>JAUCNO010000353.1:6346382-6376765 GCA_032353835.1 Enteromius viviparus
CAGCCGTCGCATCATCCAAGTGGATGCTGCACACTGGTGGTGGTTGAGGAGAGACCCCCCCCACATGATTGTAAAGCACTTTGGGTGTATGGCAATACACAGTAAAGCACTATATAATTCATTCATTCATTATACCGGGTGATGGGCGCTGCCATGTTAGTTCGCACTGAAGCCGAGCTGAGGGATTTACAACACGCAAAATCACCCTCTTCTCCCGAAACACATTAAAGAAGGTCTCAGGTAAACAGGGAGAAGAGCAGCGTAAACTTTATAGTAACATATACGATCTGTACATGCTATTAATAAAACATGTTGTCAGATTATACTGTATTTGTAAAACTTCTTGCGCATACACTATTGTACACGGACAGTCCTGCATGCTGACAGGGTGCACCGCTGTCCGTGAGCCCTCCTGATGACGAAAATGACGTAATGCAGACGGCTGAAGTAAACTTTGGCCTTTAAGCTGGTGCGGTGTTTGCTGTAGACAAGTTTGTTTAGGTATTCAGCCCAACTCTGTTTTCTGAAGCTTTTTTGAGAGAGAAAAAAATCACTTACCCTGCTTTTGAAAGGAATATTTGTGTTATTTGTTTTTATTTATTCATACTATTTTACATTTTTTGTTATTAATTGTTAATTACGTGACTGTCATTTTGTGGCAAAATATTTTGCAGTGTTCACATGTTGTTTATTACTGCATGTAATTCATTAAAATAGTTTCATTTCAAAAAGTTTATTAAAAAATGCACCTAGATTTTTTTTTATGATTTTGTTGAATAAAATAAAAATGTTCCCAATATATTTTATCATTGAGGATTTATTTTAAAAAAGTCTAAAAATAATGTCTCGTCTCGATCTCGTGAACCCAGTGTCTCGTCACGTGGGATAAGCGTCTTGTCACACCCCTAGTAAGCACACCCTCAATGTAACATTCAAATAAAATAATGTGCAAACAGATTAAAAGTCTTTTAAGGGTAAATGCTATTGTAAGAATCAAGCCGTGGATACATTCACAAGGAAAATTATGAATAAATGATCATTAGCAAAAAATAAATAAAAAATAAAAAGTCATCAGTGCACTCATAAATTACATTACAGCCATAAATGACAAAAACACAACATTATTGAAATGAAACAAATCCACAGTTAACAATTTTCCCAGCAGGAGAGAGAAAAACATAGTACAGTGTATTTGCTAAATTACATTTAATGAATTTTGTAATTGTGAGTTATAAATCTGCTTCCAGATTGACTCTGATAGCCTTGTTTCTGAGGGGGGCACTTGGCACTGAACCAAGCAGCTCTATGTGTTTGGCACAAAAGACAAACTCGGAGCTCATTTGAGCACGAACCTAGAGTTAATGTCAGAACATTTATGAATCAATCTTAATTACACATTTAGGATTTTTAATATGTCTTTCAGTGTGGCCACATTAATTTTGAATAATTTATTTCATACCACTGTTTGTGGGCTCTACGTGCTCTGGACTAAAATCAGTTTTTTAATAAGGATTTGGGAAATTTGTTACAAAAAAGTACCAGTTTGTTGATTAACTTAAGCGAGCTACGAAGAGGTAGCACTTTTTTTAATTGTAAAAAACAGAAATAACAGCATCAAATGGTCTTCAGTGGACTACATAAAAAAAAACACTACCTGCTTGTTGGTTTCAGCTTCCTTCGTAGCCCTAAGTAACATTTAACAGACTTTAATGGAGCCTCTCTTTCTGGTTTGGTACTCTGTGGAAACAATAGCACATGTTTCAAAATCAACACATGGCTTTTATCAAAAAATAATTACTTTAAATGCATGCCTAAACCTAGCTCATGCTTAATGCTGCTTTATTACAGCTAATAATGCTATATGTCTATTATAATCCTTTCCAAACAATCAACGAAGCTAAAACTGGTTCACTGTATGCAGAAAAGAAAATCTGCTTTATTTCCCCCAGCTCATTCACTTGAATCAAAATGGGAAAAAAACTGCAATTTCCTGTTTACAGCTGTTGGTAACCCAAGGGCATTGTGTAAACTAGCATGTGCCGACAACACGGTGTTGTTGCCTGGAAGGGATGTACTTCGTACGTAATGCACTGCAAAACACGAGCGGCTCAGGCGAACACATCGACGACAGAAAACATTAGATCTAACTGAGAATCCTAACTCAGAAAAAAGCAAGAAAACCGAAAACAAAGGCATCAGAATATCAATTAAATTTCTGCTTCACAGCCAATTCCCACCTTCTTCACTTGATAATTAGCTGAATATTCCGCAGCAGCCAGAAATTACACTAATTAAAGAAAGAACAGCCTTCATTCAGTGTCTTCGCCTCTCCTCCATCTCTTTCTCACACACATATCCACACTTCGCTCAAATTTCAGTTATTAACACATCCTGCACTCTTTAGGAGACTGTGTCTTAGCTCACAGAGCGTGTGCCCCTGAGGAAGAGCAGATCGGCGTGTGCACAGAGTGAATAAAGCAAGTATGAGGAGATATTAAAGAGAGAGAACCTAACAGACTGCAGTCGTGTAAATCACTGTACTCAATTCAGATGGTAAGAAAAGTCCCACGTTACTTTAAATCAAAATAAAAATAGCCATTAAGGGTTTATTTGTTTTCTTTTTTCTCCGCCATGCTTATTACAAGCGGGCCCCTGTGATTGGCCTAAAGCAGGTAATTTCACATCCGCTGTGTTTTTTAATTACTATTTCATCTGTAAACGCATGCTATGAAAACAAACAGAGCTAATATGAAATGCCACGGCGAAAAAACGAAATGGGTAAACTGGCGACTGCTGCAGGGCCGCTGGCGAACAGAGATTGATCCCCATGAACAGCAATGTTTAAATATTACCAGGAGCACCGCAAAGCATTTTGACTGAGGATTAAGAATAAAAATGTAGGAGACGTACTTTTATGTCTTTGTATAACAGCAGTTTTTTGTCTTGTAGTACCAGGTATCGGTCCTGAAACTTATTTCCCAAAAGCAGTTTGGAAGAACCATCTTTGAACTTGAGTTGCTCTCCTTTAATGAAATCTTTCAGTTTATCTGTCACAAACAAAAACACCACAAAGAAAACATATTGAGTCATACCATGAACTATTTATGAGACAGAATATACAAACTATACATATGCTGCAGCACTGCACCAGTGCAGCCCCCACTACTTCAAACTCTAGCAAGGTGTCATGCATTTTTAAAATGGCTAAATTTGTACTGAAAAGCAAGTGAAATCTCATCTGCAACACATTTCCAGCTTAATACATTCGAGAGACTAGCACATACACATCCTTCCACATGAATAAACCTTTGCATCACAGGACTGCTTAATATATATTAATATCCTTAGTGAGGCATGTAGAGAAGCTATTACTCAGCGCAGGTAGAAAATTATGATTTTAAGCTGTCGTTACTGATGGTTTACAATAGGAAACCAAAAAGAGTGTTAATGCACTTTCTAAAAAAAAAAAACTGCTTTGCTTTCCTGGAACTACTCCATTTATCATCAAGAGTGAAAATTGATCAGGAAATGGGTACGGAGACTCTAAAAAGTTCTGAAATTAGGCCAGAATCAGAAAACTTTATGACTGATAGTAACTAGGGCTAGGCAATTTATCAGCCGGTTTATTATATTTTTACAACGATTTTGTTGGCCACAAAAAAATTAATCAATTTTTAAACTCAGCTTAGGGTTAGTAGAATAAGTTGACATATACTTGCAAAGTTTCTGATAGTCGGTATGTTGAATGTTGTGGACCCGTCAAAATAAAGTGTTAGAAGTTATTAAGCAGACAGTCTACTATTACTCTAATGACTGCTAGTTGACATGTAGTTGCAAAATGACTTACTGTTAGCAGACTGTCTAAAGTGGACTATCAAAATAAAGTGTTACTCTTCACTTATATATTAAATAATAAAATATCTATTTAAAATAAAAGCTCTAAGAATAACCACAAGCTATTCTCTGAATGTGGATTCAATTAAAGACTGTAAATACAATAAAACAATAAGGTTGTTTATTCCATCATAGTTTAGGGTTAGGTGATCTGCTGGGGTGCATTAGGGCATTCATTATTAGTACCTGAGTTGGAATCTGTCATTTTAGAACCAGAGTATTTCTTAATGAGCAGGAAGGCCGAGCTGGGATCCTCCAGAGAGCTCCACTCCAATACCTGCTCCAGAATCTTCTCTTTGTAGTGTAAGGGCCGCTCTGAGAACAGAAAGAACGCAAAGCTCCATCTGACTTCTTTCACGATTGATTGCAACTCCACAGAACAGAAAGGCCAGAAACATATGCTTTGCAAATATGTTAACAGTTCTAGCTTCTAGCCATGCAAGCTCTATTTCACACATCATTGTGCTTCAAAACGTGTCAGAACACAATTCATATAAGTATGTTTGATGGATTGCGTGTTGAAATGTTAACCCTGTATCGGGCAAAGAACTATATTTGGCAACTTAATCGATCATTCATTATAGCGGTCCCGTGCCTTTCCGTGAGCTCGTGTAAGTGCATGGATTTCCTCCAGCCAATCAGCAGAAGTCGGTCTGCGTCACAGATGGCAACACCGTAGCAATCAGCAGTTGCCTGGGCGTTTCAAACACCAGCGTACCTCCGGAGTTTGAAAAGAGTTTACGCTCATACCTACTCTCACTAAAATATAAATTGCATCGAAATTAACAATGCTAAGTTAACAAAACTCATGCTATGGTTGAATAGTTGTGTTAAATGTTGAGATCGGTGTTGTTTGCATAACATTTTTAGAAATCAGTGAACACTAGGTAAGTGCCTGTATGGCTATATTTAAACATACACCTGATGCGGGATTTTTTTATGTATATACAAATAATGCATTCAAATGTAGGATAATAGTAAGCTATGTTGACACAGGTTTGTATAACATTATGCAGTGATTCAGTGGGAGATTTATTGTAACGATCAAGCCATAAATAGTGAAATATGATGTTTAATTTAATACATTTTATTCATTTATTACTTTTAACCTAGTTTATATTATTATGGCATAAATTGGTGTTTATTTTTACTGTGAGCCTTATTACTGCTAAGATAAATGCTACCACCTAGACTAGTGTGCTATTTTCACTTGTTATTATATATTTACATATTTGTCAGTATTCTTCGTTTTAAGTAGATCTAAACTAAATTTTTGTATATATCCAGCTTTTGGAAAACAAGAGACTATGGCACATAAAATGCCCTCCCTGACCACTTGAGGGCTCCACAAATGACTGATGTTTTTAAAAAGGGTCTAAAAACATACCTTTTTAAAAAGTTTTTTAATGTCTAATGTCTTTTAGTGTTAAAAACTCTCTTCTATAACGGTTGTTGTTTTACTATGATTCCTGTAGCACTTTGAGATTTTTCTTGTAAAAATGTAAAGTGCTTTACAAATAAAATGTATTATTATTATTATTATTAATAGGTCTTTGTTTGCTGGAATGCAAAAATTTGGCATAGCTGGCTTTAAAAAAAGGCACCAACTCGCAGAATCCACTGACAGCCACCCAGTAAACGCTGCCAGACGACAGAGCAAAAGATCGCAGGAACTCTTTTTAGTAGATCAATCGTCAACTTTAATACATCTAAGGGGATCTCCACCTCCGAATGGCGAAGGCTCTGAAGCGAAAATCTGCAAGCGCACTGCACTTGTGCACTCTTATACTCACGTAGTGATGAGGTGCACCTGAGTGCAATCAAGTGCACGCCAATAATTATTGGACTTTTGTATAAAGCTCAAAGGCAATTGGTTTCTCTGGCGAGTTCAAGTATGTAACGTTGAAGTGATTCGACTGAAAGGGTAACCAGCTCTACCTTCCTTTGTGAATAGATTAACGGCGATATTTTTTTATTGTGCGATAAGAGTCTAATGGCCCGATAGTGACCAACCACTAATATATACTATATATATAATTTATTTTTTTATGTATTTATTTTTCTTTTTTGTAACTTTAATTTTTTTCTCATGTTACTTTTAGTTTATTTATTTATTTATTTTTTTTTTTTTTACAGTGCTACAGTTTTACAATGCTACACCATAGGACACATAGGACCAATTTTTATTTGGCAACTGCCCATATATGTGTATATATATATATATATATATATATATATATATGAATGTAGATGTGTATATTAATGATGTATGGATATGTGTTTTATATATATATATTTATATATAAAAAGAGAAAGAGAGAGAGGGAGGAAAAGGGAGAGAAGCAAACCTACTAAAGTAGAAGCATTCTACTTAGATATATTTAGATCAAAGTAGATTTTTTTGTTTAATTAAAAAAAACACATGTATTTATTAATTTATTTGCAGTGTAGAGTAACAGATTCTCAACATCAAAGTGCATCTTTTTTTCTTTACTGTTTTTTTTTTTTTTTCTTTTCCAGAAATTCTTCCAGATTGTCAGCTTAATGTTGGACATTGAAAACCTTGAGAAGTGGGAAGACGCTCACCAGGTAAAATATCCTCCCTCACCTCTCGCAAGACACCTGCAAATATCCGACCAAAGAGCACAACTATTCATATCTGTACCACTTTAATTTCCCCTCAGACAGTGCTGTGTCATCAAAGCCAGGTCTGATCTCACAGATTAACAAGAGATGTAATCAGACTGGCTTTGAATGTAATAGAAGCCGACTGTGAAGTGTGTTGGAAAGGGATGTGCTGTTAGAGCTGCCCCTTCGCATTACACCGCTCCATTAGACATTATTTGACTTTAGATGCTCTGCAGTGAGGTCCATGGTGACTTCCATGTCAAGCCAGGACACTTCTGCATGGTAATAAACTTTCCTCAACTCAACCATCCATGAAGCCTTTTTTTCTGCTGAAGACCCACTCATGCCCTGAGGCCTTAGCTAACTGCAGGAGATCATATTCTGACTCACTCAAGAGCATATGCGTTTTCTGGTAATGTCAAATTACTGACACATTATGGCATGGTTAAACTTTACAGTCCAGAGTTCTAGTGCGCATCGTGTCAGTGTTGCCAAATACATCCGTTCTTGTTCCAGTCTTTTGGTTAAAATACCAAAAGATGCTTAAATAAGTCTTACTTATTTTGCCAATTTGTAGTTGAGTTTGATAAGGCAAGCATATTATTATTGCTCATATTTATAGGCGTGGATTTAAACAAACATGTCACATCTAACTGTTTTAGTACTTGTTGAGGAGATATTGGTCACACTCCTAATTTGCTGCTTATTAATATTAATTATTAAATTAATAATTAAATCCCTATAATAAAATGTTTTTGTTTTTGTTTTGTTTTTTGTTTTTTTGTAAAAATGTTTCAAGATGCACTGTTTTAATTTTTATTAAATATATGCAAGTTTGGTAAGCATATGAGACTTGTTTCAAAAACCTTCAAAAGCATAGTAATTATACCTGCCAACCATCCAAAATATGCCTGCATTACTTTTTCAAATGCAATATTGTGCAATGCAGCTCTGGCCATTGCTATGCCAAAATGAGTGCCCGATGCCTTCTGCTCCCATAATGCACTGTGCAGCCATTATAGCGCACTGTTGTCACCAATGTCGCTTCCTGTCCAAATGTATTAAGTTTCTTTCATACTGTACATGTGCAAGTGAAGTTCTTTTTTTAAATTATAGACAAGGGATATGTGGAGGTAATGGTGACTAATGGTCACATACGGTGCAAAGTCTGTGCAGCACATGCTTGTGACTCCAGTGAACGTTTATGTTTGTGTACGTATGCGGGCGCCAGGTGCTTAGCTCAGCGTGACTGAGCCAGATTTTGGTGTTAAAGCACAGTTGAGCAGGCAAATCTTTGACACACCTCCTGCTCTCTCTGCTCGGTAAATAATCATCTTCTCCTGTGAGCCTGCTGGAGTGTTCACCGTGTCCTCTCAATACTCATTCTTTCTGCCAAAATATTAAAGGAAGTGTTTGACTTTTTATCTTTAAATACTTTTCTCAGAACAAGTAAGCCATTTATACAACAATGGCAGAAGAAAAGGTGAAAGTTAGGAAATTATTTAAAAATGCATTCTTTTTTTGCAATATTTTACTCTTACATATTTTAAAGTAGTTCTGAAATAGTTCTGAAAACAGTAGTATACTTTTTAGATAAACATGACACTTCAGGTTTACACATCACAGCCTCTCGCTGTTTATACATTATAGTGCAATTGTCTGGGCCTTGCTGCCCTTCAGTAACAGAGCGTTAGCACACCATCTGGACAATTACACAAATAAGAGTTATTAAGAGCAGAGAAATCTTGAATTTGCACACTGAAGCAATATAGTTTCTTTATTACATTTCTACGAGCCTTCTATGTAGTTTGGACAGGGTTTTGTTGTTCTACCATGGTTTTTTTACATGTAACATGATAAAACCTTTTAAATCTATGGTACAGTACCCCATATTTAGGAATATTGTGGGATTAACATGATGTTATATGCAATGTTGTGTTTTTTGCATATTGTCAAGGATTGGCTGTGGTTGTACTAATTTTCATTCTACTGAAAAATATCCAACCTCTAAGATAAAGATTTTCACTCAACTAGCATATTTTTCTCAGACGGAAATTAGGTCGCTTTGTGAACGATACCAGAAGTCTGTTTGGGAAGAATTATGTCAGTTCCCCTCCAATTTATTTCAAACCAACAACAAGCACCAATCTGCTTTGTCTTTGTCTGGATGCATATAAAATCACCATCTGCCACATTTTACAATACATTTAATTTGGGATAAATTCCAAGCTAATGCAAACCAGAAGTGTATAAATACTATAAATGGAGTGCCCTATGGCATGGAGCGTCACCACATGTCACAGACAATCACGAATGGCCTTGTTTCATGAAGGAAGACTAAAATTCCAATTGAATTGAGAAATGGTCTCCGTATACAGATGAACTTCACAGTGAAATGTGCAAGTTGCATGCTGTTTTCTGGAACAAAAGGACTAGCGAGTTAAAACCTGCTGCCAATTTATAAACATGACAGAGTGGAGAGCTGAGGGATGACGGCGTATACTGTGCCTCATCTCACACGTGGATGCTTATTTTCCATTATCGTTCCGCGGCTGCATCATAAACTATCACGATTTGGCTGTAAAAATTGCACTGAAAGTGAAATTTATTTGGAGGCAGAATTTATCATTTTTTTTAGTAACAAACAGCTTTTTACTGTTGACATTTATTAGCCAAACTTTAGTTTTTTTGCAATAAACAGTTTATGGGCATTTAATGGTTTTTGTCTGGTAATTATGTGCGCTATTATGTACACTGCCATTCAAAAGTTTGGGGCTGATATGACTTCTTTAATGTATTGGAAGGAAGTCTTTTATGCTATAATACATCTCATATATAAAGAGAGGACAAAGCTGAATCCTTAAATTCGTAATGTGTTGATTTTCTTGTTTTAGAAAGCAAGAAATATTTCTTATGATCAGTGTTGTCAAGGTTGTGCTGCTAATTTTGAAATAGAAACATTTTGTAACATTACAAATGTCTTTACTTGCGGCTTTCGATCAGTTTAATACATCATTGATGAACAAAAGCATTATTCACCCCAAATTTTTGAAAGGGAGTATATGTTTCAGAGATCATACCCAAAATGGAACTAAACCTTATTTCTTCCTTTTTTTATGTGTATTTTTGTGATCGTGTAACTTCCTTCTAGGTCTCTCCGGGTTCTATGTTACTGATGCGAGTTGTGGAAGACTTCATTCATCTAATTGGAGAGGCTCAAAAGCCTTTTCAGAGCTTTCTGGTCGTCACCAACAACCTCAGTAAGTTTCCATGGCATTTACAAAAGTGCCACAACTAAAGGTCATGTTGGCCTGCAGAGCAGATCTCTTAACAGTGTTACAGTGAAGCTTTAAATTTTTTTAACTTTTAAGTCAACTTTTAATCTATCTTTTTTCTGGTTCTGTCAGTACTCACAATCCAGCGAGAACCAGTCTCGGCTGTTTCCAGTGATATCAACTTCCCCATGAAGGGGAGGAGAGGAATGAAAGACTGGGCACGTTCTGCAGACGACAAACTCTTCATCCCTAAAGAAGTCTTCACCCTGTCTTCTGATGGTAAGTCATATTTAATATGTTGTGTTATTGCATGTTGAGTGATAGTGATTTTGCAAGTTTATTTCCAGCTTGCAGCATTTTCTAATATTACCACTTATCTTATGTTTTATCCAAAAAAGAAGCAACGAGTTTTAGTTATGCCTAAATGTGATATATACAATGTGTAACTATGCACTATTTTTGGGTTGTTTTCAATTATCACGTTGTTTTTGTGGTAACAGTATGAGTTGCATTGCATCTCTGCGTGCAGCTCCATCATTGTTATTAATGAGATCCTTTGGTATCAGCAGTGGTTCTGAGTGTCCCGTCAGGGTTTTGCTACTTAATGTGTACTGCTCTGACGTCCTAGCATGTTATATGACTCTCTTCTGTCACATTTAAGGGTTTTATACATCTTTCTCCTGTTTGTATGCCATTCTGTCTAGAACATGCCCAGACAGCCAAGTTCTGAGCATTGCATCTGCATTCAAATGCGGGAGTGAGTCACCTAAATCAGTGATGCTTAACAGACTTTACATAGTCTGTCTGTCAGCGACCAAATACAGTTTCAAAATGGTTTGAATTGTTAAATTGAGTTTTGATGATTTCATGCTCTTGGCAGCCAACTATTCACTGCACAGAATGCATTGTGGTTAGCACAGACTATTTCCCTGTTGATTGCTCCCATATTTATGCAGTCTGTATTATATGTTATTTTACTTTGTGTAGTTTTGTTAGTGGTTTTGAAGGATTAAAACATGTCACATAGTCCGTCCGTCTGTGTGAATCTTCTACAATGTGACAGACAGAATTAGAGCCAGGAGATTTCATTTGAGAAGCTTTAATGTCAACAACAAAAGATATGGGAAATGGGAATCTTTCTTTTAAAAGATGAGACAGGAATGCTGTCATCATTTATTCACCCTCATGGTGTTTCAAACCTGTATATGTTTCTTTCTTATGTTGAACATGAAATAATATATTTTGAAGAATGCTGGTAATCAAACAGATGATGGTCCCCATTGACTCAGTCAAAATTCTTCATAATATTTTTTTGTGGTCAGCACATTAAAGAAGCTTTATAAAATGTAACAGTTTTTCTCAGTCACTTTGGTGCATTTCAAAGATCATACAATTTTCAAAACTATTTATTATATTTCACTTGTCCACATCTTTCAAATTGTTTTGAGAAATGCAAACACCTCTTTGCAAATATTAAAGATAATTCGAGAAATGCTCCAAAGCGAAGAAAAACTGTTCAAATTTATTTTGTGCTCTTGCCTATACATAACAATATGACTGTTTGTTATTGTTAGCTAGTTAATTAGAATTAAGACTTGGTTGCAACTTTTAGGTCAAATTTGTCCCTAAATTCACTTGAAAACAAGAGTTAAGGAATGGAACAATCCTTAACAATCTTTTTTTCTCCATAAAAAAAAAAAAAAATATTGTTCCTCTAACATCATATTGTTACCACTGTCTGTTTTCGCAATCATGCCTAATTGTTTTGCGATAAAACAATAGTTTCTCTGGAGAATGCAAAATCCAGGTCTTTTTGCAAGTGAACACAAAACTAATATTGAAATTAAATTTCTTTCTAAAAGACGGTCCTACAAAATATATTGTAAGCATGATTTAATCAAATTCTATAGCTATGTTTGTCTTTAGATTTTATTGCTGATTTGCCTTTTGCTATTCAAACATATTTCCTCATTCAATTAGATAGAAGCTGTAATTACACGCACATATATATTATATTCCTCAAATGAAATTAGCTACCAAGATGGCCATCAGTTGTTGTTTACTGTGTCTACTGGTTTGATGAACTGCCGTACACTCTGAGCAGCATTAAGCTGTGGTACGTACAGTTGTGTTTAGCTGACTGCAGAGAAGAACTGAATTCAATCAGTCAGTGGTTTGGGAAGAGACAGAGAACACGGTTGAGAGAATAGAAGAATAAATGGGCCAATGAAATCATAGTGATCTGCCAGCATGACAGGCACTCAGTCCTCAGACTTCTAAAGATAGGGGGGGAAACGAGAAATATTCTGCCTGAGAGAATGAAAACACGATGTGGGCAAGGAAAAGCTGGTTTGAAGGCTGAAGAGAGTGCTGAATAAAATGAGAAAGAAACAAACGGACAAAGAATTGGCCATTATTGCTAGTGTCTCGTCGAGTGTCTCAACAACTCCAGGCTAAACCATTACAGACCTGCCTGCCCATGGAGGACCGCCCAGCAGGAAATAACAAACACTTCCTGTCTCGACACCCTCCCCATTCTGCCCACTGCCATCAGAGATAAGATGCAGAGCTTTGTCTGGAACGGTTTTCCATCGAAGAAGGAAAGGTTCATCAGGGCCCTTTCTCAAAATAGCATTGTTGAAGTGATAGCTCAGAGAATAGAGTGAAGATAGAAGTCAGGCTCCATTCAGACCAGGCCAACAGGACTTGTTGTGTGATTGTCATCCATTAACTCATAGTTTAACATGCAGTCAGAAACGCTGTGGAGCTGATGAGAACTGCAGTATTGCTGGATGAGTCACACAGCATTTGTCCTGTGACATCCATGTTCTCAGTGCAGGGACGATACATGCCTCACTTTATTAATTCTTTGACAGCAAACCTAGCTAAAATAGTCTTTTTTTTTCTCTCTCGATATCTTGGGCATTGAATTAGCCGTGAAACTGACTAATTTGAGTTTTTTTTAGCACATGATGGTTCAAAATAAAACTGCCATCAAAAATGCCAACTACTGTGTCTGTCTGAGGGGATATTTTAGCAACACAATGTATTGTAATTTTTCCTTTGTCATCTTCATTGTGCTAAAGACAAAAAAAAAAAAAAATACCTGATGATATCTTATTTTATTATTGTTATGCTATATACAGTGCCCTCTGCTAATATTGGCACCCTTGGTAAATCTACATTGTTTATCGTTTTGATCTTTTGTTCAAAAAATGTTGTCAAAATTCAAACCACTGAATTAGAACAATTAAAATGGAGAGAACATTTAATTGTGAAATTTCCGCCGTCCATGCAGGGCGCCTTCATGCAGAAACTTCACAAGTGAGCTTTAGCAATTTACACATTGTCGCCTCCCAGCTGAATAATGTGCAGATAGACCTTTTACTGATGAAACATGAAGGCAATTAACAATGATTGTGAAAATGTATGGGTTTACCTGTGCTCTTGAGGCCTGATATTTTTATAAGAATAAAGTACATTTAAAATCCAATACCAATTGACAGCCTTTATAATCAAATGGCATGGTCTCTGCCTCATTCTGCTTATTGTTAATATAATATACTGATGAAGTTATTTCAAACATTTGACTGATGTTACGAAGTTAATTTGGAGTAAAAACATTTTTGTTGAACAACAGGTTTGTAATCTTTCCTTGTGTTTTCATTGTAAACAATTAGCAAGATGGGCTAACATTAAGTAAATTAATTCAAAGATAAATTACACAAATTTATCTTATTCCATTTTATTAACCAGTGTCTTTGCTGCTGACCTTTGATGACCCAGTTCAACCATACTTACAAGCAAAACTAACTATTGTGCTTCATTGTTTTTATTGCTGAATAGTATTGAACTTTCTTCTCCTGTATTCTACTCTACGGATGTGAATTCATCTTCATCTTCAACCTAAGGTTTATTTGTGCCACTTTTTCCATGTGAAAGGGCTTTTAATTTTGCTATAAATATAACTTCTTATATTGAAAACAAACACTCACACTCTGTAAATAAAAAGTAACTAAGTAACATGATTACTTTCCCCAACACGGTTTATATTTATGTAGTGATCAGTTTGAATTAAGATATCTCCAAATGCATTCTCACTAGTTTTTTTTTTAAGGATATCTCCAAATGAAATATAGTAAGCATTCATTAGATACTAATTATTTTTTTTAGATATTGGTATGTATTCATTAGATACTAGTACCTATTTAATGGATACTAGTAGCTAGTCATTAGGTACTAGTACTTATTTATTAGACACTAGTGTATTTTGTAATTACTACTAGTGACAATT
The DNA here is from genome assembly GCA_032353835.1 of Enteromius viviparus. NCBI lineage: Eukaryota > Metazoa > Chordata > Actinopteri > Cypriniformes > Cyprinidae > Enteromius > Enteromius viviparus. Next base: position 6,360,474 of record JAUCNO010000353.1, read on the forward strand.
CTTATTATACTAATCAGATCTGCGTTTATACTCGTATCGTCTCACTAGTCCAAATGGCTACAGTAGAGTTAAAAAAAAACTTACTAGTAACATTTCAAATAAATACTAGTATCTCATAAATGTGTACTAGAACCTAATGAATAAGTACTAGTACCTAATAAATAAATGCTAGTATTTAAAAATTAAGTACTAGTATCTACTGAATAAGAACTAGTACCTAATGAATAAGTACTAGCATCTAATGAATAAGTACTAGCATCTAATGAATAAGTACTAGCATCTAATGAATAAGTACTAGTATCTAAAAAGTAAGTACTATCTAATGAATAAGTACTAGTATTTAATGAATAAGTACTAATATCTAAAAATTAAGAACTAGTACCTAATGAATAAGTACTAGCATCTAATGAATAAGTACTAGTTTTGATCAATAAGTACTAGTGCCTTATAAATGAGCACTGGTATCTAATGATTAAGTATTAGTTTCTAATGAATAAGTACGAGTAACAAAAGACACTAGTATCTAAAGAATAAGCACTACTTAAATGGAAAAGATACTAGCATCTAAAAATTTAAATAAATTAACATTAAGACAGATACTAGTGCGGTTTATAGAATAAATGTTAAAACGGCTTGCCATAGGAAGTGTAGGTAGAGGAAGGATCCAGGTAAAGGGGTGGAGTCTGGCAGCCGCACGTGGTCCCTTCTCATGAGGATCAGGGCGGGAGGTGGCGGTATCGTCCTGCTTGACCCACATGTCACTCGAGGGGATAAACAGCCCAGCATCCTGGCTCGTTAACAAAAAAAATACAAATAATAGGTGCGGTTCTTGTCCGGCAGCTCGTGTCTCTGACAGTGCGGGAGTCCCTCTACGCACCCTTCCTGGATCCACGAGGACACCAGCCTGCACACACGGGGGAAGGCGAGCTCGACATTTAACAGCGATGGTGATGAGACTTTATTCACTTCAGGTGTGCCTCATCATCACACGCTGCCAGACCTGACCATTTTTACGTGCCTCCTCGCGGTATTAAAAAAAGGTCCTAAACCATAAACAACTTTGGAGAAGTACAAATATGCTAATGAGATTCACGAGCGCTTTGTGACAAGCGTGCACTTTTTTTTTGCATCAGAGAGTTTGCATATTGTGCTCAGTGATTTTATCAAGCTCTATTCGAGCTAAATTATTAAACCTAAAATTTCATAATGTCAGTGGAAATTGCAACAGTGATTCAGTCATGCTTGGCCGAGTTTCTCTTTGCAGTAAAATCAGAGCCTCTGAAGTGCCTAAGAACAGGGCTAAATGCTCATTTCCCATCTCTGTATGAACTTTGAATATCTGTGAGGACTTCCAGTGCTGCATGAGAACAACGGAGCAATGAAATATGGATTTTAGGTCTGTTACACCCCCAATTACTGTATCACTTTCACTTTGTGTCCGAAGCATGTCCTCCATAAGTGAAATATGATGGCATTTACTCAGGGACGAATCTCTTTGGAGGCCCTCTGTGTTTCGAGGAGAAGAAGAATTGGATGAGACTGAAGAGAGGGATGGAGAAGAAAGAGGTCCTTGATAAATAGTGAAGAGGTTCATGTGGAGGCAAGGCACTTGTGCAAAGGAGAGAACAAAAGAAGAAACAGAGCTATGGAGCCAGTGGGGAGGAGTGGACAGATGGCCGGGGAACACAATCAGTGGTCATATCTCTATCAATCCCATCCTTTCTGAGTATTTTAAATGTCAGGCTTTGTACTGACTGTCTCTCTAAGAGTTTTCTTAAATACTCTTCTTTTAAATTGTGCTTTGTGTTTTTGGCTCCTGAACTCGAGCTGCATATTGTGATCATAAAATTGTTGAGATGTGTGATTTTGAATATGAGTATGTGATTCCGTGACATGATGCTCAGGTTTGTTTTGTTTTATTTTTGGTCCTATGTATTAATGTACAACAATGTATATGTGTGTGTTTCTTTTTGGTTCCTTCAACATGAGCTGCATATTTTGATCATAAAATATTTCTTTTGAATATGAATATTTTTTTGTTTTTTGGTCATATGCATTAATATACAAAAATGTGTGTGTTATATGAAATAGTTAAACTTTAATATATATACATATATAGATAGGCCTATAGATTTTTGTCTATGTATATTGTTTGTTCTCTGTTCATTCAAATTAATACATTACATTGTATTCAAAATGTATAAGGAAAGTATATTATTTCTTTATGCTTGTATTATTCTTTAGTTTTTTCCTTTCTTTTTAAAGAACTTATCAGGTTTTTAAGATTCTAACCTTCATTTTAAACTATTTGTCCTTTTTATGATTCAATTCAGTAGTTTTAATAGTTTTAAGTATTTCAAGTATTATGTTGATACTTTAACCCTTTCTGTCCCGTAGAATCAGATGACACACCGTATTTCGTCATCGGAGCCATCCTGTACCGCACCCTTGGCCTCATAATGCCCCCACCAAAGTAAGTTTGAGTATGTGTGATACATTTTTAAAAGCACTTTCAAGTACACTCATTCTGTTTCTCTGCATATGATAGTCCCCAGCTCGCAGAGACAATGGACAATTATAAAAATTGATATGAAACAATCATTAAATCTGTTTCAATCTGTCTAGAAATGATCTTATATGACTAAGATGCTTATTTGAAAGTCTTGACTGTACCCTTTATATTCTGATGGGAGGTCAACAGTTCATACTAGTTCATTCAGGATTAACCATGCTGCCACACCGTCTTAGGCTCTAGTTTTACAACAGCAGTCTAAAATGGACATACACTGCTGTCTTTTCCTAGAATACCTTATTTTTCTGCACCACCCATGATCCTTGGCATGGATATTCTGATGTTATGCCAAGGGAAGTGGCTCTTTAAACCTTAATTTAGCTTTGTTATACAGCCTAAGCCTTATCAAACTGACTCAGCTGGTCTCACAGAAATTGACACTGAGGACTTTATTAGTCTGTAGACATACACTTAAAGTTAAAAAAGCCATAAACAATTAGATTTGTTATAAAAAAAATAGCCAGTAACAGAAACATATTTGATAAACTTTTTTTATTTTTTTATTTAAGTCATATTTATTTATTTATTTATTTTAGTGTGGTCAAATGATTAATCTCAATTGATCACATCCATGTATATTTATTATGTGTGTGATTGTGTTTGTGTGTCTATATATACATATATAAATATATAAATTATAACAAGATACTTCAGTGGTCTCATATAGTAGCTCAGATTTTACAAGGACACATTTTACATACATTTTGTTCATTCATCATGTCACGTGTCATTTGTAGGTTTGAGTGTGGACATAAAAAGCACTTATGGAAAATAATCACGCCGTGCACAGTTAGGGCAAACGCAAGGCTGCAATTTTAGATATTCCGTGTAACTGTTGCCTTTGCCCTCAGTGTAGCCACTACTGAGAACCTGTCTGTATTGAGAGAGAGGAGATAAGTGTAATTAGGCTGATTCGTGCAGCTGACACTGGGGGGCATGTAGAGACGTCTTTTCTCCTGCTCAAGCCCTGCTGGGGTCTGTAGTTCACTGTCCAAATTCACTGAGCATGTCAGAGCTCTCAACCCTGACGAGGAACACATGAGCGTGCCGACAACCGCTGCTTGTGTTTGTTTCCGTCTCTTTCTTTTGTGAGCCGTGTTAGAGGCGCGGATATTCAGGTCATTGCTCCTCAGTGTGGTTGATTGTGACGGAGCTCGTTGAATATGTATGGGATCAAGGCTATTTGTTTGTTTTTGGTCTGCTTTTGCGTTGTGTCTCATTAATTTTCTGTGCAGAGCACAAATCCTTGCTCTCTCTGCCCCAGGGGGAGCTAACCTGCCCGATTTGTTTGTGACAGAATGTAACTCCCTGTGACCCAACTCCCACAAGTTTTATCCCTCTCCGTAACACACATACACACTCACACCAAAAATAGATGGATTTGCTTAGCACAGGATGGTCCAAAATAGCTCTGCCAATGGATATAAAACACACACATACAAACAGTGGCACTCAGCCATTGTATCATGCTCTGTCAAGGATTACCTGCCAGGGTTGTGTGCCATTCAGAATTCAATTGAATCAAATTACAATTTAGGCAGAATACAGTGTGCAGAACTAAAATTGTAATTGTCATTTTTTAAATGAACACTTTAATTGTACTTCTGAAAACTATTTTCTGAATTGAAGGAAGTACAATTAAAGTGCAATAAAATGATGTACACTTTTAAGTTTTCTCATAATTTTAACCAGTATTTGAAATTCTGCTTTAATTTATAAATGGGTTTTTATTACTCGTATTGTGTTTAATAAATCAACAACAAATTAAATTTCAAAATAAGTAATTTGTTTGTGTAATCAGTTAAAAAAATTGTTTGGGAATAACTAATTTACATTTTTTAACAGTTTGTCAACTAATACACACTGTTTGTTGTGTGGCTGTGTTGAATTAATCTTAATTACAGTGATGAATTTCATAATTTTGGCATTTGAAATCCAATTCCAACTGAACATTCTGTTAGCTGTGGCCAAGTCTTCAGTCTTTTGAAGGGAGCCAGTTCTTAAATTCTGAATGCTGCCAAGCTTTGAAACAATTGGTAGATGTAAAACAGACTCCGTTTTGGATCTAACTCACTCTATGTTCTTTCTTCACAGAGATCCGTTTGTGATCAGCTCAAAGATTCTGACAGTGACGGTACGTCCTTTACCCAAGCCCACCGAGCCCTTGGTGTCAGTGGAACTCGCCCCTCTGCTCAATGTAAGTACTTTTAAAGATGTTTTCGTTATTTATATCAACATGCAGTAAAGAGAGTAACACTGTGAAATATTAATACAGTATTAATAAATAAACAGTTTTCTATTTTAATATGTTTTAAAATGTAATTTATTCCTCTGATGGCTAAGATAAATTTTAAGCAGCCATTACTTTAAACTTCAGTGTCACATGATCTTTCAGAAATTATGCTGATTCGGATCGATGAGAAAAAAAATCTCATAAACATTCCTTTAAATAAATTGTCATCAATTAAAAAAAGTTAATTTTGTTAGTTTAAAAGAGTCAATCTGAAAGTCTTTACTGTCACTTTTAAACAATTGAATGCGTTATTGGGAAATATAAAGACCCCAAACTTAAAATACAGTGTTTATAAATGTTTTCATAAATTTAGATAAATATTTTTATATATTTTCTACATTTTTTTGGTCACACTTTATTTTAAGGTCCAATTCGCATCATTAACAGACCATTAACTATAACATTTGCCTCAGTAAACCTCTAATTTTATGCTTATTAATACTTAGTAAGGTAGTTGTTAAGTGTAGGTATTTGGTAGAATTAGAATATAGTCATGAAGGATATGTGCTCGATAAGCACTAATAAGCAGCCAAGCAGTTAACAATAGGCATGCTAACAAGCAACTACTTTATAAAGAGAATTGGTTACACCTATTAGTTGCTTATTAGCATGCATATTACTAGAATAATAGCCATTTGTTAGTGCTAATTAAGCACATATCAATGCCTTATTCTGCATGACCTTATTCTAATCCCTAATTCTACCCAATAAATTTAACAGCTGGCTTACGTACTATTATCAAAGCAGCAAATCAAGCATTTACTGATGAAATAGTTGTGGTCAACAAGTGTTACCAGTTCTAAAGTGTTGCCAAATTGACATATAATGTTTTCAGGAAAAACCTGACATTTTTATCTAAACTAACCCTTCAGCAACATATGTTCAACTTAATTCCTGTCTTACATATTCTTATTTTTCTGGACCTCTATAACCTGTAATGCACATTCATTCATGCTGACAAATTGCCTCTGATGTAGTGAGCACAGAATTCTAGCACAGTGAGTCTGTTTGAACACCATAATCAGACACAAAATACAGTTCTGTTAAAATGACCCTCTATTAATAATCCTCTGTTATGAATAGAACATCTTTAACAATCCCTAAATACACAGGACATAAAGTACTGCACATAAAGGCTCTCAATATTTTATGTGGGAAAAAAATGTAATAAAAACACAGCCGCAAGGATTTATGCAAAATGTGAAACCTGCAGATTGGATTGTGCATCACTGCAGATATCTGCTGTGTGGAGAACACTGCCATTGTGATATTCCCCTTGTCGTCATGGCAACCTTTACCTGCTATCTCCTCCATAGAGGCAGGAGTTTTGGGAATGCAGGAGTGGACGTGATTCATGAATGTCTTCTATGCGCACTGAGGTCGTGCCCCGCTCAGCCATGGTCCCATCTGGGTACGAAAGACCTTGGCAGGGGTCAGTGTCCAGATTGTCCAGCAGAGCCTCGGCCGCAGATGTTTGGGACATGGAGCAGGGGGGTTTGGTCTGAGAGTCTGTGTGTTGGGACTTGTCCTCTCTGTGTGGGCAGCTGCCTCTGAGCCATCCTGACCCCCAGAGGCTGCTGGGAAATGGAGGCATTGCACTCCAGCTGTGTCATTGGCCAGCAATCCTCCTCATTCATCACTCTTAACACAGGCTTATGGTGTCTCCTTTGGTTATTGATCACCAATGTCCAAACACGTCCGACTGTCAGTTTCAAATTGAAATGATGTATTCAATTGCATGTTTTGTTGGTTTTGTTTACCACCTGCGATGACAAAACAGCTCTAGTCATTTGTTCTAATTATAAACGAGAGTACCAATGCCATCTGTCTGTGGTGCTGATAAGTACATTCGAGCCAATCGAATGGCACGAGTCCATACTGGACACTTAAAACTGGCCTTAGCAAACATATCAAAATTATCGAACATCTGCGGGAGTGATTCTGGACTGCTATTCTGCCACTGAAGTGGACTGTGTCCACCATCTGTCATTCAAACACCTATTACTTTGTGTCAGCTGTCAAATTGTGATTCAGTCATTTGATCCAGTATGTGGCATTGTTTAACCACTTGGGGGCAAGGAAATGTTTTGAAATCCTGTGTAGCATCCGTATGGCAATTACTACATCTTTATTGGAAGTATACAACCTCACTGAGATCATACAACATGATATAATTGCCCTCTGATTCTGGAAGGTCATGTGAGATTCCTGCTGCTGAAAAGACATAATAGGCATAACTTGAGCTGAAACAGATTAGTCAATTATAGCAGTTGATTCGCTGATGAATCAATAATGAGCTGTTCATTCAGCCATGCACCACTGAACCCTGATTAGAGTCTCACACTGGGCATAAAGTGAGGGCATCTTTACAGACTCGAACAAATCAATGAATCAAGAATTAGTCTCTTTTCTTTTTTCTTTTTTAATGATTCACCTAGTCTACACACTGGGATCAAGAGAAAGGTTTATATATATATATACATATATACACATTATATTCTATAAATACAATCCATGTAAATGCTGTATGTCTGTGGATTTATGTAGACATAATAAATATACACAATAAATACACATATATCATTTAAACAAAACTTTTTTTGATGCAATTAAGCCCAATTAATTGCACAAATGTCTCATTATAAACAGAATTGTTGTATATAGTCCTTAAATTAGTGGTTTTATAAACAGTGCCCTCCAATAGTATTGGCACCCTTGGTAAATCTGAGCAAAGGTGGCTGTGAAAATAAATCTGCATTGTTTATCCTTTTGATCCTTTATTAAAAAAAAATCACAAAAGTCTAGCTTATCATTGAAGTAAAACAATTGGAAATGGGGAGAAAAACTCGATGAAATAATTGTTTTTCTCCTATACATGTTGGCCACAATTATTGGCACCCAATTATTGCTATGTCCTTTTCCCAAGATAACAGCTCTGAGTTTTCTTCGCCTGAGGAGTTTGGAGAACACCTGATAAAAGAAGAGAGACCATTCCTTCATTCAGAATCACTCCAGACCCTTTAGATTACCAGCTCCATATTAGTTGAGTGTTGAATTTTGTGCTCAGTGACTAATTCTTGTGTTTATTTTGATGTTCGTTTGGAATTATTGTCCCAATGGAAGACCCAACCATGGTCCATTGTAAGATTTCTAACAGAGTCAGTGAATTATTGATTTTTATCTGCTGGTATTTGATAGAATCCATTATGCCATGTGTCTAAACAAGATGTCCAGGACCTCCAGCTGAAATATAGACCCACAACATAAAAAAAACAACAGTATACTGTACACATGGAGTACTTTTTATCCCAGTGTTCACCAAACCTCGAGTGATTGCTGCTAAAAAGCTCATTTTTTTAGTTTCATCTGATCATAGAAGTCAGTCCCATTTGTAGTCCTGTCTGACAACTGAACATGCTGGAGATTGTTTTTGGATGAGCAGGGAGAATATTTTTTTAAACCCTCTCAAACAACAAGTGCTGATGTAGGGGCTGTTTGACCCTGAGACTGTGCTCCTCCTGTGGACTGTGGACTCCAGTTGTGGTCCTTGAAGAGTCTTTAGCCACTCAAACTCTACTCCTCACCATGTATTATGATATAGACACACATCTTCTTCCAGGCAGTTTCCTTGATTGGAAATTCTTGGTTATTTCCTTGATGGTGGAAATGAAAATTTTCACTACTCTAGCTCTTTTCTTAAATATAAAACATATGTTTCAAATAAATGCCCAGCATTGTGTGTTTTCAGTGGCCACCTGGTTTGATTATGTTGTTAAACAAATCAATAAAATTCAGATATGTTCTCACACACTTTATGCAGGCACAAATGCATACAGTATATATTATTTCTTTCTGCTCTCCCGCTATGCGACACAAATTGTTTTGGAGTCATTCCTAACTTTTTTTCTGTCTTTCTTTCTGCTCTCAGGGCACAACAGATCCTCAGTGTGTTGTCTGGGACTACGGAAACCCGTAAGTCACAAATCTGCACCCTGACACACACACAACATATTTCAAATTATATTAATTCAATCCAGTAGAGAGCATTTTGACATCACTGTTTGTATTTGCAGACTCATTAATAATCAGAAGTCCCTGTGATGAAGTCTTTGACACTACATTAATTGAATTAGTGAGCTGAAATTTGCATCATTCTTCTCACCTCAAGCGTTAAAGTGAGAATTTGACACCCAATTCCCAGTTTTCAAAATGCAAAGCTCTCAATCTCATGATCTGATTGTCTTGTGAATCGATCCAATCCAAAAACCTGTCAGCCGTCACGGCAGGAGCTTTATTACCGCATTGTCTTCAAAAAGCGAAACAATGTTGCTTTTCCTGAGGGATGTCTGGCTATGAAATTACACGCCGTGTCCCTTTTGCTTTGTAGTTGTTCCCTATGAAGTGAACACCGTCTACAGTTAATTGTGCTTTCAGGTTCTGAGAACTACTCCCCCTACTGGCAGATGTCATAATAAGCATCCCTCAGTCTAGATGTACAAGAAATGTTAAATATGTCGAACAAAAGTGTATTTTTTTTCTCATGTTGACTGGATCTTTATGACGTAATCCTGTCTGTTGATATGCTTTTGTTGCATCTTTGTGCCTGTTTATTTAGGAGCTTTGAGAGTGCTGCATGTATTGTAGTTCACGCTCTGTTTGTATTTGCGTCTGAAAACATCTGCGCTCCGAGTCTGTTTATATCAGGGAGGAGCGATACAAAAGAGTTTTTGAAGCATCGCAAATAAGTTGAGAAAGAAAAGGACAAAGAGAGACGCGAGGCAGAGAGACACACGTCTACACAGAAGACACATTCACAGTGACAGAGAGTTAAAGTCATTCATTGACAATGAGTGAAAGAGACTGCTGGCGAAATTTGACCTTCGGCAACTTTGGGCACCAAATAGACACCTTGAGAGCGAGCAACACAACTAAACGAAGCTAAATCGTTGCTGTTTTAATCAATGAAGCTGTCGACGCTGCAGACTTTGTTGATTTTGATGGCAGCTGTGCGTGCAGCACCTGTGGAAACGCTAGAGTCTCGTGTGTCCTGCGCGCTCGGCTGCGCCAGTATTTCCCTTTGTGTAACTCCCCACTGGCACAGCACACCTCACGCATCATTAATACACTCCGGGAGGTGGTCGGCACAGCAACAGGCAGACCTGACTAGACAGGAGAATGGCGGGCGGTAATTACTGAAGCAGAAAAACCCTTCTATCTGCAGGCCGCAAAGTCAATTAACGCAAAACCCGATTACCTCTCCCACCAAATTACATTCCAAATCATTCTGAGATGAATGCGCTAGTGTGATTAAAAAGCGGCGAGATATAGAGATTTTTATCGTTATTATAAACCCAAACATGGCAAAATCACTGCTAAAGCCCATCCGGTGGATTCATTGCCCTTTATTCATTATCAGACGCTTGAAGCGGGGGAGATTGATACTGTACTGTATAGAAGAGAAAATGCCAGGCTTTGGTAGGTGCATAGGTTTTTTTTTTTTTTTTTTTTTTGTATTTCAATATAGATCTGTTTGTGTTGGCGCTGCTTTTTTTCCCTCATGCAATTATCTGTTCATTAAAACAATTCCGAGCACCAGACTTTTCAAGATTACGATCATCTTTCTCTCGCCTTCTCTTTTATTGTTGTCTCCTGTATCACAATAGAATGATTTCTAATTGCTTCCAGCTCACTGTAGTTATTGCACTTTGCCTGTGCATAATCGATTTGTGCAGTCTACTTTTTTTCAGTAAATTCATTTTTTAAAGCAACCATCACTTTCTGACGCAGGTTCAATTTCCATGATTAGTGTGTCAGCAGAGAATTGTTCTTAGTATTTGCATGTCTTAAGATTACCCCTCGTGTTCGATTGAGATAGACTCCAGTGGTTTTATCTTTAGCATCCCAGACAAAAGATATTTGTGCAAAATTAATAATAGCAATTCAAAATTCTTTCTACCTTTTATGTTTTTTTTCTTTGTTGTTTTTTTTTTCTTTAGCTAAATGAAATCCAATAAGACTATGTAAAGGTACTGCCATCTTTAAGTAGACCTTAAATACACGTTAAAGTAGACATGCATTAAAAACCTGTGGTATTTGTATATAAAAAAGAATATATATATATATATATATATATATATATACATGTATATATATATACAGTATATATATATGTGTGTGTGTGTGATATTTTTATTATATATACTTTTAGCTTTTAAAATTGTCCTGGGGTTTCTAAAAAACCCTGAACAACATGAGGAAAAAATATATCCCAAGATACTATAAAAAAGTTTAAAAGGAAAATCTTAGTTTGAATATTTTCCTGGTGACTCTGCAACCAGTCTTGATTACTGCATTTATTCATTCACAAAAGTTTTTTTGAGGGCAGACTCTTCAAAAACAACTCTGAGAGCTTGGAGAACTTACAGAGAGGGGGAAAAAAGCCTAAGTCTGCATGAACTTTGCACCGTGCATGGCTTATAATCATAAATTCTCTTTTATGTACAGAATGACCTTACCAGAGTTTCCTTTTTAATGTTTTATTTTCTTTCTTCCAAAGCTCACAACTGCCTGGGCTTTACTCTTGTACAATCACATTTAATCCCTTCAACCAAATCTAAACCTCCATGGGGACATTTTAATCACGGCTTGCAAAAAATAAAAAAAATAAAAAGCATGGCGCTAAGCAACAAATTGCTTTTGATTATGATAACGTAATGGATGTGTCTATATGAATGTGTGCCTGGTGGCTGAGTAATGCTTTCATGGTTGTGCAGCTGTGGCATGTGTGTGAATCGAGGCAGTGAATCAGAATCAGTCTGCACTGTGTTTGTTAGTAGTTAATTTGTTTTGAGTGAAGCTGTGAGGAATTTGCATGCATGTGGATGACCAAATTGCATGCAGTTAGGACATGTGCTGCTGATGTTTGTGTACAATGCGTTTTGATGTTAAATGGACTTCTGGATTTGGATGTTGTACAGAAATGGTCTTTGCTCATTTTTCTTGATTTTCTCGATTTTTCTCGGTTTGTCACATGTATTAGATATGCCTGGTTGACTGACACCTCTAAGCAACTATAAGAAATTGGAAGCATTATATGGGCTTTTTAAACATATAGACACATTTATGTATGCTAAAGCAACATTACCTCTTGAACAATGAAACAGGTGTGCAGGATTCTTTAATAATAGGAACATAATATATTTGAAATGGTTAATAATTTTGTACATTGAGTTTTAATCAGTTTAATACTGTATGTCCTTGCTGAATAAAAATATAATTTTTAAAAAATAATTTAAACAATATTGTTAAACTGTATATTAATCAAACACTTTTATAATGTAATTTTTTATTTCAAATGAAAAAAAAAAAGTAAAAAATAAAAATAATAATTTATGTTTCAGATGAAATGTCTGTTTAATTTCTTTTTCCAAAATTTTCTAACATAGTACTTAAATGGCATAAAAGGAAAGGCAATTAATCTTTTCCCTCTAAATTGAAGAAATTATTATTTTCTAATATAGTAATTTTCTTTCTAAAGTTAAAACTACTGTATTGTTTGAGAAAAAAGACAGAAAGCATGGGAAGCCATGAGGGACATCACATTAACACAGTGTTGGATGACTTGTACAGGTCACTGCAAAATATATTTGATGGCAAAATGTTAATACTGACCAATCAGAGATTCCAGAGAGATTTACAACAAAGTAGTTCTTCCTCTCCTCCATCAATTGCCTTTTACTGTCTTCATTCTCTCTGTCTCTCTCCCTTAATTACCCTCTTTACTCTTTCTCTCCTCTCTGTACATCGCTGTGTTTTGCTTCCTGACCTTCGTTTGAAATGCAACTTGTCTCTGCATGCTTTCTTTCATCTTAATGCCACCTTTCCTTCCAGCTGCCTTACCTCCCCCTGATCTCCCTCCCTCGGCTCTCCTTTCCTCCATTTCTCTTCCCTATGGCCTTGAAGTACTCTTTTACACTATGTGACGATTTTTGCCTTTTTTCGTCTGTTTCCCGTCCTGTTTCATCTGTTGAATCAGCCTGGTTCTCTCTCGTTCTCTATCGCTGTTCTTCTTTGTTGTTCTTTCTCTCTGTCTTTCTTCCAGCACCTCTTTCTCTCTCTGTCTCTCTCTTTATAAGCTGTGGTGCTTGTTAATTGCCAGCAGGTTATGGTGCCCTTTTCAGTGCTGTAGGAAGCCTTTGGTCGCTCCCCATGAAAAGGACAGAGCTTTTAGCGCTTCACATGAGATGAGGAGCATGTGTCCCCAAACACACTCACCCACACTTCTGTCCTAAATGTATAATATTGGAGTACATTTACAGCAGATGCTGTTTTCCTAATCAACTTACAAATTAGGACAATAGAAGCAATCAAGCTAAAAGAGCAACAATAAATAATGTGACATGTCTCTTTATTTATTTATTTTAATAATATGTATTAGATAGTAGATTAAATTTAAATTTAAAAAATAAAATAATTATTATTAAATAAATTATTATTTTTAAATAATATTTAAATAAAAGATAACTTAAATTTAAATAAAGTTCGCTTTAGATGTTAGTTAGTGTTATACGTTATTATTTGTTAAATATTCTTTAAAAAGAAAACAAGTAAATGTCAATATTAAGTAAATGTCAGAAAATTAACTTTTCAACCTTCAGATTTTGGTAACATAAAAAAAACTGGAACATGCATTGGTTTGAAATAAGTTTTGCACTCAAAATTTTAATTCATATTAAATATGTTTTAATGTTTCTCAAATAATTCCCTTATGTTTACCCAGGCTATGTACAATATTTAATAAAAAATATTATGTACCAATAATTTTGTTTCAAATAACATTTTAGAGTGTAAAAAAAAGAGAGAGAGAGATGATTTTACATAAACGTTTTTTTTTTTTTTTTTTTCTTTAAAAGTCTTTCTCCTCAACCTTAATGGCTTTTTTTTTCAGAAAAGCAGTGTTATTATTCTGACATCCATGATATATTCAAACAAAACAAACAAAAAAACATAGCATAAGAACTATTTGTGGTCCATATAGGCAGGGTTTTGGGTAAATAATATAAAAAACATTGAAGAAGTGAGCCATTCACACATTTCTCAAGCAGATAGACAACTTCTCTGATCTTTACCGGCTGACTCAGATCTGCTGAGTAAGTTTCATCACTCTAACTTAAGTGTGACTGAGGACAGTTTGAGCGTTAGAAATATCCCCCATTACAATCACTCCCGGTCTCTTCTAATACAGTGAGAGGAGCTGTGATACAGTGTCTGTGTAAAGCAGTGAACAGGGAAGTTCTAATCCACAGGAAATGAGAGCAGGAGACAGAGAGAGAGATCGATGGAGATCACAGCACAATGGTCTGTGAACACGCGTCTCTAATGGCCCACATTCATTCATTCAACACCAGCAGCTGGCGAAACTATTGTGTCATAGAACTTAACATCCTTCTCTGTTTCTTATAGTGTGTGGACATTACTAAGTTTATGCATTTGTGGTTGTGAAATACTTGGAAGATCAAATAATAATCATTTTTTCTCTCTCTTTTTTGTGTTTATGTTTGAATTGGTCATGATGCTGAGGCTGCAAAAGGGCCTTCTGGGACTAAACGAGCATAAGCAGAAGGAAATTACAAATTCTAGACAGACGTCTTAGAGACAGCCATGTAGTTGCAGTTATGGAGGAAAAAGAAAAGAAGAACAGTGCTCTCGTGTGGTTTCTTATCGTCTAGTTAGCACCAGAGTAATGAGAGAAAAGACACCAGTTCTGAACGTGTTTGTGTGTAGCACGCTCTGTTCTCTTTTAGTATTCCTCCTCCTTTGCCACTCTTTTCTGTCTCTTTCCTCTTCCCAGGCTATAGGATATGGGCAGCAGCAGAGGTATAGGGTCTGAAAGGCTTAAAGGGGCTCCTGGGGGACGAGGGACTGCTTCTTTAATCTGTTTGGTAACATGGTAAACTGGAAACAGCTCCAGAGAGCAGCAAGGAGAATATGTCCTACAAAGGCGCTTTTGTTTACTCCAGTTACTCACGTCCCTTGGCTTCCTTCTGTCATTTTGTAAAGTGTGGAACTCTGTGTGAATCCTGGGGCTGATGTGGAAAGAGACCAGAAAAAAGCTATGCTTAAATCTTGTCCTTTTTTTATTTATAATGTTAGTATTGTAAGGACACTAAGTTTTAGCTTACAGCGTACGTGTGCAGTTATGCAAAACTGCAAAAATATCAAAGGTTTTTAAAGCGGTTTGCTTGACTCTTTTTCTTTAGTCAGACAAACAGATAGCCTCGAATTTATAATAGACTTCTATGTTCAAAAACATAAATAAAAGTTGTATTTCAGTGTGATATATGCAGATTTATTTATTTGTTATTTTTTTAACCTTAGGATCAGTTTTAATCCAAAAATGGCTGATTATAGATTGCTCGTATAGAATTTCCCCTTTGCCCTTCTGTTTCTCATTTGCAAGACATATTACATCGTTCAGGGTTATTTCAGTTAATTTGCTGTGTAGGAGTTGCATTAAACTGAAGCACATTTCCACAGTCGTCATTCTAAGCCTTGAATCAGTTCATTCAGACACAGTCACAGACTCATTTCCCTGCAGCGCTGCATGTTGCTGTCCGTGGTTCTGAAACAGGTCAAGTCAATGAGATTGTTTCACGCAGAGAGAGATTTAGGGTTTTTAAGCACTAATTAGCATTTGAACTGAATCTGGTTTTAAATAAACATTGACAATAAACCTAAAATATTCAAAGGCACTGTAGCTTTGATAAACTCATCGTACATCAAACCCCGGTAACATGAAATCTTACGTTTGGATTATTCTGGGAATTCTTACAGACAAAATTGGATGCAGGAACAATTTTCACTCGCTTTCACATATGCTCAAGTCACACATTGAAGTGGAAACAACTTATTTTTTCTTGTAAAACATAATAGTTATCTTTGTTTTATTTCAAGTTTGTTGAAAAAAAACCCAAAACATTATATTACATAATGCCCACTAATTTCTTTGTAAATTGCCTACAAAGCCATTCATGGAATGTTTTACCATTATTTGAGTTACAATTTGCACACAGGTCTGTAAATACCATCTAATTAATATTTATCCACCTCTAAATTTCACATAAAAAGTATATTGCGGTTAATTGATTTTATATGTCACTTAGATGATCCCTTCCGTGTTAGAAGTGGGCTGTACTTTGCTACAATGAACTGCAAAGCCTAGTAGACTATTGATTGAATTGTAAGCTCCATCTCTCATCAAGTTAGCTTATTCTACAGAACTTTTTACATCTATTCAACATTAGATTTGGTCTAATGCTGAATTCGGGCAGCTTCCAAATAGATAAAAAACATGGGTAACACTTTAGAATAGCGGATGGTTATAAGTCATTTATAAGAGATTAGTTAATGATGAAATGTACATCTACA
>JAUCNO010000353.1:6395125-6418867 GCA_032353835.1 Enteromius viviparus
TATGTAAATAAAGACTTTTATTTTGGATGTGATTAATCATGATTAATCATTTGACACCACTAATATATATATATATACTGTATATATTAGATTTAATTACAATGTATCGTGCATTCATTTGCCATCATTTCATAATTTCTACCAAGACTCCTGATATTTCCATTGAAGTGTGATTAATCTATTCTCTATTCATTCACAAACCCTTCCAAGGCCATAGGTCCTGTCTCAGAGAGATTTAAAAGTACTACTAAAAGACTACTCACTTGATGTCATCTTCATTAGCGAAGATAATAACGCCCCTGGCATTGGACGTCTCCATTAGCCTTTTGATGATCTTGTCAAACTCTCCTGGTCTTGGCTCCCTAGGAATTTTAATAGACTGTGCAATGCAAAGACCTCCTAAACGAAAAAAAATTAAAAAGGATAGACAACTTCAAGGACATTGGTAAAAGAATGATGATAGCAAGGTCTTTCAACTGAATATGACATGCAGGTCAGACTGTAGCATGTCTGTCATTACATCTAGGTGACTAATAACTTGTTTACACAGAGAAAATCACATGAAAATTTTATCCCCTGATCATTATCCTCTTTCCTAATCAAATGCAACACCAGACGTGTTAAATCCTGGGACAGACTGTGATGAATTCCACTTTAGTTATGGAAAGTCAGTGTATGGTAAATCTGGGTTAAATGAGCTTCACTAAACCACACACACACACATTCAGGTTTCTGTACCTGCTTCCCTGGATATCTGCATGAAAGCATCTACACCACTTTCTCCATAGTTCCCCTCTGATGCCAGAGTAGAAACATAGTTCCAGCCCATGGCTTTGACGATGTCCACCATCGCCTGGGCCTGGAAGGAATCAGGCGGCACGACTCGGGAGAAAAAGTCGTAGCGATTGTTGTCACTAAGCTCAGGTGCTGTTGAAGCATAACTGATCTGAGGTATCTGTGAAATGGAAGATACACATCAGTGAGCCCCAGTGTAACTGCTGCAAAAATATATCATATTTATTTCTGTTCTGCAAAACTTTTTTCATTTAAAAAAAAATGTTTTTACTGGCTTTTGTAAATAGTTCAAACCAGAATAAAAACAGTAATAAATGTTTAACTATTTGCTGTTTAAAACAACACACATTTCTAAAAAATAAAATAGTGTTTTTGTTGTTTTTAACACATAATATAATAATCTTTGTTTTATTTACACCCTTGGAATTTACATTCTAGATTGCTCTTGTTTATTGAACTGTTACATGATAATCATGCATGAAGGGCATTTAGTAGACCAGCACATACAGTAGTAAAGTTATAGTAATATTATCCTGGCAAGTCTCCTATATATCTCTAGCTTAAGTGGTAGTGTTTGCTGTAGCTCATAAAAAATCCTGGGGAAATACAGATGGCACGAGCTACCACTGTTAAAGCATTTGTTCATAAAAAAAAAAAAAAATGGATGAGAAGATTAATTTACTGTTGTGCTAGTTTCTTAATGACGCAGCTGATGTCATTGGACTAGGCTTTGCCAGACTAATGTCTGCCGAGCCCGTGTGGCTTAATAAAAGGTTCTTTAAAGATGCAGGCCGGCGGACTGTGAGGAAAAGGTGGATACAGACCGGAGAAGGAGAGAAGAGGGAGAGGACCATTTGACAGATTATCTGGAAGGATTAGAGGGGTTTTAGTCAAATTATGTTAAGCACAGAGGGAGAGAGACAGATCAAGAGACAAGGTTGTCATTTCTCAGCCATAAGCCATACAATATATTTAATTCAACTAGCTCACAGATTTAACCGCCCCTCCCCCTCATACAACATATACATTACAGTCTGTGGCACTGCTGCTGATCCACCCGTGACCATCCAGACACTTGTTACATCTGCATGAAATACAATATTTCAAGTTTGTGATGCGATGCCTATTTAAATGTGATTCTAAAACATTAGAATGCAAATGAAAGCATTGATATAAAGATACTGATTAGTTGCTATGCACCATAAAAATTACATTTCACTTGAGTGATGTCAACGTTAACAGCAATCACAAGCAAATATTTCCTGGAAGTGTGTCCTAACGTTTATTCTTGTGTAAATATGAACATCTGCTTTATTATGTCATGACCTTAAAAGTGATTTTCACTGGTGGCTGGATTTACCCAAAATATTCAGGTTGATTCATCCAAATTAAATAATATTTCAGATTTTTAAAAAAAAGTTAATTCAAATATATATTCTAGGTTAAATTACATTATTATTATTATTATTATTATTTACGATAGACCATATTTCCTGATTTATTAAAGCTATACAATATAATTATTTTTTTATAATGATGATCCTAGTTTTTCTTTTTAAAATGTGACAGCTTTGCAAGATAAAATCCAGTTAAGGAAGAAAAAACCCCAAGTGCTTATTACATTTTATGGCACTTAATCCAATTATACAAAAATTATAAGACATCTTCTGTTGATGTTAAAGCTAAATTTTCTGAATAAAATTATTAAGAGAATGTGTGACCAAAAGGCTGAGGGACACCCATGAATGCTGGCTATCTTTCCATTTCGATCTATGTGTTAAAGGTCCACTCTCATTCAGCTAAAGCGACAGAGCAGAAGCTGCTTGTAGCTGATAACAGGGCAGCTGCATTTCTCTGGGCTCATGTGTAATTTCCCATCAGGATTCTGAGCTGGTGAGTGGGCTTTAATGGAGAGCGGATCCTCCGTAATGCTGTAGTTTATATCTGCCCTCCTCAGTACTTACCAAAACTCAGTAAGGAACATGGGCATAAACTAGTATAAAGATCAGTATTCATAGAAAACGATTCAAGACGACAAATCACTGCGTGATTTAATAGTTGTGGCACTTCCACACACACTGTCCTTTTCAATTAATCGATTTAAAAATTATTAAAAATAATAATAATTGAAGTCTCTTTGTTTTTATTGTAATATGTGATAAAACACGATGTAAAATGTTGATGTTTAACATAATTTTTACCAAACTGTTCATTTCATTTATAAGATTTTAAGGTACTTGACATTTTGCACTAAACATTAACTAAACTAAACATTAGCTTTTTGGTCGAAAGTATAGTTTAAATGATTAAAAAAACATCTTGGCATTACATCAGAGGAAAACAAGGCACATTTTTTAGTGATACAGTAGATATAAGTATGAGTTTTCTAAATGTCATGTTAAATTATTTACTAATTTGCAAACCTGAACACTGGATAACACTAGGTTCAAAATACTTGTTTAGGTTTGTTGAAAAATTATAAGCTACAGAGAGGATTTTAGAGTCCATATTTCAATACTGTCACTAGAAGTATAGTCTGTATCAAATACTGTCAACAACCAGAATAAAATAACATATAAATCAGACAAATGATATATGAACAACTTCTTTTGTGTAAAAATTACACTACACGATACACTCTGGAACAGGGCTGGCTTTTATAGCTAAAACAATCATATCTAATTTTTTTTTATCCTTTTGATAATATTGGATAAAGAGGAGATTGGAAATGAAAAATTAACAAGCATTTTTCAAGCAATAGAACATTAATGTAACATTAATGTTACAAATCTCTAAATTTAAAATCTCATTATTAACCACTACATAAAAAAGCAATGGTTCTGCCTATAGTGTTTTGCCGTTTAGAGGTAATATATAAATGTCAAGATTTTTTCAAGTCTGGGTGACACTTTTTACTCCAGCAAAAATGTCTCAAGGTTCATTTGTTAATTTTTCATGTTCAATCTCCTCTTTATCCAATATTATCAAAAGGCTAAAAAAAATTAGATATGATTGTTTTAGCTATATAAGCCAACCCTGTTCCAGAGTGTATCACTAAAAGTAATGAATAACCACAGCAAAATATGATTAGGATGCACAAATTCCAGGTATAATGTCCTGAGAGGAACCTAATGGAGCTCTGACTAAGTCACTTTTTGGGAATTGTTTATCTTCTCTGAAACTGTGTTGACTGAAAATGATTGCAGATAACTCCTGGGTGAGGTTGTCAGCTCAAGCACAAAAGCACACGCAGCCTGGAGCAGTGACCACAAAGAACACTAATGATTAAAATGAATTAATACAACAAATTATAAAAAGAGGGCAGAGGGCGGAATGAAATTGAATGTAGATCAAGTGTAGGATTTGCAAGCTGAATGACGATCTGAAAATGAGAAGGGATTTGAAATTAAAGGATGTGCACACAGCACATGCCACCTTTGTGGTTGCCAGTGTTTTACAGAAACAGGTCAATGGGTTTTTTTTTTGGTCAATGGTCAAATTTGCACAATGCAAAACCGCTTTTCTCTTCAAGGAAAATCTGATACACTCTCTCTGAACAACATAAAGGAAGAATCTATATCGTTTAAGAAGCTCTTGCTGAGAGGCCAGTGAGCTGAAACACAATCCAAACCTTTTAACAGAATTAGTTATACTTCCTGTAGCACTAGCCCTATCTGCAGCGCTGCAGATTCCAGTCTTGCAGCAACATCATGCAAGAGCCCCTCACAAAATAAAAGGGAATCCAAAAACAATGAGTTCAAACACAACACAAAGGCTCTTTTGCCAAAATTAGCTTTTTTTCTCATGCACTGTGTCTGAAATCTTCACTTCAGTTGCACCAATCTTTGCAGTTTTATTCCTGTCTATATTCTGAAGGAATCCTAAAAAAAAAATCAGAACACTAAAAAATTGTGACCCTGGACCACAAAACCAGTCATAAGTGTCAATTTTTATTTTTATTTTTGAAAGCTATTAAGAATAAATAAGCTTTTAATTGATGGCTGTTACTGTATTATAGGACTATATTTGGAAGAGATATTCATAAATTACTTATCAAAACCTTGTAATATATTTACAGAAGAACATTTATTTAATATACAAAATGGCACAAACGCAAAATCAATCATTTTGACCCATACAACATATTTTGGGCTATTGTTACAAATAAACCCCAGCGACTTAAAACTGGTTTTGAAGTCGAGGGTCACAATTGTCTTCATGTTCTGACAAAAATAAGCTGCTATGAAAAGTTTGGTGATTTTTAATATTTCTGGTATTTTTTTCACCTGCCTTGAAGCCTTTGTGGAGCCTGGTACTGAAGGCATCAACATTAAAATGTAGTTGACTAACAATAAGTTAAAAAGATCTCTCTCACCGCAAACAGCCGAAGAACATTGGCCACCATTATGGACACTGAGCTGGCCGAAGCCCCGATGACCCCTACCACACGCTCTGGTTTTGGGATGATAGGCGGTTCTCCGTTGGAGCATCGAACATCTGAGTTGTCCTTCTGGATGAGGGCCTGGACAAAGGTGAGGGACTGTTCCAGCGCATACGTATCCCTGGAGCACGTGTCCAGTATTCTGGCACCCAGAGTAATGTTAGGCAGCAGGTCTGGGTCGCTGTTGATCTGGTCTAGCGCATACAACATGGCCTCCATGCGATGGATCCCTTTCTCCTTCTTAATTTCTCCACATGGAACACCAGCGGGGCCCCTGGAATGCACCGGAAAAAGGCCTCCTAAAGTGATGTCACCCTCGATCTTTATGGAATGAGGTTGTGTTTCTAAGGAGGCCCAGGTTTCTGGAGTAAATCCTATCATCACTATCCACATGACATGAACCAGGAAGCCAACGTGTTGTCCGGGCGTCCCTCTGATCCTGCGGTGATGACATAGTAAAGGTGTGTGGTGCTGTGATGTCATAGTTGCTGCCATGCAAGTGGCTGGTTCTACTGCAGCACAATGCTTTCTTTTCTACCTGTGTCTCCTAGAAATGAGATAGAAGGCATACGTAAAATAATATGGAAAAAAAACATACCTTAAGACAAAATCGATTTGCAGACAAACTATCTGATACTGCGGCAGAATATTTGACCCTTCTGACTCACACTCAATGATATTATCATGATTAACTTACAAAAACTACTGAGAAAAACATTTTAAAAAATAATAAAATGTAAATTTAATTAAATATAACAATTACATAAAATAATTTACTTCATTAAGTAAAACAATTTGAAGAAAGAAATTGTAAATTACATAAATGTTAGAGAATGGGAGTGAGCTATATTTTGACTAAAGATGTGATAAAACATAGTCTATTTACAGTATTTAATTTACACACACCCATATGGTAACACTTCAGAATAGGGTGTCAGAATAATGCATTAGTTAAGCATTAATTAATGGTTAATTTGTTCACAATTGAGCAAAAACACATTTAACATTTTAATCATTAATTAGTAGTGTGTTTTTGCTCAACTAATGCTTAATTGTAAATATTCTTAATTTCTAATCATTCTTAAAAGTTATGTGTCAACCCAAAGTCTCTGTCCTTTAGAAAGTCTATTATGAACTCACTTTGCACGTCTTCGCACTCAAAAGACCGCTGAGAATAGAGGACATGTATAGGCATGCATTTTAATATTTTATGTAAATTAACTGATACATATTCAGCAACAGGTGAGGGGAAAAAGTGCTATATTTGGATTAAAAGCTGAAGATCCCACAGGAAGACACGCACACACCCGTTTGATTAAGTGTTGAAGGAAACAGCAGCACTAATATGTCTTCATAATTTATCGCGTTACCTGAACAGACATCTTTAAAACATCGTAACATTGCACGCAGCCTAAATTTACATTGGATATATTGGCACAACGATCTTTCATGTATTCGCTTCTTTAAATGCCTCACCGACTGCTGCTGATGCCAGTGTGCGCCCATCTGGAGCTGAAGTTTGATGGGTGTGAAGCACGACAGTAAACGTCCCCAGCATCCGAGTCTTCAGCTCTCATCTTAAAATGCCCAGAGTCTTCTCACACACAAAAACAATTTAAAGATTCTTTGGATTAAGACGAGATTTCAATATAGAACACATTCAGCGCTTTAGTAAAACGCGGGAAAAAAGTGGAAATGCCTAAACATTCCACAACTGTGATTCTACAAATCACTGTCAAATCCTTTAAAAGCCCCCTCACTCTGTCTCTTTTCCTCACTCTCTCCGTTTCTGTCTCTCTCTCACTCACTCCCCCACTCACTCTCTCTTCCTTGCTCTCTCTCAGTGTGCACTAATGGGCACAGATTGGGATTACCACATGCATGCATTTGAGAAGTCTCTGAGAGAGATGGACCCGTATATATTTTTAATGTGAATACTGCTGGATATAGTTCTCTGCATTCAGACCGTCTGCTTTTACGGAACAATCTGGCGCGAGACCCTCCTGGTCTCGTCATAACTACTTATACGCTTTGTTTTGTACGTTTTAGAATGACTTCAAAGTCTTTTTATAAAGACAGATAATCTAGCTGACCTCGCGGCCACGTGTGGTTTTAAATGGTAGTGTATAGACTTACTCTTGTCCATAATACCACCATCACTGAAACACATGGCTGTACAGTGGGAACGGAAAGTATTCAGACCCCCTTCATTTTTTTACTCGTTATATTGCAGCCATGTGTCACTTAAATTAATTTTCCCCTCACACACAGCACCCCATATTGACTAAAAAACACATAATTATTGACATTTTTGCAGATTTATTAAAAGAAAAACTGAAATATCACATGGTCCTAAGTATTCAGACCCTTTGCTCAGTATTTAGTAGAAACACCCTTTTGATCAAAAAAAGCCATGAGTCTTTTCAGGAAAGATTCAACAAATTTTTCACACCTGGATTTGGGGGTTCTCTGCCATTCCTCCTTGCAGATCATCTTCAGTTCTGTCAGGTTGGATGGTAAACGTTGGTGAACAGCCATTTTTAGGTCTCTCCAGAGATGCTCAATTAAATTTAAGTCAGGGCTCTGGCTGGGCCATGAGGAGAGGCTTAAGTCGGGCCACTCTGCCATAAAGGGCTGCATTGATGGTTGACTTTCTACAACTGTCTCCCATCTCTCGGCTGCATCTCTGGAGTTCAGCCACAGTGATCTTTGGGTGCTTCTTTACCTCTCTCACCAAGACTCTTCTTCTCTGATAGCTCAGTGTGGCATGCATCCAAACAGCAGATCCAGGTTTTGTCTCGAAGGTCTTAGATGAGGGAACGATACGCCTCGGAGAGTTTCAACTGTTTGATTAATGCAGAGTCTAAGTTTTTCTTAAGGGTTTTTCTTGTTTTCCCTCATCCTCACTCCCTGGTTCCGCTAAGTGCATTACTTATTGTCATAATGAGTTATTGTGTGAGAAGGATTTGTGCGTTGCCACAATTCTGTCTCTGCGCTCTGTAGGCAGTTCCTTTGACCTCATGATTCTAATTTGCTCTGACATGCATTATGAGCTGTAAGGTCTTTATATAGACAGGTGTGTGTTTCCTAATCAAGTCCAATCAGTATAATCAAACAGAGCTGGACTCAAAGGAATGTGTAGAATCATCCTAATGATGTTTAAAAGTGGACAGAACCTCAGTTAAATGTAAACCAACGTTTACCATCCAACCTGACAGAACTAGAGAGGATCTGCAAGGAGGAATGGCAGAGGATCCCTAAATCCAGGTGTGAAAAACTTGTTGCATCTTCACCAAGAAGAATCATGGCTGTATTAGATCAAAAAAGCTCTTCTACATGCAGAGCATTTATGTTATATTAAACTTCTTCTTTTTTAATAAAACAGCAAAGATGGCAATATGAGGTGCTGTGTGTACATTAATGATGAAAAAAAGTAACTTATGATTTCAAAAATAATTTTAGCAAATGGCTGCAATAAAACAAAGAGTAAAACAATTAAGAGGGTTTGAATACTCTCTGTACCCATTGAATGTTTGTGTGTGTGTGTATATATATATATATATATATTTTATTTATTTATTTATTTATTTGTTTTTCCATTTACTCTATATTTTAATTAATACATTTTTTTGAATATGACCACTAATTAATTAATACAGGATTTGAACCGCCATCCTTTTGATGACCAGACCAGACTTTTAACCATTACACTCCAAAGAGATTCATCAAATAAAACATGAAGAGTTTTGCCAACAGCACCAAAGAGGTAAATTCTAATAAGTGTGCAGTCTCTCGCAGCAAAATGCTCAGTCTCTGCTGTGAAACCATCACAATTGCTAAGACCCTAGCCATGTTTCTCATTAGCACACCGCCTAGTGTAAGTCCCCGCTGAGGTGATACGATTCCTCACACAGTAATAAGCATATCTGCTCTCCTGGGCGATAGACATCCCAGCTCATTTTTGTTAGGAGCACTGTCCCTACTTGCATGTTCATTTAATTCCCAATTACAGAATGCAAACCGATTTATTCTACAGCAAATCTTTGTATAATGCAGTGCTAACCTCTTAGCGACACCCAAGCAAGCTCTAAGATCGTCCTGGTTTGGGAAGCTCCTGGTAGGTTTGGAGGCTGATGATTGATCAGTACCCTGTTTTAGGATTTAGATGCAACAAACAGTCCCGCCACTCTGCGATTCTCTCCCAACTTCAAAGATAACAAGTGTCCAGGGAACTTGAAGGATAGCGTTAGCATGTGCTAAAATGCCACCTGGTCTCTCCTGATGTGGAGAGGTACTGGGTGAATCAGGTTGGAGAGTTGCAGTACGCATCCGACAGCAGATCGAGGTTCTGTCTCGAAGGTCTTAGATGAGGGAACGATACGCCTTAGAGAGTTTCAACTGTTTGATTAATGCAGAGTCTGACTAAGTTCGTGTTAGGTTTTTCTTGTTTTCCCTCATCCTCACTCCCTGGTTCCGCTAAGTGCGTTTCTTATTGTCATAATGAGTTATTGCGGAGCGAGAAGGAACAGGAAAGAGGAAAAATCAGGGATGAATGGTGGCTGTGAAGCACATGAGGCTGGAGAAGTAGGTTAAAGTGCCTGGGCTGAAAATAGACATGACTCCTATTTGCTGAGGAGCTTCACTCTGCCCTAGGGTGTGCTGGGATAGACGGCCTGTAATTCCCTATGTAATTTGCGTGCCGTCTATGGCTCTCAGAGCCAATGGGAGCTATGGCATATGCTTTTTTAGGACAAGTCTTATGATACAGCTGCTTAGGACTGCTGGCCCGTGAATGGGAACAGGTTCCACCTCAGCAGGTTCTCTATGGACATGGCAGATGATCATATAACCCCTCAACGGGCAACGCTTGTGATTAAATCTCACCCCATATCACCAGAATGATGGAGTCAGATTGAAAGTGAGCATCTGAGAGACAAGATGCTTGCTCCAGTTTAGTGTTAAAAAGATGTGTATTTGGCACAGATGGAAGAAGGAGGCTGATTTCTTGTCTGTGAGTAGAATCATTTGTTTGATGTTTAGTGCTTTTAGTAAACAATCTGTTTAAACTATATTTAAATTTATTACATGGAATACTCGATTCTGATTGGTCAGGGACCACATTCCAAGATTTGTTATTCCCAGAAAACAACCGCTAAAACTAATAACACATGCTCACCCGGGTACTACTCATCATCTTGACCATTAGTAATTATATCACTCTTCTGTTGCTGACAGTTTTAGCACTATCCTGTTGCTTAAAAATGCATAACCACAAGATAAAATGAAGGACTTCTGCTTCGCGTTGGGCTGCCGATAAGCCTGTCGGGCTTTATTCTGCGATAACAACCTGTTGGCTGTATATTATCCCTTACATGACATACTGTGATATGATATCAACAAAGCAGCCTTGCCAGTTTATTTTCTATGTCTGAAATTAAATTAAAGCCAACGTTTTATTTTGATAGTCTCCTTTAGTCATCATGTTGCATTTGCAATATGTATTAACTAACTAATTATATTATTAGTAGCTCATTAGTAAACTGTTATATTAAGATTAGAGTTAGTAGGATCAGTTGACATTGTACATTCTTATAGTCAGTATAATAAGTGTTGGAGGAACATAAATACAATGCGTTAATTCAAATGAGTTTATGACAACTATTGTTTTATTTTTTATTTTGTTTGAAATATTTAAATCATTTATGTTTGCAATGTTTCAGCTCTCTAAACTGCTACACTGCAAAAAATGTGTTCTAAGACAATATTTTTTTTTGTCTTATACTTACAGATGTTTTTTTTTTTTTTTTTATTAAGTGTGTTTAAAAAAGTTATAATCTTTCTTTTGCATATGAGACTCTTCCTTTCCGTTCATTAGTTGTGGTTGTGTTTATGCTGTAGTCACCTCATGTTGTGTAGTGTTCACACATCTGTTGGAGATGTGGTGATGAATTGGAAATTAGGCCTCTGGTAAAGTTACCATAAAAGGATACTCTCTTTCTGTTTCGCTCATTTTTATGGGGTGCTACAGTGAAATCATACAATTTCAGCAGCCTTGGTTTCTGAAGTATTTTTCCAAATCATTTTTCTTCAGTAAAGAGTTCACAGCCATGAACAAAACCAGCCAGCTCTGAGATGAATCACACTGATACAAACTTAGATTTGACGCAATGTGAAAATCGACTCTGAAGGCAATGAACTGTGCGTCCCATGAATCCCTGGTAATGTAATAATCTTATGAAAAACAATGGTACAATGTGAATATTGATTTTGAGTATGAAAATGAAATATTTGATCTTCTTTGGAAACATATATATTTATGGAAATATAAACAATCTGGGAGTGTAGGGAGTTAATACATTTTTCGGGGATTTATTTTTCTTTCTTTTTTTTGAAAGTTGAAATCCCTGATGCATGTAAATTAAACATACAGTATTGAAGTTGGTAAGATGTATTTATGTATTTATTCTTTTTAATTTAATTTTAATTTAATCTTTTAAAGTGTATTGAGCAAAAATAAAATTAATCAATTGACAGTAAAGACATTTGCTAAAGACATGATGCTACAAAAGATTTCTTTTTCTAATAGATTGTTATTTTGAGTTTTCTATTCATCAAATAATTATGATAAATGATCAGTTTTAGCAAACATATTAAGAACACGATTGTTTACAACCTTGAAAATGCTAAGATATGTTTCTTGAGTATCAAATCAGCATATTAGAATGTTTTCCAAAGGGTCATGCGACACTAAAGACTCAAAAACAAAATCTGCAAATGTATTATAATAATTATTATAATGATAATTATTTAAAATTATACATTTATACTGTAAAGATATGCATTTTATTGTCCTACATCAACCCCTAAATTTTCTGCATTTTTAGATTTTCAAAATAAACTTCATTCTGTGTGATTTATTAGCTTCTTTGCCCACGGGGACCTCAATTTAGGTCCCCACCGTGACACAAGTCCCTGTGAGTCTGTGTGTATTCAGGTGTAAGTCCCCACCAGAATAGAAACACAAGTACACACACACACACACACACACAAACACAAACAAACAGTTAAAATCTAAAATCTAAATTATAATAATTTTTCACAGTTCTCTTATTTTGATCGAAAATATATATTTTTAAAATCTTACCAACTCCAATTTTTTTGATTTGTTAGTTTACCATCCATTTCACATTAGGAGCAATCCTCCCATTTACTCTGCCAATGGCATTTCTGTGAAAAAGATGACATCTCTAGTAATTTTTCAGGCTGCTGGCTTACTAAAATGGTTAAAATTGCCAAACCGAAGCCGGCAGAGGCATAATGTTGGCAATTAATATGCCAGGGACAATAGGCTAAGCAAAAGATGAGAGTGAAGGCTGGCAGCACCTCTCCCAATGCCACCTGTTCCACCTGCACCTGCCAGTTTCAGTAAAAAACACTGCTGCAATACCTCCACCCGCTCTGAGCTCTCTCCCACTCTCCCACTCTCTAAGCTGTTTTATCTCCTCTTTTTCCCTAGCCTACCTTTCCTTGCCCACAAATACTCACACAGGTTTACAGAGAACAGATGTGCACACATAGATACACACAGTATACGCTGTTGGAAGGCCAACGCCACAACCCACACACAGGCTTTAGGGATCTTTGTTCACAAAGGCTGTTTAGTCATAAACGCTTTGTGTGGAAGCCTGACCGGTACACACCAGGAGGCCAATTGAGCTGTAAGTGCATGAATGAGGACTTCATATTCAAGCCAATTCACAGCTTGTTCTAAACAGCTGCAAGCTTTATAAACACAAACCAGTGGCCATTTCACAGGCTCTCCTAAAGAACATTCAATGTTGCGTATGAGTCTCTGCCATGGCTTTTTAAATCTATCGTGTCAAGTGTTTAGTCAAAGAGAAGAGCGGATTGTATAAAGCCTAATTAAAAATCAAAAGATTTGTGTTTTTAATGGAAGTGGCAAATGCTGCATAAAGAGAAGGTTTCGACTACAGAAACAGATCTTTGGAGTCTCATAGCACTGGAGGAATGTACACAGTTGCATGTTGACCCATGCTGGTTATTTCACCAATATTTATTGCCGCATTTGACCTTATAGTGGTTATTAAACCATATACAGTTGAGGCTGAATATCTGTGGTGTTTAATTTTTGTCATTTATATACTGTATATATATATATATATATATATATATATATATATATATATATAATCGGCGTGTGTATATATATACAGTATAGTTGAACAACAAACTTTTACATTTACGCAGAGATTTTATATCTCACAGCTCTATTTACATGTGATAAACATTTTTGTTTATTAATGTAAATTATCATGTAGAAGAGATCTGCGATATTATGTAGCGCATAATGCTTTACTTGCATATAGTGTATACGCTGCAAAAAAATGTTTTCTAAGACTAGATTTTTTTTGTCTTGTTTCCAGCCAAAATATCTAAAAATTCTCAAATCAAGCAGGAATTTCTAGACAAGGAAAATATATTGTCTTGTTTTAAAAAAAAAAACAAAAAAAAAAACAAGCTAAAATTAAGTGACTTTTTACTTAAAACATGGAAAATAATCTGCCAGTGGGGCATACTATGGAAACTAATTTTGTCTTCTGTTTGAAATAAGATTCTTTTGCTTACCTCATTGGCAGATTATTTTGCTGCTTCTAAGCAAAAAGTCACTTACAGTAATTTTGACTTGTTTTGTCTAGAAAATTCTACTTGTCTCGATAATTTTTGGCTGGAAACAAGATACAAAACCTAGTCTTAGAAAGCTTTTTTTGCAGTGTATGTGCAGGTAAAGGAGCTCATACTATATATACAGTATATAATTTTTAAGATAAATACCAGAGGACTATAATATATCCTAGTTTAGCCAAAAACATGGCTCTTCTAAGCTTGGAAGATTTGATACATTTAGATTTATATTTAATTTATTTATTATTATTTTATGCACTTGTTTACCTAAATTTAGATTGTTTCCATTTTTAGTGCAATGTAAAGCATTTTTACTAGTGATCTTAGACTTTTGAACCCCACTGTAGTAAAAAAAAAAAAAAAACAATTGTGATGACCTTTTCCTGATTCTATTTGTGAGAGTTCATTCAGTATGA
The DNA here is from genome assembly GCA_032353835.1 of Enteromius viviparus. Classification (NCBI taxonomy): domain Eukaryota; kingdom Metazoa; phylum Chordata; class Actinopteri; order Cypriniformes; family Cyprinidae; genus Enteromius; species Enteromius viviparus. The sequence continues at coordinate 6,409,481 of JAUCNO010000353.1, forward strand.
AGTCTGTGAAGAATGAGATGAACAAACTGACAGATAGGTTAAGCCTTTAGCTGGACATCACATATTGCTAAATTCTGTCTCAACAAGCCCTAGCTGACCCCTAATACAACAGAAGCTGTGCAGCTTGATGGATCATGCGGATTAAAAAGGTATGTCTCATGTTAAGATTCTGGTTTTATGATTTTGTTGTCATACCAACATCTCACTTTTAAATAAAAACATTTCTACAGAATTTTCATTTCAAGTCATGTATGCAATCTAGATTTTGCTCCAATCAGATCAGTAAGTTCAATCTAAAACAGATGTTGGTAGCCATTCGGTTTCAGTTACCTTTGACACACTGAGAAGTTTGGTCCAAATATCTTCTTTTATGTTCCACAGAAAGACAGTCAGTCTTATATGTTCGGGATCAAATGAGCGAATGATGACAAAATGTTTATTTTTGAGTGAACTGTCCCTTTAACAGCTGTGAAAGCACCACCCTGATGCTGCGTCCCTGATTGCAGGAGACTTTAATCATGCCAACCTGCAGACAGTTCTTCAGAAATATTACCGGCATGCCTTCCTCCCTGTAAGAATGCTCTTGATTACTGCCGCACTACTATCACAACCGACTGCCAGACAGATCATCTGCCTGTGCTTCCTATTCCAAGATCCTGAAATGGAAGAATGTATCCACAGGGACACTGGATGCAGGAGCAGATGAAGTGGTGTGGGACTGCTCTGAGTCAGTGAACTTGTTAGTGATTCAATTAAGATACTATTTTCTCAATTTGTTTTATCTAAATCTTGAGGAATTTATTTAAAAAGCTGCATTATTGAATCACTGTTCAGTATGGAAGCCTTTTAAAAAATCGCAATTACAAGTTATATGTTCTTGTAGTTTTTACTTTTTCCCATCAGAATTCAGAGTGAACATTTTCACTCTTGCATTTACCTCATCAATTCTACAATTTCCCCTCATTGTTCTCATTCTCCATTTCACTTTTATATAATTGTTATTATTATTACTATATTAGAAGTTTTTATTATTATTAAGTTAGAATTTTTGTACAGAAAATGTTGGAACTATCTTTTTAATATTTTCATTCTGCAGTGCAAATACGCTTTCATAATTATGTGTAATAAATAGCATATATAAATGTTCAGTTATTTGTTTTACAGGAACAAATCAATTGAATTACATTGCACTGTAAATCACACCAAAAGAAACTTTCATCACAGAGATAAACATTAGTGTCTTGACAGATTGAAATTGGAAATTGACAGATCTCTGTGTGTGTGTGTTTAACTGTAAGTTTCTACTGTCCTGATTAAAACATATTTTGAAGTGATTTGTTGATCTACATTTGAATATCTCGCTGTTAAATAAATGTTCTGCCTATTCGGATCGAGAAAAAGGCATTTACCCCCAGTTTCACAGACTAGGCTTAAACCTAGTCCTAGACTAAAATATAAATCTGAGCTGTTTAATCTCAAACAAACTTGCACTGACTGATCTTAAAACATATCAGTTCCTTTGTGTTGTCTTAAGATGCACACAAGTAATGCTTTTTTCAAAGGTGCGTTTATAAAAATGATTATTGAACTATGACCTAATCCTGGTTTAGGCTAAGCCCTGTTTTAGTGAACTAATATTAAGAGTTATGAAAGTACCTACCCTGATGCTGTGTCCCTGAATGTGGGAGACTTTAATCATGCCGACCAGCAGATGGTGGAAAGCTCTACAGATTTTCACAGAATTATTATTATCAACCAAAAACAGCACATAAAAAATTCAAAAAAGAAGTGTGGATTTACTTTTTGATCTAGGTATGGCCTTCAGTTGTAGTCTATCAGGAGTAGTAACATCAATAATTAATACAGTTTTCCTAATCTTTGTGTGCAACATAAATACAAAACCTGACAAATGAAAGCGGGAGAGGTTTCTTACACCTCTATGATTCTGACATGTTTCTAGTTGAAAAGAAAAAATCCTGTGACCTGTATAATGATTACAGACTGATCCACCACAATGATGTGCTGTGAAGAGCTGATGATGGGTTGCTTTAACACGATGCAGGCTGAGTGATTAGACCCCCTGTCGTTCACATAACACTGTAACAGGTCCAGTGAAAAAGCAATTTCTTGGGATCTTCATGCTGCACTGACTCAACAGGAAGGCACTAATGTCAAAATGTTCTTGTTCTTTATTGATTAGTGCACCAGATTTTACACCGTCACTCCTTGCAGACCGGAAGGAAAGCTGAATGATTTTTATTTAATTTTATTTTATTTATTTTGTGTATTTTAGACTTTGCATTTGCATGTTGCACTAGCGCATGACATTAAACTGAACCCTGACTGAACATTTTGTACATCTAAACATTGATCTCAGGTAACAGAGATCTACCCACAATTCTTGGTGGTAGGGCAGAGTAGGAGGGTTAATCCGGAAACATGAGGCATGTGTTCACCTGCAGTAACCCTCCTTTTGGCAGAGATGCTTAATAAGCTCGGGCAAAGGGGTCGCAAGTGTTAAAGGGCTGATGGGGATGGAATGCCCACTTTAAGAAGAGAATCCTGCTTTGACCTGATGGGAAGCTGAGAAAATGAACCGAGAAGAGAAGATAGGGTAGCATGAGGCTATTCAGAAAGAAGACCCTTGGCCTTTAGCTTTAACCTGAACAGAATGTAATCCTCTCTCGACTGCCCCTCTGTATCACCTGCACTTTCTATCCTTCACCCAACCTCCAACTGAATGTTAAGCTTTTAGAGTCTTATTTCTCTTTCGGCAATACTGGCATACATTTCTGCATAGATACAGTACACTAGCGTTCGTGGTCAGTTTGTTTTTAAATACAGTAAATATTTATTTCAGAAGTATTTTTTTTTATTATTATCAATGTTGAAAACAATTGTGCTGCTTATTTTCTTTTTTTAAGGATTCTTTGATTCTTTATCTTATACCAGAAAATGTATTTCATTTTGTTTTAGATTGAAATCCCTGATTGAACAATTGAACATTTATTTCAGGTTACACAGATCTACTCACAATTCGATCTTTTGTGTCTGCTGATATTTTTGAACAGTTAAATGCATCCTGCTGAATAAAAGCATTAATTGCTCTTTCGCAGTGTCACTTGTATACAAAATAATTATACTGAAAATCATGCTGTGTAAAGCAGTTAGCGACATTAACCAAGTGAAGTGGAGCATAACATTCATACATTGTATATTAAGTATAGTTGGATGTTTTCCTAAGCAAGTTATTTGTTGTGAAACCGTACAAGTAGCAATATCTAATGTTCATTTATTTATTCAATTGGTAAGTAGCCATGTTATTAGCAAGATAACACAATGTTTCCCAGTCATTATCAAATAAAATTGAATATTATGAAAAATAAACCCCTTCAGGCTGAATCGAAACCTTCCTGCTACCCTTCAGGATTATTTAGCATTAATAACCGGCTGATTGTATGTCATCCCATACATTTACCATAAACATCTCACAATAATCTTTGTTCTTTCCAATGATCTCTTTCCAGGGTATGGGGCCCTCCAGTATGCCGTCTGTGCCCCTCATGGTGGGCTGTGGCATATCCTGTACGGCTCTACTCATTCTGCTGCTCATCTACACTGCCTTTTGGAGGTGAGTTCAACAAAACCCTTCACTGACCCAGAGCCAGCAACATAAAACAGATCTATAGAGGACCTCTTTTGAACGTAGCTTCCAGGTTATGCTGTCCTCTACTGATAATAGGATATTACTGTGCTATTTTTGCACTGTTCCCCTTGTTTACTTCCCGGTGCTCTCACAGGTACATTTACACCCTAAAAGATTCATTTTTCAGATTGTAGCTTCCCACGTGTGTTTGCCCGGGCTGGGATAGAGCAGCTGGCATGGGGTAGATCTAGAGTGGGCCAAAACTGCAATTAGCAATAATTGGGAACAAATGAGGGATGGCGGGAGCCGCCTGTGGCAAGACAGGATTACGTGGAGAGTTCTAGTGAAGGCTAGCATGGTTGCTAACAGCTCAGTGTGGCAGATGGCTCAGGACAATCACATGATCAGCTAACACAGTGTCCAGAACAAAAGCCGACACAAAGTCAAGTGCTTAGTCAAGTATTTATCTCCTCAGAAGTATGACTTTGATTTTTCCCAAATGATGCAAGATGTTTTTTTTTTTGTTTGTTTGTTTTTTCACTTTATTCATATATTATATAAATAATATAAAATATGTGTCACATGATCTATCAGAAATTATTTTAATATGCTGATTAAAGGCTCAAGAAACAATATTTCAATGTTGTGCTGTTAGATTTGTAGAAACATTGACACTTTTTTTACAGAATAAAAAAAAACACGTTTATATGTATGTATATACTATTTTATAACAGTAATTAATTATTCATTATTTTTAAGGCTGTTAGAGTTGTTTTAAATGATAGTTTTTTGTAAATACTTTATTATATTATATTAATTTTAGCTTTGCAGCTAATTATGGGGGAATTAAATTATTTAATTTTTATTTTGTTTTAATATTTTGCTGCATTATGTTAAAAAAAAAACATTAATTATTCATTCATTTTAAAGGTTGTTATTTGGTTTAAATGATACTTTGGATCCCAATGAGTTTTACCGATTATCACGTAACCCCCTAGCAGCAGGAAGGTGGGAAGGTATTTCCTCTGTCAGAGATTAGAGCATCTGTGAGAGCTTATCACAGGCCTCTCCTATCACTCAGACCATTGATCCAGGGGACACTGTCATTGTCCTCTTGAGCAGATCTGGCCAGAGCTCAAATAGCAAATGAGGACTTTTTGCTCACCGGTGCTTGTGCGTAAGAAGCTGCTTTGGAGTTCATCTGTAGGTCATCTGGGATGCTGCTCTAGTTGTCAGTGTTCAGTGAAGTGAAAAAAAAAGGATAAATTGATTTTGATAAATGGATCCCACACATTTTGTCAGGAACCTGTATATCAAGCATTTGAAAAGATAATAATGGCATGATAGCAAGTTGTCAGCATGTGATTTTCTTGTCGTTCTTAGGTACATTCGTTCAGAGAGGTCCATCATCTTGGTGAACTTCTGTCTGTCCATACTGGCCTCCAATGTGCTGATACTGGTGGGACAGTCCCAAACTCTCAGTAAGGTGAGTATGTTTGTGCATTTGTGTTTTCTCATGTGTGTGAGAGAACCTTTAGCTTCCCATCTTGCTGTCTTTATGTTTTTCTCCAAATTGAATGATTTGAAGATTATTCTGGGTCATTATACAGTATGTCCTACGTGACATTGTACATTACTTAATTAATTACATTTAAATTACCTGATTAAACTAAACAAATATTAGTTTTGTGTTTCTAGAAGTAGCCCCTATGTAGCTGCTTTCAGTTGATAATATTTGTGAATATAAAATGAAATATTATTATTATTGTTACTGTTATTTAGTTGTAGACTGTCCTATGGTGTGACATACCAAAAATGTGGAATTTTTTTTTTTTACAACATTGAAAAAAAACATGAGAAAAATGTTTCTTCATTATTAGAGTTACAAATAGCATTAGAGAGGTTTATCTTCAATGTTATGTATATTTTTGCTGTCACACACATTGATACTAGAGGATGGATACCCGGTCCGGGTTCGGAAAGATATTTTCAAAGGATGCTCAGGTTCGGGTCGGGCTCGGTCACATCAGCGCGAACGTGTGCCTGTGTTATAATGGTGCTTTTTGCCCCGCGTGTGCTGATGATCTCATCTGTTGATATTTCCGAATGTAGCAGATGTATTTAAGAACTAGTTTTGTGATTCCACTTGCCATGACCATATTTGGGATTACCTGCCGCTATGCTGACTTGGGAGGTTGGCGCACGTTGCTGCTTTCCAGTTTGTATAAGACATCACAGCGGTAGGTCACGCAAGTTTTAGCAGTCACTCAATTAGGGCTGTATTTAGTTTAACAGATAAATTCAAATGAAATAATTGAGAGATTGTGACTGAAATCCATTCTATAATGCACACTCAGACGTTTCCTTGAGTATTTTTATTTTATCTCTCTCCCAGTGTCGTGCATTGCTGCCACGTGCTGAATTATATGCTGCACGAGCCATCATTTGTGTTCTCCAGAATAAATGAGGACGGGAATTCAAGTGTTCCTTTAGTTTATATTAGATATTTTCCACACAGATTACACAAACGCCTTTTTACAGTTGCTTAATAAAAGCGGGCTTTCCACACAAAAAAGTGCATGTGTCATTAGGATGAGGAAAAAAAAAATAGGTCGGGCTGGGTTCGGGCGCGGACATAAATATCTTAATGCCTGTCGGGCTCAGTTCGAGTTCGGTTACTGCTCTGTCGGACACGGGCCTGGCTCAGACAGAAAAAAGAGCCCGATCCGCACTCTAATTGATACATCCACTACCCATATGCACTTATTTTTTTCATTCTACTTGAATTCAAATGATCAGAAAATCAAACCTGGCCCAATTTTTTTATTATCATTATATATAATTTTTTTCATGACATACAAAAAATTCAGAAACAGTATGTTAATGTAACAGAATTTGAGGTCTTATTTATTTTTCAGTGTGTAAAGGTTTCAGATGAAAATGTTGTACTCAGTGTGCGATGACCTTAAATACACATAATATATAACAAACACACTGTAAAAAAGTGTTACTTTAAATTGGAATGGAAAATACATTACATTTAAAATTGAGTGCACTCAACCTTGGTTCCCATCTCCCTAGAGATAGTGGTCTGTCCGTGGTACAGCCTGTCATGACATTATGTAAGTGGCCACTATAGAATTTTAGAGAGTTAGGCAGGCGCGTGAAGCAGACAGACACGTGGAAGGTGCTGGAGGGTCAGCTTTGTGTCAGCCGGGACAGTCACACTGACTACACAGGCACCTAAGAAATAAGAGTTGTCATTCAAACCCAACCTGTCACTGCTCGGAGGACCTCTTCCCCCTCGATCCAGACTTAATATTTCACTAAATTCTCATACTGTGCATTAATTTTAGAAAGTACAGATAAGCCTAATTTAAGAAACCATGAATGGTGTGAAATCCTTCTCATTTCCTGGGTCATTTGCTGAGCGGGCCGGTGTTTAGCATTAGAATATGCACCTCATTATTGTATAAAACCTCAGCCAGCTACTCTGCTTACCACTTCTCATTTGCGTTCCCACTTACTTAAATCGTACTTTTCTTTAATTCCAGCCTGGCATTTTTTTTCTTAGAAACTATTCAACCCGTAACTAACCCATTTTTACATTTTAAGTAGCGTCTGCGAGGAATAAAGCCTAGACAGAATGCGTCGTTCAAGCTCATTTTCACACCACAGTGAAAGAGAATCAGTTTCTTTCGATATGGACTTTCGTTAATGGCAACTCGTTCCTACATTTTCTTCTCAATCACTTCGTCTTTCACTCCAATCTTTCACTTTGCTTCAATAACAAACAGCTGAGAGCCACCTCTTCTTGCTTCCTGTGCTTTCTCTCGCATCGTTTTCATCATATCTTTCTCCTTATTTCTATCTTCTTCTCTCTTCTTTCTTTAGGGGCTGTGCACTGTGACTGCTGCCTTTCTGCACTTCTTCTTCCTGGCCTCTTTCTGCTGGGTACTTACAGAGGCATGGCAGTCCTACCTGGCTGTGATTGGCAAGATGAGGTCCCGCCTCATTCGCAAGCGTTTCCTGTGCCTGGGCTGGGGTAGGACACCAGCACACACACCAGAAACTAACATCGAAGGTCAAAAGGTCGATGCTATTGTAATGCTTCAGTTTTTCATCCACAGGAGTATAACATGCCAGCTCTTATCAATTCAGTCACATCAGATTGGCTGCAATGTCAGTTTGCTTCAGTGGAGCCCAATGACACACTATAAGCATGCCACTGGAGCTCAATGTTGCTTCTGTATTACAAGACGTAGATGTCTGATGGTTGATAACACATGCATTGTGCGTCTCCGTCTTAACACAGGCGGGATCTGAAAGGATATTCAAGCACGTGCTGTAGGCCAAACGTACTTGTTTTGTAATTATTGATCCACTATCACTTCCATTAATTCATAGATGCCCTTTGCAGATATTGCAGAATAGCATTGCCGCCCACAGGGAAGTGGTAATAGATGGATTTCTAACTAGGATGTCCAAAAAGTATTTACTCAAAATGTTGAATGTGGATATTGATATAGATCTGCTCTGCTTTGGCTGGTTATGTACAAGGTCAGATGGAGGTTATGGCATGGCCGACCTTAATTTGAATCCAGCTTGTGTTATTTCTTTTCCCTATTGTTTTGAGTCTTACAGTATATCTGCCTGTCTTATGCTTAAAGCTAAATGCCTATTATACGTAAAATAAAATAAAAAAATTATGCAAAATATCAACATATTAAGAAAGAAAGATCTGCTGAAATTGATATATATTTGATATTTCTAAGATTTGTGTTTGTGTCTCAATGTTGTTATTTATGCTACTTGAGTCAGTACAATATATAGCTAGTTTTGAACAGCCATCCTTGAGGAAACGTTATTTTGCCCACATACTGTAGTGTAGTATGGTTACGGACCAGAAGGCAACTGACTATTATAACTACCCAAAGTTTGACCCCCCGCTGGTTACAGTATGAAACTATCACAGCTTGAATCCAAAAACTCATGTTACTTCATTGTGTGCTGCTTCCTCCCGAGCCGCATTTGGATCCCGTTCATCCCCTCCCTTCTCTTCCCACGTCTTTCAATCCTGTTCACTAAACCAGAGTTTTTCTAATTGCCTTTAATTTCCAGAGTTAATCAGAGCATTGTTAATTACATGAATATTTCAGAGGAGAGCTCATTATGTGTGGACGTGGCACACAGACATAGAGCGAGAAGAATGGATAGGTCTAATTAGCACATGAGTAAAGCTGGCCTCCCTGACTGTGATGGCAAACACAATAGGGATGACACCAGCAGGAGAAGCCAGGAAGCCCTCACACACACCGGGAGGAGAGGGAGGATTCTACGAAGTAAAGGTCACTGTTAACGTCAGTCTACTCAAGGACCAATAAGTACACATTCCTCAGCCTTGAGATGGGAAACTTCTATTTCTGAAAACATCTTTAGCTATGATAGTGTTACCTGCGTAATAGGAAAATAGAGTATTTTTTAAATTTTTTGTATACCTACAGGGCAGAATTATACTTATTAAGTTAAACATTTTTGCAAATAAAATATTTAAATGCAGTTCTAAAAGTAACTAAATAAATTATAAATCTAAGGTTGTTGTAAATATTATTGTAAATAATAATTTACAATAATAAAAAATAAATAAAAAGATATATATATATATATATATATATATATATATACATTAAAATGTTATAATATATATATATATATATATATATATACATTAAAATGTTATA
>JAUCNO010000353.1:6438543-6460493 GCA_032353835.1 Enteromius viviparus
GCGTTCCTTCTAAATACAGGTGACGTAGATTTAGCGCTAATCAAAGAACCGGCTTTACTGATGAGATGCGCATAATACATTGTGCGGTATATACCGCCCAGCCCTACCACTGTGTTTTAGTAACACTAGTAATGTGTGTTTTAACATTTATTTGATGTTTTAAGTGCAATAAGACATTAAAGAGAACTTCGTTTAGTGCTCACATGAAGTGTGATAACCGCTTTCCTGTTTTTTCTGAAGTATAAGCAGACATAGCTTTAAAAAGCATGGCTTCAGTTAGAGGTGGGCGATATAGAAAAAATATCATATCAAATTTTTTTCTTGGGAAATCACGAATCATTATTTTTAGCCCAATTATTTTTTTTAGCAAATTACAGAGGTGGCCAATATTACCATATTACGTTTTTTTTTTTTTTAGTTTTTTTTTTTAAATGTCTTAATTTTATCATGATTTTTTGTCATTGATTTTACTATTTTCCAAATTGTCTGAGCAGTACAGACAAACTGATTTGCCTTTTTTATAAAAACAAAGCCTTTCAAGGTAACAAAGTAAACATATAGAAGCGCAGATATTTATTCCAAAATGATTATCCAAAGATAAAAATCTTTGTCGTTGTTATTCGAATAGATACACATTACAAATAGACATAATATGAATAAAACAAACAGTGCTTTTTATCAGGAAGAGTAGGTATATTTAGCAGTATTGAATTGAACATGAAAGTTGAAACACTATATACTTATACACTACATGCATCATTTACTCACTCTCTGGTCGTTTTTATTTGAACGAGTTTCTTTTTTCTGTTGAGCATTGTATTAAATTCATTGAGGACCAGCTACTGTTTGGTTACTCAAAATATCATATTTTGTGCTTAGCACAAGAAAGAAATTAATACAGGTTTGGGACAACATGTACTGTAAGTGAGTAAATAATGACACAATTATAATTTTGGAGTGAGCAATCCCTTTAATAAAAAGCGGCGCCATGTTTAGTTCTGTCCCTTTAAGAGCTGCACGCATGTAATATACTGACACGTTTTTCTCTTGATTGTTTACTTTTACTTTAGACTCAAGCAACTGTGTTTAACGCTGTGTGTTTTTGACAGTATTACCACAATCACATGTGATAAATATCTTTGTTCAGTAATTAGGCGCTATTTGACTGGCTTTTAGACACGCTTCAGGTAACTGCGCTGGAAAATTGCATCCCGACAGCACACATATGATGTGTTTAATTAGCAAGACTTAAAAGCGAATAATATACTTTTGTGATTGTGAATAAGTGCAGTGTCCGGTGAGTGTAATTCTACCACTGAGTTAACACTGATGTGAATGTATGTCGCGTTGTACAACACATTGATACAGAGATGATAAAATAAGCAGATCGTAGAAAAATATTTATCGTCCACGATCAAAAATCGTCATATCGCCCACCCCTAATTTCAGTGGAGTAGACATGCTAATCAAATCCAAAAAGAAGTTTTTAGCAGAATATCTGATGAACAAGCTGTAAAGGCACAGCCGAAGTCTGGAAAACAGGGCGGGGAGCAGCAACTCATTTGCATTTAAAGACACATGCAAGAAAACAGAGTTTTTGTTTCCACTTAAAATAGGCATTTTCAAAATTATGTAATACATGATCTCTGGGGTATTTTGAGCTACATCTTCAGACATATTCTGGGGACACCAGAGACTTATATTAGATACATGCATAATAGGTGCCTTTTGAAATCGGAAGCTTTTGAATAGCATTGCTTTTTTTGTTTGTTTGTTTAAAGGTCAACTAGTTGTGAATAAAATCACCAGTAATTATACAATACAAAAAAGCAATCACTTATATCAGTAACCTGTTTAGCACTTAACCTTATGGGGTTATTTTCGTATAGTTTCTAAGCCCTTTACCCAGTGCCTTGCGGTGATTTCAAAGACTAGACGTGCATGTAACCATGGTAACTACAGCAGGAACTCTCCAAGTGTGTGTCTGGATTGGTTTGGATGAGAGGGATCACTGTCCCTACAGGTCTGCTCCACCTTTCAGCTTCCTCACTTCAACTCATCCCTCACTTTTTCTCTCTCCCTACCTTTCTCTCCATTCTGCCTCTTTGCCGGCAGAGGGGCCCACACCGGCCAAGCCTCTACAGTCAGGAGCAGTGCGGCTCGCTTCGATATTCACCTGGGTGCTGCCAAGGCTGCCACCAAACCTGTCCCGCCCACCCTCCTCTAGCCTTGGCCAATCACAGTCATGGGCATAACCACACCCACATTCTCCACCAGAACCACGCTCAGACTCAAAACCACACCCACCTTCTCAATCACAACCATGCCCATAGCCTCAACCACAACCATGTCCGTACTCTCAACCACACCCTCGACAAAAACCACACCCACACCTTAAACCACAACCACTTGTATATGCTTAACCACAACCATGCCCACGTTCTCCACCAGAGCCAGAGCCAGAGCCAGAGCCAGAGCCTTGTCTTGGAGCACAATCACATGGCCGTACGTCTCTAAAGTGTGCTTGATAGCATGTGTTTGCTTTAGAGTTAGTGCTGTCAATTTTAGAGTGTAGCTGACAGCCTGGTGTGAGCATTTTAGGCAGCTAATTAGATAAGTGGTTAGCTATCAGCAAGTCATTTAGTGCAAAGTAAATGCTTAGATTCCGTGGCTTTGCAGTAAAAGTTTGCATAGTCACAGGTCTGTTTTCTGGTCTCATGCCTTTTCCTTTTAACTTCAACACACAGGTATATGCATATATACAGGCTGATCTCGCTAGGGCATGCTAAAATTGTTCCATAGTGTAATGCCCTGACTAAAGCTTTGCTTTTAACTCCTTTGAGAGTGAATTCTTTTGGCAGCAATAGCCAACGCTGCATTCCAATGAGGGCCTGGAGTTAAAAAGAGCTGCTCTGGGATGGACATTTTCGGTTTACCCTGAGGGACTCAGTCAGTTTGTGTCCATTGTACTGTATCTTTTTTTTAAGAGTCCTCCCCTTTATTCATGAAAATAATATCAGCTTTGTTTGTTTGTAAAGTCAAGCCCAGCTGTGTCAGACTGCGGTATGCTAATTTATGTTCACTTTGGTTCATTGTAATTAGTGCTGGTGCTAAGGGATCTGATATTTACTGTAGAGGTGTTGCAGATGTGTTGCATTAGACTAGTACTTTGTCAAAACACAGCTTGGTGATTGCTAAAATGAACAATTTGTTTTTGATGGACACTTTAACCACCATAATACTGCCTGTAACAGCGCTTAGCTCCACCCTTCATCATACATAAATTGTATGGCCCAAACGTAAATGATCAAGGATCGCTCTTTATAGGTTTACTTGTGGACAGTATGCTGTTTGTAACAAGCTGAAGTAATCTCTTCTCTGTCCTTCATTCACCAACACAGACGGACTTTGAAAAAGATGTGGACTTGGCGTGTCAAACAGGTAAGTACTTCTGGGACCCTCTGGGTCCTACTTCTTTGCGTTATCATTTTTGCACTTTACTCACCTTTTTTTCCCACTTTGCCCTGGTTCTAATGCAGTTTGGTTGGTAAAAATTGTAAATGTAAAGTTAACCCTGCACATCATTGTCTCCCCCTCACTTGCAGAAAGAGGACACCCATGTAAGTCTCACTCTTAAGTTAGAACATTTCTGTTTGTATGTCATTTGTGTTAGTTAGACTATAGTATTTGTTGTTTTGCATAAACTGACACACAAATGTGAACGGCTGCTTTTCGATAGACTTATTCTTATCTAGGACAATTCACCCCAAAATGAAATTCGGCCATTAATTACTCACCCCCATGTCATTCCAAACCCAAAACACCTTTGTTCATCTTTTGAACACAAACAAAGATATTTTTGATGAAAGCCTAGAGCTTTCTAAACCTGCATAGACAGCAGTGTTACTGAAATGTTGCCAGGCCCAGAAACGTAGTTAAGGATATCTTTAAAATAGGTCATGTGACATCAGAAGAATTGTTGAAAAGTCATAAGTGTCATTGCTTTGTAAAATGGCAGTTGAAACACATAAAAATATCTTAATTTGTTGTCTGAAGATGAACAAAGTCTTATGGGTTTAAAACGACATGAAGGTAAAAAATAATCACAAAATTCTTTTTTATTTTTGGTGAACTATCAATTTAATTTTAACTTGCAATGTTAAGTTCCAAGAACCGTATTTGGCAGGTTTAGTTTTAACACTAAACCATCTTGATCATGTTACGGGTTTCACCTCATAAAGAAAAAGACTGTGCTGCAGCATTGACGTGACAGGTTTATTAAAGTCCGAACTTTAGAACCAAGAATAGAACCAAATTTATTTTCTATCAGTTTTGTGGATTATAAACTACAGTTCCTGCAATATCAACCTTATCAAATTCAAAAACACAAAATCAAAGGAAAGTTAATTTTTCTTTTCTTTTCTGAGTATGTTTTTTTTAAATATATGCACTTGTTTTGTATTCACTTCTTTACTTTCACCTTTTGGACTGAGTTATGTTGGCTGTTAAATGTGACCTTATTAAGAATGTATAATACCAATAGGCCATTATGGCTGATGGTTTTTGTGCATGGCTTTCCTTCCTAACCCTACCTAATTCAAGTGAACTCCTACTGTAACACCTCTGGGGCACCAACCTTTGCTACCGTCCAGCTTCTGCATGCCAAGACTTCTGGATAATAATTCACCTGCCTGAAAATGTTTGTCCTTTCCTGTCCTCACTGCCTTATCCTTACCTGCTTTTTTTGACCTCTGCACTGATACCCTCCATTTCCATGCACTGTGACTGAGCTCATTTTCTTTTGTCCCTTTCTCCATCATTCTCTCCACTGATCACCTTCTCTCTGCACCCACTCAAATCAATCTTGCTTAATCTGTCACTGCTTCAACCTCTCTCCAAAACATCGGGGCTGTGTACCTTTGGGTACTGCTGTGTAACTATTTCCCTATCCCATCCTTCCTTTTCTGCCATGCATTGCTTCGGCATCCAACTTTGATTGGTTTCTCTCTCGGTTCTTTGCCGATGTGTCCATTTGTGTGATCTTGTGCACTCGACCTCTGTTTCTGTCTCTTTCTTCCTCCCCACTTCTGTCTATCTGTTCTCTTTCTTTCTTCCTTTCTCCTTTCTACCTCAGTCATCTTTAAGGAGGTAAACACCTGTAACCCTGCTACCATAACTGGCACTCTATCCCGCATCTCCCTGGACGATGAGGATGACCCCAAGTTGGCAGCTCACCAGGAAGGCGTTAATTTCAGCAGCCTGCCTGGGAACATCCCACCCCCTAATCTCCTGGTGCAGGTACCTCCTTTGGGTCCGCTGAATGAGCTAAGCGAGCAAGCCCTAAAAAAGGAGGTTAATGTGGAGCAACAAGGTCAGCATCAACGAACTGGACCCATCTACCTGTGCACTGAGAGCGGGCTGGGATGGGCCCGACCAAACCCATCTTCCAACCAGGAATCAGCTGGTGGTGGAGGTGGGGAAGGGGACTACATGGTATTACCACGTCGGACAGTCAGTCTCAAGCCCCCTCCTCCAACCCAGGATGAGGGGAAACCCTTGAACATTACAGTAGATGACCCTCCTTTTCCTCCACCCCCTTCACCAATGACTCTACATCCAGCAGAGAGTGAGGCATACCCTGCAGACTTTGCAGCTGTGGACCACATCAGCATGAACCTAAATCGCTCCTATGGCACGCTCAAACAGCTGCCGGCCCACACTGGGCACACGCATTCCCACACCAACACCCATACCCTGCAGGTCAAGCAAAATCGACCATCTGTCCGACAGATCCTCACCTCTGGAACAGTGGAGCGCACCAGAACCCTTCCCCGCAACCTGGGCAGCACCAACACCAGCCTCTCAGCTGGATCTTTGGAAGTAAGTAAGGGTTAAAGAAGGGATTCATACCTTCACAATATAATAGCATCACTGCTGAATGTCCCAGGGTATTTTGGAAGCCACCTGCAGTTTTCAGTTTTGGCGAAAAACCTAGGAGCACAATAGTGTTGTAATCTCCCAGCATTCTTGCCAGGAAAAAAAGGGAACTGGGGACCACATAGCACAGAGAATCATTATAGCAGGAAAATCTCAGTTAGATCTGCACAAAAAACATGACCAAAACAAAGCACAGCATGAATGCAGTGGGAAAACACACCAACACCAACACACAAACTGTACCTTCCTAACCTAGCAACAGACAATTTCTTACTAGTTCTCTCAAAATGCAAATTGTCATAATTTACATGACATTCCCAACATGTATAACTTTCCTCTGTGAAACACAAAAGAGGATATTTTGAATGTTTTTTTTTTAAAGTCAGAGGGGTACAAAACAAGACTAGACCCCATTTGCCATTTCCAAAGTAACATCTTTTGTGTCCAGCAGAAAAACAGATGTCAGTTTTGGAACATGAGGGTGCTTACTTGGTATTGGTACAAGAGAGAAATACAGAGGCTGAATTATCTTATTAGTAATGTCTCCTTTCATTTCAGGGCCGGATGATGCTAAATCATCTGTAGTCCCTGAGACACCATACATACTGATCACCTAGCAATGCATTCAGGTGTGCCTTCTATACCCACAGTCCCCTGTCAACATGATGTTACACAACTTAGTGACTGCATCGGTGTGTGTATATGTGTGTGTGCAGTTGCTCTTCTCTCTATAATTACACTACAGCCCCACAAGGAGAAACAGCAGATGGTGAGAGAGAAACAGCCAGAGGAAGTGCCTGAGAGAGCCTGCACTCCTTCATTAACGGACACAAAACCTTCCCTCTCTGTCTCCTACACATAGTTCTTGGGGCTGGGGCATTAATTTCTAACTTAAGTCAGTTGTCAAACTTAGAGTCAACATATAATATGTAGGATTTTTTAGCTCTTCTTACCAGCCAAAATAGGGTATGAAATTACAAATAATCAGTGAATGGAGGTGCATAAGCATGGTCTTAGGAGGTCAAACTAATATAAAAACTTTAGTTTTTGTATAATGTGATTTGTATAATGTGTTCTAGCATTAATTTCAATAAATCACAGTAAAAGTATAATATATAATACTATTAATAATAAAAAAATAAAAATGGGAATAAATAAGGTAGGTTAAAATTGTCCACACATTAACCTTTTGTATATGCCTAGTTATTTTAGGACCAAATGCTAATTGGTCATCTTTGTATTTCACTTATTTGAAGAAAATCATTTGCTTTGTTGTGCTTTTTTATCCTTGAATACCTCATTCACTCTGAAATCAATCATATTATGGAAGCTAAATATATTTTCATGTTGGCTTTAAAAGTTGAAATAATGCTTTGACAGCTGACCACTTATAAAATACACTTAAAACTTCTCATTCATTCTTCTCATCTTTTTGTGTCTTACACACTCATAAGCGCCTGTAAATGCAGCCACAAGTTAGAGTATAACCTATTTTGTAAATTACTTTCAGTCAGTCATCATGCCGGAAAGGCAGCCAGTTTTTAAACCTTGCTTTTCTGCTAAAGCACTCACTGACTCAAGTTTGGTGTTGTAAGGTTGAACCACCCAGGGAAAGGTGCTGACATTTTATTGGGCTTGAACACTGTTGGGGTCTGTAGTGCTTTTGCTTCCTTTGACCTCACTCACCCAGTAACACCTGAAGTAACTTCAACAACAAATAACTTCTCACACTTTAAACAAAGTTTACATTGTGACTCATCCTCCCTTTGTGAGTGGCATAGTAGCATAGTCCTGGGAATTGGCTGGTTTGTGTTCTGTGAGTCTGAGCTTGTGACAAATTGCCAAAATGTGTACAGACACTATTGGTTAACTGTATTTGTGAGTGCGTTTCGAAGAATTTAATCTCTTTTTATTATAGACTGCCTCTTACAAGAAACGTTAAACTTCCATTACAACAAAAAATCGTCATAATTTTAATTTCAAAATGATTTACAGGATGGAAAACCCTTCAGAAGTACACGTATAACACTTAATGGACACTAACTACAATACACAACTACAGTGCTAGAGTCCAAAAGACCTGCTTAGTTTCAGAGCGTTAGTCTTAGACACTTTTTACTGGACTACATGTGGCAACATTGTGTATTATTTGGTTTAGCCAATAAAATTGAAAGGGAAAAAATTCCTTCCCACATTAGGTCTTTACATTTTCTTGACAGTTGTCATGTCACTGAGAGATACAGATTGGCTCATCCCTGTATGTGTTGCTATGAGTGATATAATGACCTTTTTTGTTAGCTAAGTAATCCCATTTTCCAAGGACACACTATATGGTCATAAAGGATTTTCAATCAGGTTTGTTTTGTTAACTTTTTTTAATGGAAACTAAGTGCATGGAAACACATTGTTCATTGACATATACTATGAACACTGTAACAATACAAAGCTAGTTGAAAATTTGCGAAGTTGTCCTTTATTAAAAAAGCAATGAAAATACAGATGCATGGGGCCTGTAACAAACATTTATTGCTGTTTGGTCTTCTCAGCTGACTCACCGAGTGGAGCATTAAGTTAATTTGAGACCCTGTACTTTACAAAATGCTGAAGTGCAAACAAACATATTTTCTTAGAACTAAACAAGTTCCTATTGAGCAAGTGGTTTTGGTGTTTACATAAGATTAAAGATGTTTACAGACTTGAGACATTTATAAAATATTATGCCATTCTGTAAACATAACACAGTTTCTGCTGTTTATATTATATGCAGACAAGAATTATTATTTTTTGTTTTTTCAAAGGCTCAAGGCATCATCACTTATGCGGTTTTATGAATAAAAATCCAAGGCCTATCCAACCAGTGGCCTAATCCAGCTTGTTTGACATTTTCAGTGACCCAGTTAAATATACTAAAATTATTTCATTACATACACTGTATTAGATGCAACCAGTTTCAGGCGTGATATGAGAAGTACATTTTCTTTTTTTTTTTTTTTTTTTTTACATGAACATTATAATACACTTCTCTTATGCTGTAAGATGCCTGCTATACACCCACTTGTTGAAGGCAAATACACATTTCCTGTGTTCACGGTGAAGTTCGGTTTCAATCCAAAGATAAAACATCCACTAGAAAAACAATTCAGTCAGCAGAGGGATATTATATGCTCACTGCACCTGCATGAGGCAATTGCGTCATGGGCGCCAGTTTACTCAGGTGCTGAAAGATGTGCAGTTGTGATTGATGGTGTCTTCTCTCCCCCTCCCCCTTCCCCCAGAGGAAAAGAGTACGGTACTCTGAGCTGGACTTTGAGGTAAGACCCCGTCCCCATCTGTCCTCAGACTGGTGTTTGTGCTTCTGTCCAACATTAGGAATTTTTCAATGGACTCATAAAGGAGCCAATGATAGTTGCTGCTCAGGTGCTTGTTTCCCCCCATCATGCATTTAGTATTAGCAACAGTCCTTTCCATAGCAGAACTGCTTAGTGTTTCACATGCCTTGATTTCTTAGTTTTTTTTCCGGCATTGTTTCAAAATAGGGTGACCATGTATTGTACAAATATATATATATATATATATATATATATAATTTAAGAGTTCACGTATAATGCTTTCCTCATAATGAATAATAAGCAAATTTAGTGAGCTGTCTGGGGAGCGAGCCGGGAGAACGGCGAACTCTGAACCCTAATGGATAGAACCCTAGCGTGAGCAAGAGTTCGTTCGGCGTTCAGCTCGTAACAGGCTGCTAACCGTGAGTGATTACTCGTTCATCGATCCTCTCAAAATTATGTTATTTGCCAAAACATTCACTTAAATTAGCCTATACATATGTAATCATTAAAGGGTTACTCCACCCCAAAATGAAAATGTGATATTAGTCACTTAACACCATGTTGTTTCAACCCCATAAAAGCTTTGTTCATCCTTGGAAAATACAATTTAAGATATTTTGGATGACCATTAGGAGGCTTGTGACTCATGGTTGAACCAATGATGGCAGATGGAGTATTTAGTCAATGTCTTTCATACTTTTCTAGACCATGCATTTTACTTTGCTGTCAAAAAGACAGTCTCAAGCCTCCCTTATTGGGACGCGTGTGTGTGTGTACATACAGTTCTGCTCATAAGTTTACATACCCCTGGTACAATATGAAAGATGTTAATCAACAAAAAAGAAGGTATTATAACAATAGTTTGTTATTTTTTTGGTACTGGTCTTAATGGTCTATAGAAGATCAACCTACCTACAATATCAACAGACAGAGTCACTGGTTTGTTTTTAAACCCTGGGGTCCAATTTTGGATCAGAAGGGCCAAAGTTTTGTAGAGTTTAACTTTAGCTTGCTTTAAACTTCTACCTGGATGTTTCTAGTAAGACCTTGATTAGCTGGTTCAGGTGTGTTTAACTGGGTTGGAGTCAAGATTTGCAAAACAGCGGTTCTCCAGAAGCAGGACTAGACACTCCTAAACAGTCCTAAACAGTTAAACCAGTAGTCTTCAAACCTGTCCTACAAGCACCCGTGCCCTGCACATTTTATATGTCTCCCTTGTCAGACACACCCAGTTCAGGTCTTGCGGTCTCTACTAACGTGATTATGAATTGAGTCAAGTGTGTCTGATAAGGGAGACATGCAAAATGTACAAGGCAGAGGTGCTTGTAGGACAGTTTTGAAAAACACTGAGTTAAACCATCCACTTTCAAACAGTTGGTGTATGATTTTGAGATATATTGTTTCACACCGGGGACAATTGATGGACTAATACGTATGACAAAGAGTGAAAACCTTCACTGTTGCTCAAAAAAGGTAACACGATGCATTAAAGTTTGGGCATGTAAACTTTTGAACAGGATTATCATTTGTAAATTACTCTCATGTTGTTGAAATTATAAACAATCACATGGTCTTTTGTGGGGACATCATTAGTTTGACAGTAGATTTTACGGTCATTTGACAGTTAATCTTGGCTGTTAATACTAAATTTGATGAATAATTGTAATTATTTGTAATACTTGTAATAAATAATTGTAATACAGCGTTCCTGCAGTTCAAATACAGTTTAAACATTGTGTAGGAGTATATATGCTCTTTTAATTCAGAAACCGTTTTGCATTTGGCATTTCAGAAATCTGGTCACCTTATTTTAATATATTTAATGTCATCACTAAGTGTGCTAAGTAATGACACCATATACAAGCAGGATATGTTTCTGAATACAAAAGGATCAAGGCTGCAGAAACACTGAACCAGTGTAGAGCTCTGTAAGTGTTGAGTGAGTGGCATTATTGTGTGTGAAAGAGGTAGACGGCTTAATGAGACAAGTAGAGACTGCACGTGTATGACTGAGGCAGCCTGGAGGGCACCTCCATGGAATGATCAACTGGCAGGATCCAGCAAATCTCCAGTCTAAAACATCCCAATCCATTTTCTGCAGAACACACTTGTGTGCATTTGAACCAGCTGTTCTTCAATTACGTTTGAAAGTTTAAGTTAAGTTATGACTGGATATTTGCTCTCCAGTATGGAGGCTTCTTCTCGAACAGAGGTATGTCTTGTTACTAACGCATTCAGATGCTTTTAGAGCTTCATAACCTGTTCCATCCTAGTCAGTGCTGCATGAGATATTCTCCCTCCTGTCCTGATAAACAAATTGAGGTTGACAGTAGACTAAAGTTATTTTACATTATTTAAATAATGTTACAATGCTGTTACAATGATTCATTTGATAAAGCTAATTAGCTTAAATATTCCTTAAAAAATGCATAAAAATGTAGTGCATTTAGTTTTAATCCATTCAATTTCTCGTGAAAACAAAATAGTTTTCGACTAAAATAGGCATTGTTTTCTGGTCAGGCTGGATTGTTATGTGTTCTGGCACTCGTATTAGTAGAATGAACACTGAGCTTAAATGAGCGAATATGCTACATTAAAAGCTAAATATTTTATAAAATACATGATGTTTAACTTTGGTAGCGCTTTAATAAAATTGATATACAATAATAAAAATTGTAATATACAATAACCACTTTTAGAAAGCTAAATAAACCCAAAATGATGTTGTTTTCTAGAAATATACCCTATTACATGGATGCTTACGTACGCAGCTTTGAGTGAACACCGTCTGTGACTGCAAAACAGCACACCCAGCTTCCAACCACCTCCAATTAAGTCTGGGAAATGGTGGAAGTGTCTGTCAGTAAGAAATGATACTGACCAGAGAGCTTCAACATTGTTTAATACCCATCAGAACCAATCCGTTTTACCTGTCAATCAGAACACCACCCTTCGAGAGGATGTGTGTTCATAGTCACATTTTTGCGGTTTAACATCGGTAGCCATTGACCCAGTTCCTCCCTGGCCTGCCCTTTCTTATTTTTGCTTTTGTTTCTTTTTGTTTTTTTGTTTGTTTGTTTTTCCCCTTACTTACAGAAAGTGATGCACACTCGCAAAAGACACTCAGAGCTCTACCATGAACTCAACCACTCCACCAAGTTCCACACCATAGACAGGTATAACAGGGACCCTGCCATGTCCTCCTTCAAGGTAAGACCCCTTTAACCTGCGACCCCACACTGATACCCATCCCTGAAATGGTCAAATTGTTCACCTAAATTGTAAATAAATCTCACCATGTGTTTTCTAAAAATTCTGCCTAATTGCGTGCCAAACTCGCTAATGTATTACAGGAGTTTTAAAGCAATAATAACCGGAGCTCTAAATTGTTTACTGGTGGAAACTTCTTGGTTTATTGGTGCATCGATGTCTTTAATTCCTTTTAACCTGCTTTAAAATTACCGGGATTAAAATGCATAAACATTTTGATTATAAATATGATTAGAATGGAAATGTTTCAGATATGAAAAATTAAATTCTATCATTTCATTGCTTTAAACCTGTAGGACTGTATAGGCAAACACTTTTTTAATTTGTTTCTTTTTTAGAAATCACGTATGTATCACAGAGAAAAGAAAAAGCATACATGTTTGGAACACTGCGAGGGTAAATAAACGATAACAGAATTGACATTTTTGGGTGAACTATCGCTTTAAAAGTTAAACAAATAAATGACGTAAGTTTGTATTGTGATACTTGAATTTAAATTAGAAGAAAAAAGTTTTAAATGCACCTGGTGTTTGAAAAACTCATCTTTATCAGCACATTCAGTACTTTCCAATTTTCCAAGCCTTGTGTTTTGTAAGCTAATTAATACAGTATTAATAGTTGGATCATATTTAGTCTTCTGCCATTAAGCTTCTCAGAGTACACCTGCCCGCTGCAGCACTGTCTCCTATCTGCTTCCCCTGGAAAGAGCTGACTGTTCATCTTTGCATTAGCTAGACTGCTGAATCTTTAATGTTCTATTAGCAGAAGGAGACATCCACCGCACCAGTGTCCAGAGGCTTGTGTTATTAAGATTTAAAAACAAATGCCCTGTGGAAAATTACCTGCCCACAATTTGCGGCAAGTGTATTCTTTGGTGGCATTTGCCACATGCTCACTCACTTTTCATTTGGATAATGCTGTCTGCAGCCTCGGTTACAGCCTATTTCAGCCCATTAGATCCTTGTGCTACATTATTTTTTACCAGATGTGTTTCCTGGAGTGGCCCTGGCCACTGGAGCAATCACCCCAAAATGCTAACCATCTCTTAAGTTATCATTGAAGATATATGTAGTATTATTCTTGACGATGAGTCTGTACCCTATATGGGACACCGCACTCAAAAAGTCTGAACACACCACTACTGTATAGCTTCAGACAAGCATTAGATTTAAAGTTAATGTTCTCACATTACAGAGGATCAACTGTTTTCTAGATGCTTTTCTAATGTTTTGACAAAGTTTTTTCTGACAGTATTGATAAGTCATGACGCTTTTAGCATTTGCCTTTCAATTCCCAAAGTGAAGCAACTGCAGCTTAAAATTATTTTGATTCCATTCTGTAATTACAGCGATAATGGTTTGCAGGAGAGTCGAAAACAAGTGAAATTGCACGTTTGTAATTATTATAATAACTCAGTGCCTAAGACAATCAATGATGTGGGTTTCCTCTTTAGGTCAGGGCCCATGCAGGAGTGATTTTCCACTTATTTTTCATAATTAATTTATAGAGAAATGGATTTAAGATGCATGATAATAAATGCAATCTAAAAAAAAACCTGATTGCACTTTACAGGATTTTGCTGGGTTCATAACCATTCAACATGACATAAGTTTCCCTAAAACCAGTCTACCTCAAGAAACAACATCTACCTCAAAAATAACGTCATAACGCCAGATCTGTGCTAAAAAAAAGTGCCATGCCAGTGGTCTTTAAACCCCTCTAACAATCCGGCCGACTTCACAGGTTCCTCCTCCACCTCCACCACGCCAATCTGAGCCTTTAACACGGAGAATGAGCTTCGTTTACAAAGAGAGCCAACGTAAGCATGTCAACCAGACCCAGTATTCCCAGCCCCATGTGGTAGGGCCCTGATTTATGAAGGCTCTCATTGGTGCAGTGTAAACACTTACTTTGTAGAGTCTAAGAGGTGTATAGGACTAAATGTTGAGTGTTTTTTTCATATTAGATTGTGTTAACTCAGCGTGGAATATTCCCTGCCATGTTGTGATGTACTGTTGTAAATCACACCTCCTTGCGTTGACATCGTGCTAGTGCTTTTTTAAACCCCCTTAAGTTTTTATTTAAACCCAAACCGTACTTATAAACCCTTATAAACAACAAAAACCTCCAGTTAAATTGATCAAAATGTGTTTTAAAAGATCATAACCACAATTTAATTTGGCCACAAATCTGTGTTAAAAGTGAGAATAACCCAGTTGGTGTACGGTAAGTAAGCACAGACTTCTTCAGCAACAAGGTGAAACTGATGTTATTAGAAGTTTGGTGGTTGGTGTGTGTGTGTGTTTGGGTCGTTAAAGAGATGAGTGCACATTCGGGAAAAATCTAAGCCATTTTTCCCCTCCTGTCTTATTCTAGACTTTCCTTTTATCCCATTGGATCATTCTAACAGCTGGTGAGAAAAGTGAGCTTAGTGGGGTCTCTAACACATCCAAATGGCCCCTTCCAGACACTGTCCATTTCTTCTAATCGTCTTTCTCTCTCTATTTCCCTCCTACATACGCTGACTTCAATCTCTCGTTTGTAGCACGGGTTCTCCTAGCACGGGTTCGCTTCATCTTCTTTTTTCTTTTTCTTTTTTTCTATGGGGACAGTGGAGGCGCCTTAGTCACTTGCAGTCCGTTAAATTGCTTGTGTTAGTGAGAATGGAGCTTGATGCAGTTTGAAAGGCAGTTAACCTCTAAGTGAAGATGCTGGCTGGGCTGATAGCTGTAGCGGAGGCACCCCATATGGTCCCAAATGGATGAAGGACTGGTACCCTGTGTTCAGTCTATTCATGCTAATGGGGATCCTACAAATGAACACAGCGGGGAACTTGAGAGCAGAGGAAGGCAACAGTCTGGCTCTTGAAATATGTATTAGCTGAAAACTTCTGCTCTTACACCCACTGACTGTTTTACGAAAGAGTAAACATCATAAATATATGCACAGAGTTAGCAATAATGTAAGATTTGAACAATTCCCTAACCTAAAGTGTTAAACTAATTCACTAATCCCACATAATGTATGTTATGGAAATGACTGATGCTTTAAATCATGCAGTATATTTCTATGCATTTTCTTCTTATGAAGGGTGATACAGTTTGGTTAAAAAAACATGAACTTCTTTGAAAGGAGGAGGATTAAGGGTATAAATTAATTATTTTTTGATATGTAAAAATGTCATTTGCCATATAAATGACTTCACCAAAAAAAAAAAAAAAAAAACATTTTATTATTATAATTATTATTGTATATTTATTTTGTGTGTGTGTTATGTGACAAATCTTCACATAAGACAAATTAAGTCTTCTATTAAAATAAATTAGCTAACTCCCCTGTAATCTGGACAACATTGATGGCTTTTTTATTCAAAAATATGATTGCAGCTGAAGTATGTATTCCATAAATTACAGTACATCTAGGTGTTAAAGGCCTCCATCTGCAATTAGAAAGTTTAATCCAAAGCATGATTACATTCTGTGACCCCTATCAACTAGTACTACTCAAACTTCTTTCTAGTATAAATGGCTCATTAAAACTTTCAAAACCCTATAGCACTGATAATATATAGCATCAGTCGAGTGGTCTCATAAATCTAAAATTGTAATTGCCATGCTTTAAAGGTTACACTCTGAACATTTATCAGTACTCACACAGTGTTTGTGATTATAAGCATGCATTAGTGTGCATCTGAGTGTTTACCTACTCTTAGTGTGTTTGGTTATGCCTCGTTGAAACGGTTTCCCTGCAGTTGAGCTTAATTATTGGTATCTGAGCCCAACTGTGAAGTGCAGGTGTTTGAAAATAATGCTACAATGAAGACGCGTATGTTTTCACCCTTGACGATTTTCCTTCATAATAGTTTCCTCATTTACTAGAGCTTTATCCCTCTTGGGTATTAATTGAATAAATGATTTTAGCCGTCTTGCCTTTTGTGCACACAAAATTAGGCCAAAATGATATTTTCTTTACAGAGTATTGTGTTGACCGAACCTGAAGCGGGTGCACCATCAAACAGCTTAATGAAGGGGCTTACCGCTGGAATGAGACTCTTACACACGCATACACACACGACAAAATGCTAATTTGCAGTCTGTGCCAATTAAGACATAATTAGTGAGATATGTCATGTCTGCAGATTTCACCATGTAGGACTCTTTTCCTGCTGTATTGTAGTGCAGTTCATATCTGGATCATGGCAAAGAATGGATAATATTAATCTTTCTGACAGTTTTGTGTCTATTTTGCCCTTTCGTGTTTTTTTTTAACATTGCACTGAGTAGAATAGATTACAGACTATTAGCAGAGCTGACATAATGCGGTATAACTCAGCAACGGCTGTCATAGCAGAGAGACCGGATAAGGCTTTTAGCGCATTATCCTTTATACATAATGTATGACTTTACAATGGAGGGAACTCAGAGATCATGTATGCAATGAAGGTGACCGTATACATCAACATTTATTGTGGTTATCCGATTATATTTAATGCTCCAGGAGTTAAGATACACATTCTACTGAAACCAGCCTAATCTGGACATTTCCCTATAATTCTGGTCTTTTGTTTTGGGTTGGAGACCCCATAGCTCACTAAATCAATGCAGAAGGGAGAATTTGCAAAAAAACACTGCACGTGTTGTTTGAAATGTACAAAAAATAGCTAAGAAAATGTGATGTTACACACAATTTGTGTGATTGTATGTTTTAAAAAGGTTTTCATAACCAAATGTGTACAATGCGGTAGACTCTTGCAATCTGCCACAATTGTATATGTGTATATATATATATAAAACATCTATATTCAAAAACTATATGTATAGCCATATACATATAGTGAGTTCACTCCCAGACACTCATCTCTGACAAAGGCCGTGTTGTTCTGTCCTGCTTCTCATTCTGTGTTGCATAACCACATTATTTTACTTGATCCACTTTACATTATTACCTTTTTGTTATGGATTTTCATGTATTTCTTATTTTCTGTATTGTTGCTTTGTTTTTCATAATGCACTGCTGCCTGTCTTTGCCTTTCTTTGGTTTGAAAATACATGTTTTCTGTCATAGTTTGACTGTAGCCAGGCAGTCAGCAGACCCAAGGGCGACAAACAAGAAAAAGGTAACAGAAGGAGAAAAAAAATCATCCAGAGAGCAGTGTGTTTGAGCCATAGAGTCACAGAGAGTGCTTCTTTGTGTCCTTTCCACCCTGTAGTCTCCATAGAAACTTCTAGACCAGTACAGAACTCCCACAGCGACTAAACTTGCTCTCTCCTGCTGCTGTAGACACTGCTCCTTTCACATCTTTCCTTTGCTTCATTGTGCAACAGCTGACTTATTCTCTGACCTATGTGTTCTCATTTGTGAAGTAGACGCAGACCTGTAGGTTGTGCTCACTGCTGTGTTGCTGTACCTTCCTTTCTGTATTACTAGTTCTGGTATCCGAGTGTCTTTGTGTAGAAGAGGTGATATTGTTGTTTTAGAATCTTTCTTGGGTAAAAACAAAGGATTGATTTGACAATTCCTTCATTTATCTATACCTCATCAGTGGTCTAGGGTCATGTAGACTTTATGTATTCTTGCTGATGTCATTTCTGCCCATCACTGCATTCAGAAAAGAGAGGAAGGGAAGGGAGGGTGAGGGTGCGGGAGAGGGAGAGGGAGACATCCATTGTTAAAATCTGTAAGAATCCTCAATAGGGACTAGCTACAAAATGAGTAAAGACAGAATAGCTCTTATCTAAATGTAGTGAGCTGCCTTCCAAGACAGCATTTTAACTCCTGAGGTGAAAGCTATATCAAATGGTAAGCAGATATCCCAATGTTTCTCATTTTGGATCATTTCTGAGAAAGCACGATGCGCATCCTTTGCAAACCAAGGAATCAATCTCATAATTGTAAGTGCAGTGAAATTGATGCACTACTTCCACAATATGAACAGATTTTAAAACAGAAGTCATCTTAAACTTTGTAAATGTTTGCAGAGAAAGTCTGGGCATCATACACTACAGTAAATGACCTCCGATTGATGGAGTGAAATCTGCCCATCATACAATACAAGGTTTTTAAAATCCGCTCTACCCAAATTTCCAGACTGTCTCTGCAAATATCTTGGCAAAAGTCATGTAGGGAAACCCAGCCTTAATGACAGACACAGATGCAAGAATACAGATTAGCAATACATTTCATACAGTATTAAAAAATATATTGATCAGAAGTAGTTTAGTGTAGTTCAAATAAAATATATTAGCTTAGCGACGTTAAAATGTATCCAAAATGCAGTCAAGAAAATTTTCATTTACAGTAATATACTTGTCAGCATCTGAAGTGGATTAAAACCTTTCATTAAAGTTCAAAGTCAAAAAACATAAAACCAAATTCCGTTCGTGTCTTAGAATGACGTTGATGAACCTTTTTAATCCACTTCAAATGTTGACTACTGTGGTTAAGTCTTCAAATTAGCTATTATATTTTATTGTTAGCTTACCAAAATGTATTCAAAATGACGGTAGAGAAAAATGCATTATATGTAATGTAATGTAACTAAATTATGGTACAGCCTGTAATTACATTGTAATTATATAGATGTAACGGGCAACTACTGTTACACTTATGTTACAGACCGACTCTGTTACACAGCTACTTACACTTAAGTACAATCTTGTTACACTTTATTTTAAGTAACTTATGCCTGTGTAATATTCTGTCATTGCAATGTAATTATAATGGTATTACATGTATGTAAGTTGTTTACTAATCAAACTAAAATGGAGCTAAAGTTTACAGCATAGATACACATGAAGTACACTTAAGTACAGTATTGATATACTTTATTTTATATAGCTTATGTCTGTGTACTTGAATTTAAAATTGTGTAGTAATGTCTGCAACACATGTGACAATCTTTTGGTTACATAAGTAGCTGTGTAACAGACTCAGTCTGTTACAAATGTGTAACAGTAGCAGTTAATTACAGTACATCTACATAGTTACAAACTGTAAGTACAAACTGTTCCATAACTTAGTTACATAGTAAGTACATCAGCTACTAAGTACTTACTAGGTAATTATTCTGTATTATGGATACCTTAAAATAAAATTCAAGTCAAAAGGAAAAAAATATGCTTAATTTTTTACTGAAATGTGAAACTATTCAAATTAGCTATTTTAGCATATATTAGCATATATATACAGCATGCAAAGTCACCACATATAAAATTACTACATAGAGCAGTTCAGAAATCAATAATAAGGTTATGTTTTAGATACCAGGCCGCCTTAGATAGATTGTGTTTCAAGGTAGAAGGTTTAGGTCTCCAAGGATCTTATTTTTCCTCTAAATCATCATAAAACCTTCTTCTCTTTAGCATGCAATGTTAAGTTTCTTCCTCTACTGCAGTGTTTCAATACAGACATGTTCGACGTGGTTCATATATGCTGAAGTTAGCAGCCGCCTCTCTTGAGCATAGTGCTGTAGCCATTTAAGTTGTCTCTGTCTGTCTTTGTGGGAAAAAAAAACATATGGAGGAAGGGAGTGCACTTGCCTCCAAAACTGAATCCATAGACTCCTCCATCAAGGTAACAAAAATTCAAACAAACATCGCTTCCCCCCAGACATGTTCAGTGACTGTGATTCCCCTCCTTTTCTCTCTCTCTCTCACACTCTGCCTGTCTGTCTGTCTCTTTCTCTCTCTCTCTCTCTCTCTCTCTCCCTCTTTCTGGGTCTCTCTTCCTTTATTTTTCTTTCATCCCATCCTCATTTTTATTGCAACAGAGGGAAAAGCGATGGAGCATTTCGTCTGCCGGAGGTGAAAAGAATTCTTCGAGTGTAAGTAGAAAAGGCCTGACAAGGAGAGATGGAGAAAGCTAGAGGAAGTGAAGGAGGGTTGTTGGGAGCGAAGCAATCGGGAGGAAGAGAGATGGAGGGGAAAGGAAATACGCAAGAGCAGCACAATTACGTTAGCATTCTCTTAGGAATAAAGTCAGGCTCCTCTTCGGCATTAACAACACTTCTGCTCGACAAAATGTTCCTTCTTCAGCGTTTAGCATGCAAATTGGCTGCCAGATTATGCTTTTTGTATCCATTTTGCCAACTGTCAGCCTGTTACATTGGGTGAATTATAATCAGGCTGCTATCACCCCCTTGTGGACGAAAACTCGCTTACATGATCCTACAAACTCCTTTATTTATTAATTTTAGTGGTGAATGAGAGCCAAAAGAAAAGATGTCCAGTTTGGTGTCTACTTGAATATGTTGCCATAATGTGCATGTGTGAGTTTAGTGTGTGCGTGTGTTTGTGTTCATATTTCCATTTCCATGGTAACCGGCAAACCCATCCACACAGTTCAAATTTAAGCCTCCATCTTTACCAACAATCACAAACAAGAGGAAGCCAGAGAAACTTATTCTCAATCATACCTCAGACTAATTATTTACGTGGTGTTTTCCAATCTGCCAGATCCGTCACACATGCAATCAGCAGGCATTTGAGCTGAGGGGGAGCCGACGGCAGCCTTGTAATTGATCGCCTCAAACCTTGCAAAATATGCAGGTTCATACATCTCATTTTCAGGGGAAGTTGGAAAAAGATTTGAGAGGGGAACTGCAAGACAAATGTGTCCCTTTCGAGTGGCCTGGCTTTCAATTTTTTTTTATATTCCTTCAATCCCAACTTCATATTGCCCCAGTCTCTGTGTGATTAGATTAATCTGCCCCTACTGTATAATGCAATTTACCTACCATTAAGAGGCCGTATAGCTGTAAGATACACCATTAGCCTCAATGAGATGGAGAGTGTATGTGTTCTGGCCATCTGAAGTAATGAACACCTGAAATAGCCGGGCATAAAATGCAGCACAGACCACCTCTAATGCGGGTCGCTCCATATGTTGTATAGACAAGTTGTAATGTAGCAAGACTATAAAGCCATTTAGTCTTTATGCTGCTGTTGAAACGTGCATTCAGGCACAATAAATGCGAATTATAAATGCCTGAGTACATTTCCATTAGTTACATTCCAGATGAGATAAAATGTTGTTTTTCAGTCTTCCAGTGCTCTTCGCATGTCTAAAAATGACAATTGTAGTTATGTTTTTGTTAGTTATATTTTCTGCCAGAATCCTCCAGACAAGAATGATATTGATACTTAATATAATAATATATTACACTGCTGGCTACCCCTGAATGTGTATGTATTGTGAATAAGTATGTATAGCATATTTTAATATATAATTAATTTATTTTTTTTTATGTAATGTTTATCAGTAATAGAGTAAAACAGTAATATTGTGAAATATTGTCACAATTTAAATGATCTCTTTTTTTGTATTTTAATATGTAATATATATATATATTTATACTACGGGGCCGTTGAATGCTTGAATCTGATTGGCTGACGAACGTTCTGAGGTGTGCAA
>JAUCNO010000353.1:6464989-6476020 GCA_032353835.1 Enteromius viviparus
AGGGCGTTCCCATAGCGTCTCGTCGACGCAGCGTCTCGTTCCTTCAAGGAACAAGGTTATATACATAACCAGAGACGATTTCCGTGTTAATGAAGGTCTGTATAATTAGAAAGTTATGTTCTTTGATACTAAATTTGCAGGTGTCTACTGTGTGCTCTGTATAACCACGGGTATGACACCCAACAGACCTGTCTCATTATTAAAATTCACGCTGATTTTAATCATAAGTTATTGTGAAAACAGGCTGTAATCATAATGCTTAATACGGTGGATTTGCAATCAATTTATTCAACTGAAAAGAACTTGGAGACAAGAAACAATCAAAGCTTTTGGCGATACTGACAGAATAAATCTTCCTTGGGGTCGCCCCGATTTTGTCCAATGATCAGAGCTCCGTTCCAGAACAATGGCAATTAGCCAGCGGTCCATTTCAAACGGTCCGTTCATCAGATGATTTTGATGCTTGCCATCAGACCATATTTGTCCCTGATTGTTTCTGGAAGAAGAAAACAACTGTGAATTCTCTGTCATGCACAAATGCAAATATTCAGAGGCCCCTCGGAAAGCACAAAGATCGCTGGCTTGATCCGCTCGTCTCTACAGTTGAACTGCAAGAGCTTGTGCATTGCTTCTCCGCTGAGGGCCGCTTTGGCCGATTGCCTGACCGCAAATGCAATTGGCTTACTGTCCAATGGGCAGCCACTTGAAGCACATCAAGCCTCTGTGCTATCAATCCGATGTGCTATGCCTGCAAGTGATCTAATGCGATGGCTTTGAACGTGACCTTCGGGGCCTCTTCACGACTATGTGGGAGTGGAACGAGTGGAGAGGTTGCTCTCTTCAACAGTGGAAGATTCGTGTTCGTGTAATGAGATGTTCTACCCGGCCTCCCGCACAGCTGCCTGCTAATAGCAGCCATGGCCTCTCCAAATGAAGCTTCGAGAGCAATCTCCTGTTAGCTTGTTATTCCTTAAGGTGTAGTTTTTCGCTCACTGTCAGTTTTTCACTTCTAATTTAACCGAAATCAGACCTCGAGAGCCATTTTGTCTCTTTTTTGTTATTTAGGGGTTTGACCTCTATCAAATGAGGCAAATTGAGACATTAATTTACCTGGCACTATTTTCTTTAGACAACATGACACTGGAAGCATAATGTTATATCTTCAGTATGGTTGTGAGTCATCATTTTAAAGTCAAACATACTTTTATCGTATCTTCACAGACGGCATTGATTTTTTTTACTCCAGAGTTAAGTTCGAGGTTTTTATTCTTTTTCATCAAAATTAATTGTAACTTTTGTCATTAACTTTTTTTTCGCAGATTCTTTTATACACAGCAACTTATAAATGAAGAAAACAACAAAGGGAATTTTTGGCCCTCATATAAGTCAGTTTTCAGTCAGTGTTTAATTAAGGTAGATTATAAATTCAAGTTTGAGTTATGTTTTTAAAATATATTTATTTTAAATGTCAGGAAAGTTTGCACAAGTTACAGATAGTAAAAATACTGGCTTTTTACTGTTTTATCACATGTTCGGTGTAAACCCTTTATTACATATTATTACATCTATGCAATACTTGTTTCTTTTATTTTCTGTGTGTGTGTGTAAAAAGTGGGATAATGAACCTTGTGACAAATAGTCCCAACAGCTAGTTATTCAGTTTTACTTTTTTTAATTTCTTAATTTTTACAACATTTAAGCAATTTCCTACAGAAAAGGCATATTGCTTTAAATAATTACAAAAATAAAAAATAAAAAAAATTCACTGGAACAAAGATGTGACAACTTTCCTCCGTATTCCACAGAATATGTATATCAAGCCAAGGCGTGACATTATCATGTTGGTCCACTTTGAAAAACGTAGCTGTCACGGTTTAGCCTCCTCAGACGTGAAACTTACACGTCAGTGACAGGCATCAGCTGTGATCCACGCATGGATTTTGATTCAAATATTGGGTAATTATATTGCCATTATAGTATTGGGATGTGATTTTTCACTGTAAACTGTCACAACTGTTTTATTTATATGACTTTATTAATACATTTATGAGCATGTAACCCAGCACCTGCCCCTAAACCTACCCTCCGTTACTAAAACACAAGATAAACCAGCAGATACAACTACCCACATTATTTATTAAAAAGAATTAATATTCTAATTCTTCCGAGACAAAAGGATTGAACACCATCTCTCCGTCCGCCGTGACTCATCTGTGCTGCTCTGCGCAAATTTAAAAAATGCCGCCCGTCAGGAGAATTCATACGTCAGACTTGGTTGTAAAATTCGATTGGCTCTCGCGTGTCTCGTGACCGATCGCGTCATGCTGTTGTGAAATGTTATTGGCTCTTCTGTGTCTGCTGATCGATTTGCATCATTTTACAGGACAAGAGTGTCTTTTGAATAAGATGTGAACGCGTTAACGGAGCGGGATAACTTCAGCGATTAAAACGATTGTATGAGGCTAAACCGTGACAGCTACACGTTTTTCAAAGTGTACCAACGTGATAATGTCACATCTTGGCATGATACCAGGTTGAAATAACGTAATGTTCCCCCTACAGGCATGCAAAAATTTATTTCAGCTCTCAGAAGCAGCATTTCTCCTCTGTCTTTTGAAGCAGACAGAATGCAAGGTGTCCCACAAACATGCAGAAAACGCATGTTTCATGTGCGGAAGGATTTCATCCTGGCATTAACTAGATGATTTTTCTCTTCTGGATGCCTGAAGGATGGCCCTGGATGAAAGAACATACTCGGCCTCAGGGAACAGCACATACTTACACCCAGCAAGAGGAGCACCAGCTCCATCCCGACGGCAAGACAAAAACATATCCATACTAGTATGCTGTCGACAGCTTTTTATTATGCAGGCACGAATGTGTGTATACTACTCATCAGAGGATAGTAATGGTATGTATGCTCTGCTGGATCCATATATTTCCCCTTGAGCAGGAATTTTTAATGGATTTAAGTATTCAAGGGAGCTTTGATTGAAATCCCTCGCAGAATGCTTTACAATTAACAATCACAATGTTTTTGAAGCATAATCATTGCAGTTGTTTTGTGGTGAGGATGGTTAAAGCCTGTAAAACTCATTGTTCTAGTAGTTCAAATTTTAGAGGATTTTTTTTTTTTTTGAGCAAGACAATGAATGTGCATTTCTTTTCTGCAACAAAATACATGATTTTTTTTTTATTATGCTGTCTGAATTCCATGCTTGTCTAAGTGACCCAACCATGACTTTAAAAGACCAAAACAAATTAGCTGTCTTCTTAAATAAGGTCAGGCTTAATTCTCATGCTCTTGTAAAATAACACTTTTAAAGCTCAGCTTTCATACAAGAGAGACAAATTTAAAGCTTTCAGCTTTTTCAAAAAAAAAAGTCCATCTATTTTGTGTGCTACATTAGTAAATATAAATTAGCAGAAGAAAAAAAAGGTAAGAAAATTGATTTAGCCAGAATAAAAGAACAATAGACTCTTGAGTGTTTTGTCTGAGGAGACAGAGCCTTTGCGAACACATTTAAAACAAACAAGTGCTTTTTGCAACAACTCAGATCTTCTGTGTGTCTTTCTGAGCATCTTTTATCTAGTGGTTCCAAAAGCAAAAAAATACATTACAATCCAAATGTCTGGATGTCAAATGTCAAAAAGTGTACCTTGTTGCTAGGAGACAAATCGTGTAGTGTATTTCAGGCTTTAGAAAGATCTCTGAAAGGTCACGTGACACTGAAGACAGGAGTAACGATTGCTAAAAATTCAGCTTTGCCATCACATGAATACATTAAATTTCTAAACAAAAAACAATTTATTTAATTTGTAATGTTTTATTTCACAATATTACTTTTTACTGTGTTTTTTGATCAAATTAAAGCAACCTTGGTTAGCATAAAAATCCTCTTTGACAAAATGATGATTGCTATTATTATTATAGGCTGTATTATAGGCAGTTGGGCATTTTATATTTAATATACAAACGCACGCACATGGAGTATATATACAGTATGCATACAATTTTAAATCACATGAATGATTCGTTGATCCGTCGTTACCTATAGAGTTCAATGGAACTAACGACCATATTTAGCTAATGATGCTTTTTGAAAACATACCCCAGGGTGCGTCAAGGTTAGCAAACAGAGCAATGAAGGCTGGGCAGAGACAGAGTCAGGGTACACAGGAACAATTCGAGGCAGATAGCTAAACACAGATAGAACGCTCAGAAATGATGTCCTATTCAAGACATAGCTAATTGTAGTGAGTGAGTCTGGCTTAAATGCAGTGTGTAATGAGGGCAGGCACTTTCCTCCTGGATGCCTCAAGTGTCCTTTTCTTGGGGTTTCTTTTTTTTTATTTTTGTTTTTATGTGTATGTGTGTATGGAGCCCTGTCTTTGCCCCACAACAATAAAATGTAACTATTAATCTCAAGTTTGCTAAATAAACTGATCCGGCTCGCATCAGTCACATGACTGCCATTAACAAATGCTCGCCCGTGAGGGCAGACTTCTGCAACTGGTGCATCATGTGTATTTCTTTAGAGTTTACTTATTATTGTGTTGTTTAAGCAAGACAGTTGCGTTTTTGTATTAGTGATGTTATGTGTGTTCATGTTCAAGTTAGATTGGGGGTGGGGGGTTGGTTCATTTGCAGCACTTTTATATAAAGGTGTAACAGTTACCGTCATGGAGAGAGGTGTGTAGAGGAGCTTTACATATTAAGTTCGTCATGAATGTGAGTTGCTGTTATTTAGCCTGTTATCTGCCCCTCTATTTTAACTTTGAGCACCCGCCCCGTTAATTGTCTCTGCACGGCCCTGAATGTGGGTGTGGGTGTGGATAAGGATGCAGATTGCAGACTATATATCCCACACCCCTACCGCTGAAGCATATCAGATGAGACAATTTGTTATCTTGGCTTTATCCTTGCAGCACCAAAGAAATTTCATTTACATTTACATTTATTCATTTAGCAGACGCTTTTATCCAAAGCGACGTACAAGTGGGGAAACAGTTACCCCACTTGTACCCCACTTGTAGCATTTGTAAAATTAAAAACTATTTTACAATTTATGTTATTGGAAAAATCCAGAGGTCCTTAACAGTGGTTACAGAATTAGCACAGTAATAGAGACTCAACGTTCTCCTCAGCAAACGTATTCAACAAACTTAACACAGAATTTAGTGCCGGTAAAATTTTTTAGTTCCTGCGGGATCGTGGAATTGAGCCATTTTTATCTTTTTTGTATAATGTGTTGAAAAACTATATTTTTGACAAAACTATTAACAAACCCAAAAGATTCAAGGCTTTAAAAAAAAGAACATACAGAGCTGGAGCCCCCAGAAGCTACTGTACCCCGCCGCTCCGCTCCGCCCCTGCTTGTGTCCTTGTGACCATATATGCACACGCACACACTTTGGCTACTTTGCTTCTGCTTATCATTTTTTCGTGTCTTCAAAAGCTCTTTCTTTGTGTCTCTAATTTTCGCTGAACATTGTGTAGGTCTGCCTCTAAGCACTCTCCGCTGTTATTTTTTGCATAGAGGAGAAGGGCAAACCTCAGAAATATGATGCATAATTCACAGTGACTTTCAGGCAGTCAGGCAGGGACTGAGAGCCTGAGGCCCTGGCCCATTCAGAGCTATCTTTGGATGCCAAGCAAGCCACTCCTCTGACTGGAGCTAGTGGTGGCAAAAGAAACTACAGGGCATCCACAGATGTTTAGCAATGGAACCTGAGCATACAGAGAATGTGCAAACGTGGCTTATGGTTGGTCACAAAGAACTGTTTTCAAGCTTGGCTTCTCTTGTGAGACACAAACGATGTGCATGTTTGTCATAGTCTCGCTATCATTTGCACTGTTGTAACCTTTTGTATCTCCTATGCAGATATATAGCTACCCAAGAGTACCTCAGTAATTGGATCAATTACTCTCTCGCGGCTTCTTCAGTTGTGTCCCGCTGTAGAATGTCACGGTATTTCAGACTCATAACGGCACGGTATCTGTTCTCTCGCTCCTTTTATCACAGTGTCACATCGGTGGTCTCGCCGCTATAGTGTCATCGTCCTCTCAAAATCATTCCTGTGGAACGTTAATGTTATTCAAAAGGGCAGCCGTGGTTGATAGCACAGCTGATTCTCTTATAAGCTAATAAAAAAAACGAAAGAAGAAGAAGAAAAAAAACATAGCAGCGAGGCTTTGCTTTATTAAGACAAATTTATATGCACAAATTCAGGCCCTGTGGTTTTGGTATATTGAAACACGGCGGCTGGCTTGCTTCCTGCCGAAAGTCAAGGTTAAGCTGCGGAGTGTGAGATCCTAATAAAACCTCTGTAGCTTTGCTTTTCCGCATTCGTGCGGTCTTGCGGCAGCAGGTGTTGCTGTGACGACACTTTTCCCCGCTTTACCCAAGCTGAAAATGAAAACTAATATGGACAAGACAAGTCCTGAAACCCTGACATGGTTTCCAAAACCGTATAATAGAATTCCAAAGTGCATTCCCGAGGCCGTCTTACCTGTGTTATTTGGCGCAAGATGGAATCTCTATTTTGGGGGGATTACTGTGACAAGCTGGCCTTGTACAAACTCTAGGTCATAACAGTCAATGACTGTATACATTTATTCATTTAGCTGATGCTTCAAAACAAATGAGAAATGAAAATATGAAACGTGAAGTTTGAAATCCGCATAAAAAATGATCGCCCTCGCAGAATCTGATTTTGCTGAGTGCTACATGTTTCTGAATCAACCCTGGAGCAACATTGTGATTAACCAATAAGATTCAAATCGGTTAAAGTTTTTGTGAAATTAGGTTTAAAATCGTTAAATGGTGCTTGTACAACAGTGTCGTTCCTCGATCATTTCCTCTAATTTTAGGGATTACTCATGAGAAAGATAAGGTTTAGGTGTAGAGATGTGGTCAAGACTAAATTTTGAATTAAAATGTTTCTGGGTCAACAAAATAGGGACATTGCCAGGTCTGCAAAAAAAAAACCTGCCCAATTGATAGGCTACTCTAAATTAGCCCATTCATGTTCAGCCTGTGACAGCAGTATAACAGTAGACCAATTTTGGACTTGTCAGTACTGCAATTTAAGCTCATTCAGTTTTCTCACATCAAGCTGACAGTTTAGTCTCGCATAGCCAGACCTTCAGCCATCAGTCTGGAATTCATAGCCACTTTCTTTGGTCAAGGCCCACCCATAAGATCGTTTGACCGACATGTCAAACACAATCACAGTTTGTTTCATTCAGCGTGGAAATGTCCCCACAACAACAGAACAGCGTGCGCACCAGTAAGTCAGCATAGAAAATCCTGATGAGACACTCGCTGTAAACATCCGTTTGAAGCATATCTCTCCATTTTTTTAACACGCACAAGCAATTCTGGAGAACCGAACACAATACTGAATCAACCAGCTGCGATGTCAGCGTCTGTTGTTTCATGTTTGCCCGCAAACGCGTCTGATATCCCCCACGGATCGAAAATAAATGCGACATTTGCGTCCCCCGGAAATCCAATAAAATTTGACCAATCATTTGATGACTTCAGCATTCCTGAAGGCCAACATTCCGTGGGCGTTGCATCTGAGGCTGAGACTATAGGTGGTTAAATGTGAGCACCACTCTCATGTATTATTTTTAGACCTGAGTTTGTTTACTTCTCTCTTTACCAGGAAAAGTGCAGTTGCTTAAATTGCATTCCTTCAAAAAATCCATTAGTGATCCTCTACTTACACACAGTTTCACTCTGTAGCTGGCAGGATGACGGTTATAGACATTTGATTGTGAGTAATTACGATGATCACCAGGCTTTTTGCATCTGTGCTTTCATAAGAACTTTCTTAGAAATCAGCAATGTAGTGATCAAGTGCGCTATAAAGCCGTAGTAGATTCCGCTTTCACAGGAGGCTAACAATAAATACTCCTGTAAAGTGAGTGCCTCAGGCTATAACCATTTCCTTCACCTAAAATGACGGCATTTCAAAGGGCCCTTTGAGTGCAGCTTCAAATTTTTTCATGCTTCAGAAGACTGTGATATTAACATTACTCAAAGTAACCACTGCAAAAATAGAAAAGCTAAAGATAGCAGAAAAGCGAATGCAGGTTAGGAAAATTTAAGCTGCATCCTGCACATCTCCCCTTAGGTATATTTCAAATGTTTTGAATTGAATTAAATTCAATTTTAATGTGAAACTATCATCTAAGGATAGCAGGTGACAGTGGTTTATAGCATTGCCTGGGCTGTCTTAACCTTCCCCTTTAGCTTTTCTCCGTCCTTTAGTCGGTCTTTCTCTTTTCATATGCCCCTTGGTGCAGACACTAGTAAGGATGGTGTGATAAACCCTTTGGCTGTCCTTTCCATTTTTAACACCCTGTCTCCTCTCTCTCTCTCTCTCTAAGTTGGAAAACTAATGTCTACTGTAACAACACTCTGAAATTTACACCAGCATGAAGTCCTCTCTTGCTTTTTTAAATATTGTAAATACTGCACTGAGGAATAACAACATATGCACATTATATATCTTAATTATTTTTAGTTTGTTTATTAATTTAGTCTAAATATTGTGTAAAGGGCACCAGTTATGCATAATTCACTTTTACATTTTACTTGAACATAACTGTTTTTTTTTTTCAACACCCATAAATCATAAGCAGATCCTGTCATCCTTTACAGGCCCTGCCTATAACTGTTGATGGACACTTTTCTTTTGACTGAGATTTTCTGTTTCTGTTTCTGGGTCTTAACAGCATGGACAGCAGTATGCTGCTGTACTTAATGCACAGATCTAATATAACAATGTGATTTCTTTACAGCTATTTACCTTCACAGATGAAAAAGCAGTAGCTCATTTGCATTTAAAGATACATGCGCATTTCTGCTTCCATCCGAAATCGTTTGATATAATAAATTACCTTTGGGGTATTTTGAGCTGAAACTATTCTCGAAACACTTGAGACTTTTATCATGTAAAAAGGGACGTAATAACTGCCTTTTAAAGTATTACAGCAGCAGAGGTATATTCTATCTATGATATAAACCAAAAGGTTTGGCTTAGCTCTCCAAAGCATTTATTAGACAGGAACCAATTAAAGTGTGTAGTATGTAGCTAGCAGTAATTAAAGCCGCTTATAAGTTTGAACCAGTATGTTCAAAATGTCCAAAGTTACATTTTGGCTGTACTAGACAAACAATTGGCATTGTGAAACAATTTTTGTGTTCATGACTCCCAATCATTTATCATACAGTGTCAGTGTCATACAGTGAGATATATTAAAAGATGGTTGTTGTCAGCCCACATTTACTGATCAACCAATAAAAATGTGTCATGAAATCAATGTGACATGGCGCTTAAACTGGTTAAAAACAGCTTACCTCAACGTCACATAACAACTACAACTGCTATAGTAACATGCGTTGTAGCACGCAAGTTATTAGGTGTCTTCATTGGGCTTTACTTTTCATGGCCTATACAGAGAGATTGCAGAATTTAATGATGAATCAAGTTTCAAATGGCAGCAAAGTTTTTGGTATTGTATTGAAATGTGTTTGTGCATAATTATGTAAGATGGCCAGTTGAAACCAAATGTGGGTATATGTGTGGTTACAAAATAGAGTTAGGAACAATATGGAGAGAGGATGTTGAGCTAATAAACAGATTATAGCGTAACTTTTCTCCACCTTTCTGAAAACTCTTTTTGACTTTGACAGATACTGTAAGCTGAATATTATGACATTTTTTGCCTGTAGCGGCCATTGAACTTGAAATTTCAGACTATCCCCCTTCGCACCTCTCCTTGTCTGTCTTCCATGCTTTCTCCATGAGGGAATAAATCACCATACGGTCAGTATCACATCACACAGCTCCCCCTATGGGCCATTGCCTTCTACACTTTTCGTAAGAAATGTTGATTGTGTTGCAATCACACCTGCATACTGATCAATGAGCCAGAGGTCAAGGTCTACTGAAGGGATTTTAACTTAAAACACATAACTTATTTGAAAAAGAAAAGGCTATTTTATTTAGTTATCCATCCTGAGAGGAAGTAGGGACATTTTGACCTTTTATAAATGATGACAAATGGCTAGCTTAGGATCATTTATTGGCAGAGTTCCCCTCTGCTGACGGAGCTGCAATCCCAGCTGTGGATCAATTAACCTTTGCCTCACCATTAGCTACAGATTGTTCATAGTTATAAGGTGAGGGTTGTGTATTGTCCCGCATTGGTCATGAAGCAGACAGATCACCCCCTGTCACCTTTTCCCAGAACAGGCCGGGAAATGACCAGTGAACTAGAGTGCGTCTCAGATCAGTTCAGGGTCAGTGGCCTGTCTATGGCGAATCTCATCAAAACCGCCCGCGACTCAAAAAGCAGTACGGGCGGCAGAGCAGGAGAAGGACAGATTGGCCTATTAGAGAGAAAGAGTGAGAGAGAGAGAGTGAATGTATGAGTCGATGAAAAAGTATGTGTGAAGAGAAAACGTGGTAGGTTGAAGATGGTCCTATTATCC
Source organism: Enteromius viviparus (assembly GCA_032353835.1). NCBI lineage: Eukaryota > Metazoa > Chordata > Actinopteri > Cypriniformes > Cyprinidae > Enteromius > Enteromius viviparus. Next base: position 6,475,501 of record JAUCNO010000353.1, read on the forward strand.
TTAAAGGGCCCAGAAGAGATCCGTTTCCCACACTCTCTCCAGTCACACGCTATATAAAACATGCTTAAAACTCCTAGACTCACTAGCTTACCTTTCCTTTTATCACTCTCCATCTCAGGTTCTTTGTTCCTCTTTTCTGCTCTTTGGCTCGTGTCATTTTTAGGAATGATATACTGTAAATGAGGCAGATCCCATGTGACACATTTTCTTCGTCTTTTGCCCGTGGGCTACACAGGAAGAGCTCTACAGGACCACAGGGAGTCTCCATGCACTCTTCCATTAACCCTTTGTCATTTCTGTTTCCGTTGCTCTCTTTCTTGCACAGCGTGCCAACACCAAATTTACACCATAAGGCCCCCTGTCAACTATTTAAACAGCATTTTAACACTCTTTCAAAAGCTAGTAAACATTTTATTGCAATCTTACATGCAGTATTAATGCATTAGGTATATATATATATATATATATATATATATATATATATATACAGTATCTCACAAAAGAGAGTACACCCCTCACA
>JAUCNO010000353.1:6477286-6488943 GCA_032353835.1 Enteromius viviparus
AGAGAAGAGAAGAGAAGAGAAGAGAAGAGAAGAGAAGAGAAGAGAAGAGAAGAGAAGAGAAGAGAAGAGAAGAGATATGGAGACACATTTCAGTGTATAAGAGTAAAAAAGAAGAGACATAGAAGGTAAATAGAAATCTGATTAACGCTGTGATTGAACAGGGCTGTTGTTTTCTGCTCCCCTTCTTTCCCATCCTTTCTCCCTCTCAGAACGGGCGATGTGGGGATCCCATGGGAAAGGAGACATTTGAGCTGATTGCCTGGCTAATGACTGACTGATTCGCTCCAATCACATAGCCCTGCAGCCAGATTCTTTGATTGGACACAATCAAGTCAAATGGACCAGAGCTCTGGATCCATCATTATATTTCAGCAAGCTACCCAGGAGAATAACCACCTACCTATTAGAAGCATGAGGCTCAACCGATCTCATGAATCGATTTCGATTCTTGTGTGCATGATTTGATTTTAAAGTGATTCTTGATTCAGCGAGATTCAATCTTGAGTTGACCCTGATGAATGCACCATGATGTTAGTCAGCTGCAGGTGGTATCTGGGGCAGGGTGTTCTTATTCTCGAGAGCATTCGATTGGAGAAGATCTGTGTAGTGCAGGCTGAGTCATCAATTTTTTCAATCGATTTTCCTGGAAAATAAATACATTTTAAATGCATTTATCTAATAAAAGTTGGTTTTGACTTTTAGAAGTACAGAAGCATCTACAGTATTGTTTAGAAGTTTGAAGTCAGTATGACTTTTTAATGTTTCTGAGAGCAGGAGGAACCACCTGGCCATCCACTGGAGCGGAGCGTGATCGGTGACCAGGGTGAACTTTCGTTCTAGCAGCACAGCTCCAGGAGCTTCAGCCTGTCCTCCTCAAGTAGTTCTTTTGTGAAAGAGACCCCTCCTATCACCTGCTGGAAGACATCAGAACAGGTTAATATTTTGGGAGGAGGACTCACCATCTCTCCCACTGTCCGTCTTCGGCGGATCCCTCTGGGGCTGGCAGGCTGCGTCGCAGGGGTGAGTAGACAGTCGAACCCTGGCCAGTCCCTTCCCAGCATATTTTTTTTTTCCTAACCCTTTCAAGTCAGAAGTTAAAAAGAACAGGTTCTAATAGAAATCTTTACTGCCACTGTATTTCAATTCAAGGCATCCTTGCTGAACAAAAATCTAACTGACACTGAACTTTTGAATGGTACTCTAGATGACCTCAGAGTTAATAGACATGAACTAAAAGCCACAAAACTCAAATTTGGATTTAATAGAGCCTTTAAATGGACATTTAATTGTACTTAATTGTTCATAAGAAAAGAAAGGACATTTATAAAGTATGCTTGTATGAACACAGAATACACACTCGGGAATTGCATGTGCCAAACATAGATCATCTTTATTACTTTAAAACAGTGTGTCTTAGGAAAATAGCTGATACAAAAGAGCCCTTAAAGACTTATACAGGAGGTTTTTGGGATTTCTGAGTCCCCACCTCGCATTAATTAAAAGAGGCTCTGGGTTGAGTGGCAGACAGCCTGTGGGCTCCGCCAGGAAGAGAACTCAGATGAATTATGGAGAGGGTCTGTAAGCCAGCCAAACTCAGCATCACACTTTTGCACACAATCCACCCCCATCTATCCATTGCTTTTGCCCTTTTCTCCTGCTGGTTCTGCCCTCTGCTTTTCTCTTTGCTCTTCCCTCCATCTTTCTTTGTCACCACATCTCTCTCAGGCTGCACTGTTGTCCTTTCTTCCCATTACTCTTCTTTTTCCATAATTAATTAATTTGTCTTCTGTTTGTTTTTCCACCCTGTTGAAAAAAAGCACATGCTTGTTTGGGTTGGTTTGAGATACACTGGTCCATGAGCTTAGCTGGTCCTGAGCAAGACCTAGTTGCTTAGGAATAGCTTAAACCAGTTCAAACCACCCGCCAAACTTCAAAACATACCTAACCAACATATGCTGTTTTTCAACAGAGCAGTCATATCAGCTGCCAAATAAATGCTGAATGTTTTTTTTTTACATGGAGTGGGTTGACTGTTGTGATGCCAAGACCCTCTGAATACTACTCACTTTATCTCAATAACCTCCCTGTTTTTTTAACTGTTTAGCTTGTAGAGTGCATTAATCATGGCTGGCAAATGTGCATTTTAAGATTATGAAATTAAAGTCTTGCTGTTTTTAAGAAAAACTGTGAAAATATTTAGTGAATAAGGTCTACATTATTAGAATAATGGAAGTCATATATAAAAAAATCATTAAATCATAGCAACTACTATGACTTTATACTCATAATTTTGATTTATCAAAATATTTATTCTCATCAGTTGGACTTTATTTTCAAAATATTACTTTACTTTAATCTTGCAATTTTAGATTTTATTTTTTTAACTGAAAAACGTTTTTTTTTTTAAAAACTGCTGTGCAACAATAATTGTTTATTGATAAAAATAAGAGTAAGAAGAAAATAAACAATGTGTGCTAATAATATGTTGTAAGATAATATATCATGAAGTGTTCCTTTTGAAGTGATTCTCGGGGATGAAGTGTTCTCAGGGGGGAAAAAAATATTTTGCCTCAGGTAAATTTATCTAGATGTTCTGATATGTTTATTAAAAAAAAAACTTGACCTTTTGCTTTATAAAATTTTCTTAGCCTCATATATTTTTACACTATCATTTGAACATTGCTGATTCTATTTAAGTAAATTTTTTTCTCTATTTGTTGTGTCTTCATTATTCTGCTCTATCATTTATCATCTGCCACCACTTATTCCGTAGGGTCAGACTTCCCCTCACATACGCCGGCATTAATGCTTATGAATTATTCCACTTTCAGAGATGAGAGCCTTTCATATCTATTAAGGAATGACAAAAAGTCTTAACTCTGTTTGACAACTGCATTGTTTTCGCTAGATCCAATCATGAGCATCGAAATCCAAACCACGAATCTTCTTAAAGGAATAGTTTACCTGAAAATAAAATCCCTATTGTCTTGGACGCAAATCTCACAGGTTTTAAACGACAAGAGGGTAAGTGAATGATTTTAACACTTGTTTTATGGCAGTCGCTGAACCTTTCCCTAACCATTATTCTCTCTTCACTTTTTTTTATACGTATAAGCGCCAATTACAGTATTTCCATCGGGCTTTCTATCTATGAAAAGGTCCCTTCTGTATTGAATTAATAATTGAAATCTAATGAAATGTGGTGACTCTTTTGAGGATAGTATTCTGAGTACAGTTCTGCAGACTAGCATTATAGGCTCCTTTACCAGGGGAACAAGGAGACACATCCAAATCTCTTTAGCTGTAGCTCTGTGACTGTGTGAGAGCAGATAATGTCAGTGATAGTGTGGGCTCTGCCAGTTGCCATGGAAAACAGAACTGGCTCCCTACAGTAACAAAAAAATGTAGAAATTCACCATTTCCACAAATAAACAACTGAATACATTTAAATGTCATAACTGTGCATGCATGCTTACAACTGCAGAAATGAACATGAAGGTGCATTTTAATGCAAACATGTAGACAAAACCATCTGGTCAAAACATTACATATAAACAGTGTACATAATTTAAATTAAGATTGAACATTTACTTGCTATATATTGAAAATATATAATTTACAAAATTATGAAAGAGCTTCTATATCCACATGGGATCATATTTTTGTTATTGTTGTTATAAACCTCACTAAATTTGTTGATTTATGCTTAACTACATATAAGGGTGCTTTCACATTTGTGTTTCGGTTTATTTGGTCCGGACCCAGGGCAACAAATGATACATTGTAGCATTTTTCTGCCGTTTTGGGTCCTTTTCACACCACACTGATTGCTCTGGTCCGAACCAGTTGAAACGAACTAAAATGCAGTCATGTGACAACATCTACATCACTCATTGGCCAGATGTGCCATTAAACATATTTTGTAAACTGCTTTTTAATTGGTCAGAATTAACATGCGGGAAACACATATGCCTGCTTATGAGTCATTCATTCTAAATATTTATAAATATGATATGAAAGCGAAATTACAGCATTTCTCAGTTACTTCATTTTTATTCCATTTATTTTTGTATATATTTATTTATTTGTACTTTTTGCACATGGCACAGTACGTAAAATGGGCCGTCGATCTCTGTATGGAAACGTAAAGAATTATCAGGTGTTGCAATCTTTTGAAGAATAAGTTACGCAACATTGGACTATTTGACAGTTTGTACCCAGTTTCACTGAGTAGGTGTTTCTGAATAAGTAGTAAAAAGGTAAAGGTATGTAAAGAGACATTTCTTAGGAAAAAAAAGTCATTTGCTATAAAAAAAAAAATGACATGAGCCCAAATCATGGAAACATTAGCTGAAAAAAAGTTGCTTTCGTCCAAATTGGCAAAGTTATTGGTGACTTTGTAAGAAATGTACTTTTTGTCAATCATTAAGAAATGTACTTTTTGTCAATCATTAAACATGTAATATATGTATACAATGTATACTCTTTAAAATACAAAGTGTGTTGCTCGCCCAATCCATAACTGGTCCGTATGAAGGCTGTCTGGAACTACTGCAGTCAGCTGGGTTAGAAACTTCATACACCCGACTTCTGAAAGCATTTCAAGCTGCCATTAAAAGGCAGGTTCAAGTGTATTGTACTGTAGTCCAGGGGTGGTCCAATTCTAATAAATTCTAATCAAACACACCTGAAGAATAGAAACAAGGTCTAGGGTTTCTATAAAGATAGAGGCAGGTGAGTTTTATCAAGATCGGAGCAAACTCTGCAGGACTGTGGCTGTGACGCCGCGAAGCCCGTTTTAACTCGTGTGTGTGTTTAAAGATGAACAAAAACTTCCTCGTAACTCCGATGTAAAAAGATACAAATAAAAATTTATTCCACAGCTTGTAGCCTTATTACAGGAGAAATCAAATCTATTTGTCATAAACGAATAAAACACACTACGGTAGAAAAACCGTGAGGCTCTGTCCTAAACTGATGCAGCGTCTAATCTCTCTTTCTTTCTCCCGTTCCCGCTGCATGTCTTAATGTGCATAAATTATAATGCGGTTTTAAACACAAAATTATAAAGCATATAAAGTCAACGTTTTTTAACATTATTATATTAAATCAAACCCAAATGCACTCAAAACTATTATACCTTAATCTTAGCCTTGAACTTGCTCAAATATTAAACAAACTAAATTTAACAGCAATACAATTACTGAATATACAAACTACTTAAACTTGGCACCCACATACCGGCCCTTAATTGTGACCCTATTTCACAATTACCAACTTAAAACTTGTGGAGCCAAGTACCTAAATATTCTTCACAACAAAATAAACAACAAACAAATAGTCTCTTTAGGTGAATACTTCACTCTGACTCTTGCAGAAGACAGATCTTCGTAATGGGTCTATCCAGTGTATTGTACTTGGTTCTGACTCTCACTTGACGCACCATTCCCTTCTTGTCTGGAAAGGTTTGGATTACTCTCCCTGTAATCCAAGAGTTGCGTGGTGCTGTATCGTCAACGATAAGCACAATATCCCCAGCTGCAAAGTTGCGAGATTGATTGGTCCACTTCTGCCTTTCCTGAAGCAGTGGCAGATATTCTCTCGTCCAGCGTTTCCAGAATACATCAGACATGTATTGTATCTGCTTCCATCTTTTCCTTGCGTAAAGATCTTGTCTATCGAACAGTCCGGGAGGAAGAGATGGTTTGGTCTTGAGAAGCAGGAGATGATTGGGGGTAAGCACCTCCAGATCATTCGGATCACTGGACACTTTGGTTATTGGCCGACTGTTAACGATGGCCTCTGCCTCACACAGAAGTGTATGTAGGCCCTCTTCGTCCAGTGTCTGAAGTCTTAATGTGATATTCAAGATCTTCTTCACTGATTTAATTAACCTCTCCCAAACGCCTCCATGGTGGGATCCTGTAGGAGGATTGAACATCCACTGAACACCTTGTTGTTGTAAGTGGTCCTCAAGCTTGGACATGTTCCATTCACGAATGGCTCTTTTGAGCTCACGCTCCGCCCCAACAAAGTTAGTTCCATTGTCAGAACGAAGGATCTTTACCTGACCTCTTCTGGCTATGAAGCGACGAAGAGCGTGTATAAAGGAATCTGTGTCCATTGAAGCTGCCATCTCCAGGTGTATAGCACGTGTTGTTAAGCAGGTAAAGATAACGCCGTATCTTTTCACCATACTTCGTCCACGCTTAATCTCGAAGGGACCAAAATAGTCGACTCCAGAGTTAGTAAACGGAGGGTCATCTGGCAGAACTCTGTCTTGAGGCAGGTCGGCCATTTGTTGTTTTCCAACAACTCCATGTGCTCGTCGGCATACAACACACCGAGCTAGTATTTTTCTTACTGCAGAGTTGACACCAGGAATCCAAAACTTTGTTCTGACCCTTGAGATTACATGATTGCGACCACAATGAACCAAGTTCTCATGTATTTCTCTAAGGATAAGCTTGGTGATATGAAAATCCTTACTCAGGATTGCTGGTCGCTTTGACTCTTCAGGTAGAGCTGCTCTGCTAAGTCGTCCTCCAAGCTTGAGCATGCCTTGTTCAAACACTGGATTCAGTTTGAAAAGAGTACTGGTCCTTTTCACCCTTTGACCTTTAGACAGTGCGGCAATCTCCTTTGAAAATGCCCTCCCTTGGCAATAGCGAATGATCGCTTCTTCAGCCTCTGCAAGGTTCTCCACAGTTAGTTTGCTCGTCTGTCCTTGAAGTAGGTTGTCCTTGAAACCCTTAATTTCCCTTTCAACTTCGAGGAGGGTTTTTTCCGCATTCAGTGCTTTCCTTTTTCGACATAGTTGCAACAGAATACTCTTAAATTTAAGCAACCATGCAACTACCCTTTTTAGCCGGAACCAGGATGAGAAGTACTGTATGAACTCCAGCACTATATCTTCCTGTTCCTGAACTGTGTTAGCACAGACCAGTGTGCTTTTTAGTTCTGGGTCATCAGTAGTCGGGTCTCCAAATGGGTGTACATTCTCAGGCCATTTTTCCATTGGTTTGGTGAGAAAGTCCGGCCCTTGTAACCACACGTGGCACTGAATGAAACTCTCTGCCTTCATTCCTCTTGATGCTATGTCAGCAGGATTCATAGAAGTGTTAACGTACCTCCATTGCTGTGGATTGGAGCACCTAAGAATAGTATCCACACGGTTAGCAACAAACGTGCGAAATCTACTTGATTGGTTGTCAATATACTTAAGTACTGTGGTACTATCTGACCAAAAAACAGATGGCTGAAGCGGAAGCTGCAATTCTGAAGCCAGAACCTTGTCCATGCGTGCTGCCATGGTTGCTGCGGTAAGCTCCATGCGAGGAACAGTCATGGGCTTTAGTGGGGCCACTCTCGCTTTACCCAACACAAAGGCACAATGAACATCGTTACTGCTGTTTTTCTGTATCAGGTAACTAACTGTACCATAGCCTTCTTCGCTAGCATCCGCAAAATGTTGTAGCTGGTTATATACTGGCTCTCCAAAGCCTGGAGGTTTAAAACATCTTGCGACACTTATGTTCTCTAGCTGCTGAAGCTGGGTTTTCCACTTGATCCATTCCCTCTTCAAGTCTTCTGGTATGAGTACATCCCATCCAACCTTTCGCCTACAAAGCTCCTGCAAAATCTTCTTAGCTTGCAGAGTAACTGGTGCCAGGATGCCCAACGGGTCATAAACAGAGCTCACAATGGACAGAAGATTCCTTCGGGTGGGAGCCTTTTCTGGTATTATTATTTTGAATCTGAAGCTGTCAGACTGTATACACCAATGAACTCCCAGCGCTCTCTCGATGGGAAGTGTGTCTTGATCCAGGTCGAGTTCTTTGGTTTCAGTTGTTCTCTCTTCTTCTGGAATAGCAGACAAAACTGTCCTACTATTACTTATCCATTTCGTAAGCCTGAATCCACCTTTATGACATACAGCTCTGAGGGTGTCATACAGCTGAGTGGCCTCTTCTTCTGTGCTCACCGACTTTAAACAATCGTCTACGTAGAAATTGTGTAGCACTGTGTCCACGGCTTGACCATTGGTTTGGTCTCGATTGTCTTCGCCACATTTACGCAGAGCAAAACTGGCGCAGCTTGGTGACGAGGTTGCTCCAAAAATGTGAACCACCATTTTATACTCTATCATCTTCTGAGTAATATCACCAGATGTCCACCAAAGAAACCGTAGAAGGTCAGAGTCTTCATGGGGTACCTTTACTTGGTGGAACATTGCTTCCACGTCTGCCATGATGGCCACCTTTTCTTGTCTAAATCTGGTGATTACTCCGAGAAGAGTGCTGGTAAGGTTGGGTCCTTGTAATAATTGATCGTTTAAGGAGACGCCCTTGAACGATGCTCCACAATCAAAAACCACTCTGAGCTTGTGTTTCTTGGGATGGTAGACTCCGTGGTGCGGAAGATACCAAACCTTTCCATCATCCCGACCAAGTTCTTCTTCTGGAACTTTAACCGCGTAACCTTTGTCAATGATGTTACTCATGAAGGCTGAATATTCTGCATGGAAAGAAGTGTTTCTCTCCATCTTCCGCTTTAGATTTAAAGCACGCTGCTCAGCCACCTTACGGTTGTTGGGCATCTTTATGTGCTTGTCCCTCAATGGCAGAGCGATACTGTAATGTCCATCCACAATAGTAACTGACTGTGTTGCTATTTCCAAAAACCGCAAATCCTCCCTTGACATTTCTTGTTTCTCGTTTCTTTCACACTCAGGAAAGTCAGTTTTAAACTGCTGGCTCCACAGTTCGTCCAGTGTACTCACTGATATGCGATTCGCTGAAACTTGAATCAGCTCACATGTTTCATTTTGAGAGACATTTGTGTGGAAAGGTTCACTGACAGTCCAACCAAGCCTCGTTTTCACAGCATATGGACCTCCATGCTCACTAGCTATAATCTGCCAAGGTTCCATAGCCTTGGGTGCATTCGTACCAATTAACAGTCCAATCTTTGCTTCAATCTTTGGTATAGACACCTGCTGTAGATAGCCCCACTTGTTCAGATAATCTTGAGAAGGAATGTTGTTGACTGAAGCAGGAATGTTACTGTGACTGTACATTTCTGGCAATTCAAAAAAATCATTGCTGTCTAAGCTGCTTATTTCCAGCCCAGACACCACATGGCTACTGATAACCTTTTCTTCTCCCATAGTTTTTAACAAAATGTTCCTTTTTCGACCATAGAGGTTGAGCTCATGCATTAACTCCTCGTTACAAAAGCAAGCAGTACTGCCAGGGTCAAGAAAGGCATAAGTGTGCGTCACTTTGTGTCCTCTTTTAGGTTTGACTTGGACTGGGACTATTGCCAAGATGTGCTCTGGTTCCTCTACATCGTGAGCGTGTGACTTCGTTCCAACAAATCCATTTATAACCGACTCTGATGGTTGTTGTTCTTTCTCTTTCTCAACATTAGGCTCCTCTTTGGTTGTGTCATTGGACTTAGTCTTTATGTGTAAGATTGTGGGGTGTGGTTGTTCACAAACCTGACAACTTGCCCTTTCTTTGCAGGAATTACTCATGTGTCCCTGTTTTAGGCAACCGAAGCACAATCCTTTGGAGCGCAAGAACTCAATCTTTTCCTTATGAAGCAACTTCTTCATCCTTTTACACCATTCCATGGTGTGCTCTTCACCATGACAGAACAAACAGGGTTTGGAAAATGCACAAGTCTGATTTCCCGTGACTCTTTTCTTAACTTTAAAGGGCATGTCCTGCGCGGTGGTGATAGTTGCTGCTGTGGTTAATCCTTTTCTGATACCACTTCCTCTTTGCAACCTCTCATCCACTTGTCCTTTAACTTGCACCTTTAAGGTACTGTCCTTTATGTCACCAAACAGTGGGTGCAAAATTTCCTTGGCCTGTTTATTGATAAAATTAACCAGATCTGCAAACTTGACTTTGCGGTTTTCTTTGTCCAACACTCCACAAGCAAACGTTCTCCACCTTTCTCTCAATTTGTATGGGAGCTTGGCTATAATAGCACGCATGTTGGCTATGTTATCCATCTCCTCCATGTACTCCAAGTCCATCATTGCGTTACAACAACCAGCTAAATAAAGGCCGAAAGCATGAAGAGCTTCTCCGTCGTCTGACTTGATTGCTGGCCAGTTAATAGCCTTGGAGATATATGCCACCGATATCTTGTAGGTGTTTCCAAAGTGCTCTTCTAAAAGTCTCTTGGCTTCTCGATACCCGCTTGTAGGTTCCATGTGAAGACAACACTTTATTAATTCCCGTGGCTGTCCACTTGTGTACTGCTCCATGTAGTACAGTCGATCTTTGTCACTCTCTGTTCTATCCTCCACACAATGTTCAAATGCCCGCATAAATAGCCGGTACTCCAATGGATCCCCTTTAAACACAGAAATGTTCTGAGGCGGCAATGTGGCTAACTTCTGCTGCCTAATTAGTACTTCAACAACATCCTGCAGAGCAGCCGGCGTCCGTGACGGCTGTGAGTTAACAGTTTGCGTTTGTTGTTTGTTTGGTACGTTATTTTTCTGTGAGTGTCTCTGTTGTGTGAGCACATAACCTTTAAGCTGCTGTGGAACTAACAAACCTTCATCTCCGTGTGATGCCACATAGGAGTTCATTCCATCCTGATTGGAAGCGTAGCTGGATGCTTTGGATCCACGACTTTCATATTCAGATAAAATCTTGATCTTAGCCTCATTTGCTGCTAAAGCGGTTTGTATTTCTAGTTCTTCCTTTTCCACTTTGAGCTTAGCCTCCTTTTCCTCCAGCAAGCGCTTCTGTTTCAAAGATGACGCCCTAATCAACAACACAGCTCGCTCCATCTCTGCATTCATGCGTGTGGATGACGCTGTTGTTGAATTGCTAGAGCTGTGCTCTGAAGATGCCTTATTGGAGCGTTTTGAGGCAGATACGTTTGATATGCTGTCAGAAGGCTGAATGTCATCATTGTGTTTTTTCACCTCAGAGGAGTGTATAAGCACTTCATTAATCCAAGCTATTGCTGTCTCAGCGAAAGCTTTAAATGAATCCGCTTTAGGTTCAAACCAGTTTTCTTGATCTTTGTTTAACTCCTCTTCTGAAATCTGTTCGAGTAGCTTTTTAACATTTGTATTTAAATCACAAAACTCTCCCAAAAGTCTGTTAAAATCTTTCATTAACAGGTTTGCTTCTGTAAGGCTTGCATCACATTCATTTTCCATTAATTGACGCATCTGCTTCACTGTGCCAGTTAATTTGGACAACTTAGCCTTTCTTAAATTAACCGCACGTTGCAGCCTTTCCTCCATTGCTCTAGGTGTAATTTTCACTGTCCTAGCTTCTGCTACTGCTTCTGTATCCTTATTTTTAATATTCATGCTATTAATTTTCCAAATAGCAACAGTAAAATCCTCCTTTTGAGATAGAAAACAGCATGCAAGTTGAGCACTGATCGCTCACACTCCCGTGTTTGAACACCTTTCCCTCAGGAAAATATTTCCTTACTCACGTTTTTTTTACAGCGGCAACTAGTTGCGTTCCTTCCTTGTTTCAAAGCTCCTTCCACGTATATCCTTTACTCCACAACGAGCAGGGTTTTTCTACTAAATGTGACGCCGCGAAGCCCGTTTTAACTCGTGTGTGTGTTTAAAGATGAACAAAAACTTCCTCGTAACTCCGATGTAA
>JAUCNO010000353.1:6504443-6517484 GCA_032353835.1 Enteromius viviparus
CTGAAACCAGCGGGCATTCTATACATTGCCTAGGCATTCTATAGAATGCCGGCATTTCACACATTGCCGGTAACACACACATATATATATATATATATATATATATACATAAATATATTATTATTATTTTTATTATTTATTTATTTATTTATTTATTTTTTCAAGAAATATGTCCTCCCCCTCCTTCCTGTCTCATTCCTCTGACAGCAAGGTGAGTTAAAGAGATCTTGTTTGCTTACTTTGACTCTTTTTCTCTCTCTCTCTCTCGCCCTTATGTCTCGTAACCTGCTAGTGTTTTTAATCAATGGAGTTCAGAAAAGGCTTCAGGGGAGCAGGGCACTTTGGGTAAGGAGGTTAATGTGCTGGCAGTTTGAGATACACTTGTGACATTTCCATCCAGCATCTGTTTTCATCTGGCCTGATTTAAGGGTGGCTGACTACATAGTGTGATTGACCATAGAGAACTGCTCCAATCATTCACTGGGTAAACACACATGCTCCACCATGTAAACGTTGCCTCCAAGTGGTCTATGGGAGAACTGCGACTTGAGAAAACACTCATAACAGATCTCTCTTTGTTGGATGGTTTGCTATAGAACATCACAATCATGCAGTCTGAGCACATAAAGCACTATGTGCGCCACTAAAAAGATGAGAGCAAAGGGAGACAGAAAAACAATTAGATGATGAAAATGAGGCACCAAAGTGGACCATCTGAAAACAGAAATACACAGAGAATGGGGTATAGAGGGGGGAAAATGCATAAAAGGTCAAAGATAAGGGCATACAGAGAACGAAAGCAAGCTTGACTGAGAGAATAGCTTACTAAATTGGGAGAGTTTCACTGAAGATGAAGAGCATGGACAGTTCAGCTGCCACTTCAATTTAATCTGATATGAATTCAATGAGCAATGGTGATCTTTTTAACTGCAGTGTAATTACTAAAGGAACAACAGGCGTTTTTTGAATAGACTGCAGTCTAAATGGCCTTATTTCCTTCTTCCGCTGCTGATCTTGTTGGAGAATGTCAATTATCATCTTAAACACTGCCTGATAAGGAAGAAGCGCAGAGGAAGGGAAAAATGGCAACAGAAAGAACGAGACAGGCAAAAAGCATATGCTATAGGGGAAAGTAGTCAGTCGGGTGAATGCTAATGTGGCGGGTCAGCTCTGACAGTTTAGCATTATTCTACAAAAGACAAGTCTGAGAATGGAGGGTCATTTTAACACCATTTGCTAAAGATAAATCATTATTCGCCACAGAACTGAGGAGACAGGCCAGCCAGCCTCCAGACATAAGTCCAGACATACTACAGCAGCTCAGCCCTTTATGTTGGGATTTAAGAGAGACATAAACCCAAAGTTAAGGAGATTTCTGGTACTGTATCAAAAAATAATGAAACTTAATGAGACCTTGTATTATGTGTATTATCCATATTACAGTGGCAGAACCAAACAAAATGACTCCCCCTATGAGCCACTGAACAGACAAACAGGTGACCCCACCCTAAACACGAACAAGTTTGGTTGAGGTCAGGACTTTTTCTATTGTAATGGTGCTGTTGCTTTCTGGGCCTTGAATGTATTATTGTTGTCTATGCAGGGTAAGAATAAAAAAACAGACTTAATCAAAAATATCTTAATTTGTGTCCTGAAGATAAACAAAGTCTTACGGCTTTGGAACAACTCAAGGGTGAGTAATCAAAGACAGAATTGTTGTTATCAGGTGATCTGTCCCTTTAAATTGGTCCCTTTAAATTAAATTTAAATTTAATTCTCAGCTAATTTATAAGTGGGATAAGAGAAAAAGTATTTTAGTATGAAGAAAAAAAAATCACACTTCAGTTTTAAAGCTATGCATATTCGTTCTAAATTATGCAGAGCAATGAAAAAAGTGGTATTCGCCTTACAGAAGTGCACTAACAAGGCAGATGGTAACTTACTGTAGGTAACTGACTAAGGTTAACTTAACAGCTGAATCAGCTATATCTAAGTAGAGCTTTTAAAAATGATGTATTTCTTGGAGTTGTCCTCTTTTTCAATCCTTGCTCACCCATAAGAGAAAGATAAAAAAATTAGGTGATAAATATTTCTATCATACTACAGGAAGCATCGCCTTGATCTTTCCCTGAAGAACACTGAGCTGTGTAAACATCATGAAAAATTGAAAGGAGGCATCTCAGTTGCCTCACTAATCCAGAGAGGCAGATCTAGGCTGCAAACAGCTGCACTGAGATTCAAGGCTGCTGTTTCTGAAGTCCCCATACCTCTGATCCTTCATTGCGCTTGGCACATCTTACAGTGCTACAATAGCCAAGTTGCTTCAACCTGCTTTGAATCTTCATGAAACTCAGATAATTGGCTCATTTTAAAAGCTGTGTTAGCTACATACTGTAGGTGAAATTAGAATCATAAATTAATTGGGTAGCGCACACATCTTAAAATGTACGTCCCCAATGGCTCCTTGAGAATGAACTGTGAGGAAGGAGTTAGGATTAGCCAAATTTGGTCTTCATGCGACAGTTAAATAAACAACACATTTCAAAACTATTAAAAAGCTAAAAGCTGTTTAAATGATTGTTATTAATTGGCCACTTGGCCATTGGAGCCATTAAGCAATTCCAGGAACCCAAGAAAATGAACTAGGACTAAGTAATGTATAATTTTAAAATTCCCCGCTGACATACAAAGGCTTTGCTCTCTATGAATAATAAAAAAAAAAATTGGTCACATAAGCTATTTATGAGGGTTAACATGGTTCATTGGGTTTAATGATGCACAATTCTAAAAAAAGGTTTTCCATATTGATACTTAATGATAAATACTCTTTATAAATTTGTTTTGTAGCTTTCCAATCAGTGTATTTAAATATTTTTTAACCATGAAAATACATAATTTGCAGTTCAATATCTGTAGTTTGATATTTAACCCATTAAAACATTTTGGGCAGCTCTAATAGTGTAAAAATTTGAAACATGACTAGACCGTTGGTTGAGAAATATCAGACGATTACAGCTACAAACATAGATTGTGTTGAACAGTCATTATTTTTCCTTTGTCACAAGTGTTATAACTGGCAAAGAAACACTTTTAACACTGAGATCCTCGGATTGTTTCCTCCAGTGTCCATGGACAACCACATCTGCACGCAACCTCTCGGGTATCATCTTGTCACCCTGTGGATCTCTCATTTCTAGCTAAGTCTCTCTGCGCATTTGGCTAAGGGTTAAAGCGTATGTTTGTTTACACACTCATGCTAGCCATATCCTCCCTCCCCTTGTCTAAACCCACACACTTGCTTTCTCTATGCTTCTTTAGCTTGTTTGGAATACACGCTGAGATCAGAGGACATAAAGTCTTCAGAGGCCCTCTGAGCGCTTGCAATCCTATTCCTGTACCCACACCCCCTCCAATACAAGAGAGAGAGGGAGAGCGAGAGAGGGATAAAGAAAGAGAGAGGATGTTAAGGCACGATCACAAAAATAGCGCAATGTGTTACAGAGATAATAAGGTCCCCCCACTGAGCACATACAACAACACAAAGTCAAATGTGATCAAGCCTCCACAGAGCAGCGGGGCTGCAAATGATAGCAGCTGCAGAAACACCAATAACTACATGTGTCTGGTCAAGGATGGGATACATGTATGAAAAAGCATTTCGAAGTTGACTTCTATAACATTCCCTACCTGGTCTCATTGCATAAATGTACCTTGGTGCACTTTTTAGCAAGACACAAAATACGTACCAACAATTACATATCACTGCAGTTTTCTAAAGAAATGAAAACTCAGATACCTTTTATTCCTTTTCACATAATTTACAAGGTTTCGATTAATAAAGCTTAATTTTCACCCATTTACTTGAAGAATATCATGTTATGACATCAAAACAATATTAATATGCTGGGATATTTGAAAACTGATGCTTTTGAACGTAAGCATCACACATTATCCAGCTTCATATCTATGAGTTTTCATAGATTATAAGTTTGTTTGCTAGCTCACGGAGTACAGAGATGTACTTGAGAGGCGAGGAGTAATACATACCTAATTAAAACGTACCAGGGTTCACATATTGAACCTTTGCTTCAGCACCTCAGTGGACATTTCCCTTTGACTCCAGCAAAACATGAAAGGCACGTAAAAACGGTGTTGAACAAAAAGTTCACAGAGGTACATATTTTTATGAGACCAGGTTGCTACCCTTCCCTTGTATTTTCGTTGAGTGGCTGTAGTGAAGTTAAAGAAAGTCCTTCTTACTCAGGGAAGACAGTTGTTTCTAAACCTCCTACGTCGTGCAAGTCTCAGCCGGTGCCCTTGACAGCAGGCCACCCACTCTCCCCAATAAAGCTAGAATTCACGTTCCTCTCGAAAGCCACACAGAGGACAACTGCTTAACTATCCACTCAATAGGATCAATGTCTGGGAGACAATCAATAATACCTTGATCCTGTGCGCAGCTAGATTCTATCTTGAGATAAAGTGCATAAATCCGCTTGCGTTGGAACTGATGGGGCACCGTAAAAATGAACAGAACAACAGCCTCATAAATCAGGGGTTGGGTCTCAAAGATGGACGGAGTGTATTTTCACGATAATCTGGGGCAGGAGGCATGGTGTGAAGCAACTCGGCAGCAGACAAAATTCTTCTTGTGATAAGAATGAGCTGAGTCAAAATACCAGCATCTGGAATGCATATGCTCCATCTTCCTGTTTTTGCTCTTAGTACGTGCTGTTCCAAGAAGGACTGTAATAGCTATTGTCCTCAGAGTAAAAAAATAAATCTTTATAAATCTTCACAATTACAATTTATCTTAAACAGCAAATGTATGTCTTACAATGTGACTTAATATCTCATAATAATTAAGACTGTATATGAAAGTTGCAGCTTCACATCTCTTATATTTGCTACTTTATATCTCACAATGTGACTTAATATCTGATTATTATGACTATTTGTGACAGTTTCAACTTCCTATTACTTTATAGAACTTTATTTCACATTGTGATGACTATATCTTGACGTTGCAAATTTATGTTACAATTGTGATTATACCTTGTCATTATTTATCTCATGAATGCATATTTATTCATTACAATTGGAATTTTGATTTAATGTCTCATAATCATGACTATATATCTCACAATTGCAATGTTATGTCATGGTATAATATATAAATTATAAAAACTTGTTTCAGAATAGTGACTATATCTCATGATTGTCACTTTATTGATAATAATTGCCAACATTATGTCTCACAATGTAGCAATATCTCATAATTATAATGTAATATCTCACAATTTTCATATTTACATCATAATTATGACTTCCTATTGATCTTACAACAGCAACTTATCTCATAATCACAACTATCTCACAATGTGAGATAGACAGGAGAAGCACTGTAGTCCACGGAGATAGCAACAGTGATTGCGCGTAAGTGTTTACTTAATACAGTATTTAGTGTTTAAATTATTGCATCATGCTAGAAAGTCTTTTTTTTTTGTTCTCTGCCTATTTATAGTGTTGGAAAAAAAATCCTTTACCCTACTCTTTTTTTTTTCTTTTCTAGCCTGTACTTATTTGAACAATGCCTGTTATATGGTATGAGCACTACCTAAGTCGTTTTGACTCTTTAGTTCTAATTGCTCAATGTTTTCCCCAACAGTAAGTCGCTTTGGATAAAAGCGTCTGCTAAATGAATAAATGTAAATGTAATGTGACTTAATATCTAGTAATTATGACTACATATCCCAGTTGCAACTTTATGAATCATAATAGCCACTTTATATGTCATAACTGTGACTTTATATCTCACATTGTGACTTGATATCTTGTACTTAATATTTCACAATTGCGTCTGTCACATTGTGAATTATGACTTCATTCTGACCTCACAACAGCAACTTTATATCTCTCAACCATGACTATTTCTCACAGCTATTTGTTTCACAATATGACTTAATATCTTATAATTATGACACAGTTATGACATTTAGGACATCTCATTAATGAAACATATCTTACAATTGACATTATATCTAATGCTATTTATGTCACAGTTATTTATTTCTCATAACTGCAACTCACAATACCTCATAATTATTAGTTTGTTTTTATTTTCAATAATTTATTGATTTATTCATTTGTACTGGATTCTGTATGTTCCATTCCTTCATAATCTTAAAAAAAGAAAAAAGAAAAAAAAAAAGTTATAAAATATAAATGCCACAAAAAAGGCTGCTTTTGAATGGCCCAAAAATAAATAAATTCAGTTTGATTGTAGAAGAGTGTGGTCATGTATATTTACCAGCAGGGGCTAGCTGTTTTCTTTTTTTTACCTCCAGGGTGGGACTCAAAAGCCTATTCTTTGGAAATGCAACTATAGCTTATGCTTATGTACAAAATAATTATATTGAGCTTTGATCAATAGCTGACAGGTGTGTGGGGTGTGTCTGTTGTGGCTGCTTTGGAACTAGGGCATCATTGCATCTTATACAGGTCCCAGTGTCCCAGATCCATCTGCAATCAGACTTCCTTCAGATGTACTATTGTTTATGCAATAAAATAAAATGACTAGCATTAATCTAGTCTGCAACATCTCATTTAATGTTAAGTGTTACATTGTCCCCAACACTGCAGCAATCATTTAGGAGTCGACTAATGCACACAGTCAAACAAAAGAGATAAAAAAAGAGAGTGGGTGTCAGTGACGTGAGAGGTGATGCAAGCGCAATGGATTTTAAGAATTCAGAAAAAGACTCAACTAAAACCTTTGAATGCGTTGTGCTTTATCAAAGTCCATTCATGTATTCCTGCACATAATTTAGCATTAAATCAATCCGTGAGTTATAGCCTTCACCTTTTCATTTGCATAATTTCCCAGCACACTGATCTTTCCACATCTGCCATTTGGCGCAGTCCCACTGCAGACACTAATGCGGAGAGGATGTGAGCATTCATGTTGCCCCATCAGCCCTCATCACCCAAGGCTCCTCTTTCTTTCTCACTGACTGTCTCTCACTTTCTCTGTCTTTGTAACAGTTGCTTTCCCTCTAACTGCAAAGTTTTACTTCCTTTATACACAAGTATGGTCTAGGTTCTAATGGTTTTAGTCTAACCGTCCCTATCTGAGACAGATATAATCATTGTTTAGTCTATACACTTCTGATCTAATAATTCTCAATTGGTAGTGAGCAGGTTCAAGTATTTGATTTTGAAATTCACCCAAAAAAGCAAATGCCGTTTATTATAATTTTTTTTTTTTAATAAATATTTACATTTATTAATTTTGCTGACATTTTTATCCAAATACAGCAAGCGATTCATCGTGGGAGCTTTAACCCAATATGTTTTGGTAATACAGTTTTAAACATTTTCCACAATAGTAGAATGCAAGAAAGAACATGGAAGCATAGAGGAAATAGTGAAACCACTGTAAATATTGCTATTGTGGTTTCCATTTTAAATAATGAATGGCGAATGAAGCATTCCAAATAGACTCAAAAGTACTAAAAATGGGCAATATGACACATGTACATTATTTAAAGTCTTTTGATATCAATAGATTTATATGGGAGGGGTAATTTACTGCATTTATTGATTCATTAATGCTTTTCGCACCACAGGAGTTCCAGGAACTCAATTTGAAGGAACTAAAATTAGCTCCTGCATCAGAGTAGGGTCTAAAACAGTTCTACGGAACCTATCAGTGATGTAATTGTATGCTAATTGCAAAACAACAGCAACCAGGCTTTTTTAAACATTTTTAATCGACAAACCTGGCAAGCCATTTTAACATTGACATACACTAGTAGCTATTTCCATGCAAGTACTTATTTTTTAGATACTAGTATCCCTTTCCATTAAGTACTAGTGCTTATTCATTAACTACCAGTGATTATTTTTTAGGCACTAGTGTCTTTTCTAAAGTTACTATTTATTCATTAGATACTAGTACTTAATCATTGGACACTGGTACGTTTTCATTAGATACTAGTACTTATTCAAATAGTGATTAGTACTTAATTATACTCTCCTTGTTAAGACAAAATAGAACTAGTTCTTTTTTTTTTTTAGTTACTAGTAACGTTTTAGACGTAGAGATATGCTGAACTTAATAGTTACTAGTATGTTTTTTTTTAATTTGCATTTCTGCCCAGTATGAAACCACATAGAAAAGAATCATTCTTTTGTGCACATATTTTGGAAAACATATTTTTGTCAGTTTTGTAAACTAATTTTGTAAACATGCTAGCCTAAAAGCTTGTTGGTCAGTGAGCGACCTCTAGTGAGTGAGTGGAGATAAGACACCAATTTTATTATGTATTATTTTTCTCTTTTTCATCCAGTAAAACCAAAAAATATAATTTCATGTTTGTGCATTACTTTGTTTTGTTTTTTGTTTGTTTGTTTTTGCATGCTGCACTGGTGTTAGAGACATTAAATGTTTTTGTATTCAAATTCTGTGGGCACTGGGGACATCGGTGCTGCAGACACTTAATGTTTTATATTAATGCTCTTTACAGGGCACAGAAAATCCAAACCTTTTTATTTGTTTGGAAAAAATAAATAAATAATCATAAATCATGCAAAAATCTATAAAAAAAAAAAAACAACAGGTTTGCTGTACACTCATTTCAGAGAATGATTTTATAAAGTAAAATGTGTGTGAACAAAAAAACAATAAATAAATAAAAAAAATAAAAATAAAAATAAAAAAATATATATATATAATGTGGGACTTAATTTCCGTGGTTAAATTTTTATTTCAAACTAACTACTGTACCTGAAAATGCATAAACGACCATGAACAAATTAAGGGACTAGCTACTGCTTGTCTCTGTTTCACTCTCTCTGATCTGAAGCAGCTCCATCTCATCTTTTTAATATGAAAACAACTGAGATATGATCATATTGATTCTATCCTTAAAGTAGCATTCAGAGTCTTGTCTAGATGTATGTTGTCCTACATTGATGGTGGTTACTTGCATTAACATGCAATCTATCTATCAATTTCTCTGTAGACTAGTTCAAAACACATAAATCATATTTATTTAATTATGTCTAAAACGTTATATATGGGGGAAAAAAAGACTTATCTTTCAAACATGCATATCTTAATTCGATGTTGCTTTGTATTAATTTTATTCAGAAGATATTGTGTTACTAATGTGCAACTGTGTGCGGCGCTGGCAGGATCACTTGATTTGTTTTCCCTTATAAAAGTGGAAACAGCTTCATGAATAAGGCATTGTTTGGAACTATTCTAAATATTTATTTTATTTGTATACAATCACAATAAAAACAAATTGTAAATTAAAAAAAAACTTTTTTAAATAAAAGAAACAATTGGATGCCTCTTTCTAAAGAGCACATCATAATGAACTGAAATTCTGTGTACAGTATACTTGTAACGATGGAGAGATGGGAGGCGTGCAGATCCATATGCTGACATTTATTTAAACACACAGTCGATAACGGCAGACAGGAATTGCACGCATGGAACATCCAAACAATGTCGAGCGAATTCACATAATACAAACGGGACATATGGCCTATTTATTTATTTTATACATGGCTTTATTTTGTTTTCCTCTTTTTGCACAAGCTCTGTGCGTGATGTGACCATTTGTGTGAATTCTCACATTCTAAACTTTATGCTTGCTTGAATAAAATTAATCCCTGAGAATGAATTTAGCTGTTTTTAATGTGTCACAGCCACGTATCAATACAAATTTAATTATAATTTAACATAATATTGTCGGTTAATAATGGGTTAACAACCGTGTGTCACGAGAGCGAGGCAAGGAGACGTGCAGGTTCAAATGCAGGCTGTTTATTGATAGACACAGAGCAAAAACAAACAGGTCGTTACCGGCAGACAAGGGTGGAGGAGGCAGAGCACGAGAAGGGTCAGAGTCCAGGCGTTGGACGGTACACAGTAAATACAATCCAAACAGACAAGGACACACAGAAACATGGAGTGGCAAAATGACAGGGGTTGACAGTGCTAATGGACCGTGGAGACATATACATGAGATTTTATACATGAGAAAGTCTCCGGCAACGAGACTTCTCAAGTGAGCTTTAGGTGTTTACGCACTGTAGCTTACCAGCTAAATAACTTGCAAATAGACCTTTTACTGATGAAACAATAAGAAAAATAGCAATGATTGCAACAATTTATGGGTTTATCAGACTATGTCTGGTATTTTTATTAGAATAATGTATATTTAAAATCCAATGCCAATTGACAGCGTTTCTAATAAAACTACTGTAAATGAATTTTAAGTAAAAACATGTCAGTATACTTTTTTGTTGGACAACAGGTTTGTAACCTTCCCTTGTGTTTTCATTGTTTGGGCTCACATATAAAGCCAGTTAGCTCCTGTTTAATCAAATTTATTCAGCATATTGATTTATTGTATTGCATTGTCGGCATAGTATCTAATGAATAAGTACTTGTACCTAATGGAAAATATAATAGTATCTAAAAAATAAGTAGTAACATTAAAATAGATGCTTGTGCGGTTTGTAGATTAAATGTTAAAATGGCTTGCCATAGAAAAACAGTGATAACGAAATGTACCTGTTGTCTGCAGTGTTGTGTTTATTTTTCAGCTTCTCTGATATGTAACTCTGCAAGTTGTCATAAAAATTAGCCTCTTAGACCAACTTTTTGCTCTTGCAATCAAGTAAATTATATTCCATCTCCACTATCACGCTACACGTGACACTAAAAATAGCATCCTCCATTCACCGCTGTTGACGTTTAATACCTCGCAAATATACACCGCTGTCGGCCTCTTCTGGGTTCCTGCTGACTAGTTCCTAAAACTACAGGAATCCCCTACTGAGTTAAACTTGACAGCCAGATTTTAATTTTGAATGAATTGTGAACTGGATCAGTGATTCACTAAAAAGCTACATTTTCTTTGATGCCTGTTTTTAGAAATAGCTTGCAATTCTTAAAAAAAAAAAGAGAGTCAAATGGAATATTTTTTTTACGCATATGGTACATTTGAATGCTTTTCGAAGCTTAATAAAGCCTAATTTCTCTTTCCCATTCAATGTAATTGCTTTGCAAAAAAATTTAACTTTCTGAAACTAGCCTACATAAGGACATTTAATGACATCATTTTAATTTTAGGATGTACTATTCCTTTGTCAAGCATGAGCTTGCCTAGGTCAGTTCTTTGGCACAAATACCATAAAAAAATTTAAAAAAAAAAAAAACACAAGAAGCCTTAAGCGCTTCAGTGCTTTCACTTTACTTGATTTATTGGTGAACTGAGCTAAAGCACTTCAGGTCAACCACTGTTATTCCAGAGAGACCCCAAACCCAATGCTAAGCAGAACACAAGCTCTATCTGACAAATTGATAAAAGCAAAGAGTACATTTCTTCTGTCTGTTTAAATTTAAATATTTATCAAAAAATACTTTCCCTTAGGGCCCTAGGCTCACCGGTCTGGGAAAAGTCACCTTTCATCAGGTCTTCCATTCTGAGTGTTTATCAAAACCATCCTCTCACGAGGCTCACCACCATCAGGCCCAGGCCATGGTAATGGGATAAGAGTAGAACGAACAGGGCAGAGGACATAGGGGAGGGATATTTATGCTGGACTCACTGAGGCATGCTCTTATTGATTTGGCTTGACACTAACCGCATGTTTTATAGACCAGTGGACAGATGGGTGACTCTAGTGAGATATACTCTTTTTGATTTCATATATATGTTTGTGTATTTTTTGCATTGTTCAATTGTACTATTTTCTTTTGATCAAATTTGTGTTGTCAGCATGTCTCTGTGTGTATGCAGGTATTCGTTTATGAGCTACCTACATACTGCGTAGTCCTTGGGATGATTGTACTGTATACATTGCATTCAAATGACTTCAGCCCTACAAACCCGATTACACGGGCAGCCAAAAGCATCAGTGTGTCTTCCAGGTGCAGCAATTCTTTCAAGTGCAGTTTTGCTTTTTAAGATGATTTAGTGCTCAAGCTGCCTCAAGCTAATTATCGAGCCACATCAGTAGTCCACCAAAGCCAAGTTTTAATGTTTAGCTGGAAAGCATAGTTGGTCTGTGGAAAGAGACACCTCACATGCAGCTCAGATGGAATATATACTGTATAATACTGTCCAGCACAGAGTGATTTGTTTAACTCTGTGTGAACCAAGCCGAATTTATCATCTAATCAGATCTGACTTTAAGATAAGCTGGCCAAGATTTTTTGAAGTATGAAACTTGATATTTCAGTGCCAGATCTATCCTAGCTAATAATGAAAAGGAAAGGGAAGGACGTGACATGTGGCCAGGTATGGTTTTCTGCGTTTAACCCATCCAAGTGCACACACACACAGCAGTTAGAAGTGAACAACCACACACACACACTCACACACATTTGTTTACTTTAAAAGTTTTGTTTAACTAATATATGTTTTTTAAAATGTTATGCCACAGTAAAATGTTGTAAAGAAAGTCAGAAATTAGGCTTGCAGTAAACAGTATCAGGACCCTGATAAATCAGCAGGAAATTGATTACCCTTCCTGGTCTCATGGCATAAACATTTAGCGAGACACAAAATACGTACCAATAATTATGTATCACTGCAGTATACAAAATAAATGAACACTACAGACAGTAAAACTCTGACAACTTTTATTCCTCTTCACACAAATTTACAGAGTTTTCAAAACAACATAAATATGCTGGGAGATTTGAAAATGTCAGATTTTATTAGCATCACACATGCAGCTTCATATCTATGGGTTTTCAGAGACAGACGGTTTGTTCGGTAGCTCACAGAGTATGGAAATGTACTTGACAGATGAGGAGCTCTGGTTCCTGTGTAACTAACGTTCAACAAAACAGTTCTGATATGTGTGAAATGGAACGGTTGCATCAACAAATGTAATACAGATGTGCCAGGGTTCATGTATTGAACCTGTGTTTTAGCCAAGGGGCAACCTCCCGCTTCCTCTAGTGAAACCAACACGGAAGTGATTAAAACTGCAATTCATCGACTAGCCGCT
>JAUCNO010000353.1:6517833-6528044 GCA_032353835.1 Enteromius viviparus
CGTGGCCACTTGAGTGACAGGTTGATGTCTCTATCTGCTGTCTGTTAGCCGTCACGTTGCCGCCTACATCCCGCCTCCTTGCCCATTTTGGATCATCCGGGAGTGACGCGTGGTGACGCGTTGCAAAAATGGCGGCGATCGGATCGGCCCACTTTAGGCTTCAAAAACGCTCTTCAGAATCCTACGAGTGACGTCACGGACACTAAGTCCATTTTTTTTTTTTACAGTCTATGGTTTTAGCGCCACTCAGTGAACATTTCTGTTTAAAACTGCTGCAAAACATGCAGTAAGGCATGTAAAAAACTGTGTTGCACAAAAAGTGCACAGAGGTACATATGTTTTATAGACCAGGTGGATAATTTAAATGAAAATAAAAATTATTATTGCATACTGTTTTATAAAGTATTAAAATACTGAGGTGCAGATAATTACCACTATTTGCAATAAGTAGTATAAAAATCCAGCAATATCTATCATATAATCATATAATCTATAGCTGTTTGCACTTAATGTAAATAGCACAAAAAAATGCTGCAATTTTTATGTGATGTAAATGGCTGCTACTGTTTTTAAAAAAGAAATTAAAAAAATGGGCAATTATTATCATTATAAGATGGATGTGTACTATATCCAGCACACATTTATGTTTGAACACCTTGTAAAGTAAATTTTGTCTCCAATAACCTCTTTAAAAATTGTTAAATACGTCACATGATGTCAACCTTTGGGCACTTTTCATTTCATACCCTCAATAAACATGTAACTTAATTACAGGAAGAAAAAATAACGGGAAGAAAAACGATTATTGAATTAAGTATTTTATTTAATAAATGGTTTTTTTGGGGGGTAAAATTTTTGTTGAATCAATTTTGGTTGAATCACGGATGTCACATGGACTACTTTATCATTGTCTTTACTTCCTTCTTGGACCTTGCACGTGGAACAGTGCTGTCTACCGTATGCAGGGTCAGAAAGATATTCAGAACATGGCAGTAGTATATAAGAATTTAGTTTATTGCTAAAACAATGTGTCACATTTGAGATAATTTGCTCTATGCTGTTTTCAATTCTAGTTTCTAACTCTATGTTTTTCTCTTTCTGGCATAGAGTGCTTATATTGTCTCTAAATTCTGTCATTATCATCTTTGTGCTCAGGAAGAGAGATCCCACAATAATAGCATTCCGAAAGTGTGAAAGATTGGCATACTTAGCAAACTACAGTACAATAGCCTTTTTAATAGTCCTTAAAAGTTTGCATAAAGTTGTTTGTGGAGGTAAATTATGTTAGTAAAGTGGCTGCTGGGTTTAAGTCAAAATGAAAGTTGGAGGAGAAGTGAAAATAGACTGTGAATTATGAAAACGGTTTTACATCTTGACTGGAAAATGCATTATTTGGCATAAAGAGTCAGGATTCATGTTTGGATCAGCTTTGCGGTGCATGCTTGGAAGGATGTCTGGAAAGTCTTAAAATTGTGAGTGTGCAAGGAATTCCCAAAGTGGCTGTCTATCCTGTCTACTCCAGGTTTCTGCAGGATCTGTTGTTTGATCTGCATCTAACAGAACAGAATCTATCCACCTTTTTCCTGAATGCAAACTCTTTTGTACAGCTAACAGTAGTTGGATGCGGATGAGACCGGAGGCCAGACACATTTACAAATGACAGTGCCCTGTTTTACGCCAAGAAAAAGGTGGATATTGCCACAATAACTGACCCCATAACTTTAAAGCCCAATCCGATAATCCAATACATTCATTCAAATAATTTAGTTAGAATTTGATCCACATCTTAAAACTTTAAAATGTCATGTACCAATAGTTCAGTTGTGGACACTGTTTCAATTTCCAGCATTGTGTAATAGAGACACATTTGTAAGTGATCTAAACTCCATTGGCTGTTGTGGTCATGACGAGATTCTCCTGTCTCAGCAAGTTCCATAAACATCTCCCCATCGTTTTTTCCATTTCTCACTGCCTAAATGGGACTGAAAAGGGAAGTCTCTGAATATGTGTCAGTTGGCCGTGTGAGCTTTTTTTTTTTGACGTGGCAGAAGTGTCAGCCATATTGTCTAACACTAAGAAGAAACTTCACCACAAATCTGTCTTGCAGAAGTCTTTTTCTTTAACACCACATCTATTAATAAGGATAGATTTTAAAGCAAGGAGAATTGTTTTGTGGCAGTCTTTGTCAGATTAGATTGCTGTTCTGAAAGCAAACTTGATTATCTGTGATGTTAGTGGTTACTGGTTCAGCAGATTTTAGGGGCTGGTCCAGAGCCCATTTTTCTGGGCCAGAACTTTCTTTTTGTGCTGGATATGCGAGTAACAGTAGGGAATACATTACATTCATTATGAAAACCACTTTTTGGCTTTTGTTATAGGACTGTAAAACACTTGACGAGATTCCACTGGCAATCAAAAGAAGACTATAAAAAATATATATGTTGAAGTCACCAATATCTTGTTTGCAACTTTATAATCTGCTCCATTGATCTTTTAAGGCAAAATGTATACTTCAGTAAATTTAGCATACTGTTTAAATTGATTATTGCAATCCTATT
The DNA here is from genome assembly GCA_032353835.1 of Enteromius viviparus. Lineage (NCBI taxonomy): Eukaryota > Metazoa > Chordata > Actinopteri > Cypriniformes > Cyprinidae > Enteromius > Enteromius viviparus. Next base: position 6,520,392 of record JAUCNO010000353.1, read on the forward strand.
ATACTGTACAGCAATGTTTTTTACAAAGTTTCGGCAAACTCAGTATGTACTTTAATTTTTAAACATCAAGGGAGGCGGTAGAAGTAAATAGTTGTAGCTTCTTGCCACGAGGCTCTCGTATGTGTCTAAGGGTCTGTGTTCAAGCTCAGAGATTAGATGATTCATATCTGTCACTCTCTGCTGAACCTTGAAATCAAATCCAATTGTGTGGTTGGATAGGTGTGCCCAGTCCTTGAGCATTGACTTCTGTGTGTGATACTATTTGATTTTGAGATTTTTTTCTCTCTTATATTTCATGATGGTCTTGCCAATCTATGGCTCCGTCAAACCTTACACTCTTAAAAGTGCAAAACTGTATGGAAAGGAATTAAATGGCCAAAAAAGAAAGAAAAAATAGAGTTTGGCAGGCCATATTCCCTATATTGGCTTGGCTCAAGAGTGGAGAACACAAGCTTGAGATGGGGAAAGGAATTTGAGGCATTGTGAAGAGACAGATGGGGCAGCAGGGGAGATATATATATATATAAAACACTTTAATACTTCTCCATTACAGAAGAAATTGTAAGTCTAAGCTTTTAGTTGAAGTAAATGGCCAGGTGCACACTGCAAGACTCAAGCTAGTCACTTTTGATGGTCAAGTCGATGACTACTAAGCATCAAGCTGACCCCATCACAATATTCTTTTTAGTGTGTGCTTTTGAGATGTGTGTGAATTTGAATTAGAATAGCATGCAGTTTACTAAATTACCCATCTTCCACCCTGATCTAGAAATTTCTTAAATGAACTATGAATTAATATTCTGTATATTAAATGCAACTTTCTATAGGCAGCATTTCAATCTGTTCTTTCTGTTTTCATCAAGATTTGATTTTCATCTTAAAGAACCTTCCTTTTCCAGGTAAACATTATTGTAGTCATATGACTTGTAAGTTTTCCGCCTCAATTCAAATTTAGAAATTCACAACCCATTATGAATGCAGACTATCTTCAGTCTGACAATGTACCTTAGGCTTTATGGGTAAACAGAAAAGGACATTCATCATTGTTTCCTCTTCACTGTACGTTGATTAGCCAAATATCTGTCACAAAAGTTTTCAGAAGCTTTGAGAAATGCTAGAAATAGCGTCTGGCAAATCCAGCTGCAATACAGGCATCAAACCCCTCATATATATTTTTTTATTTTTTTACCCAATTGCATTTCTAATCCCAGTAAAGTTCCATGAATCCATTTGAATGATCATCAGAAATCATCAGATTTACAGACATAGGCAAAAGAGAATTGAAGACAATAAATCAAATATTAAACAATCAAAAGTATTAAAACAATGCAAGCATTCAGTGTTTTAAGACAGTTATTAGATATTAGTTTAATCATAACCGTGCTATTCTATTCACAAATATGTTCTACAAATATTTGAAGACAGGTCTGGATGTTTTTGAAGTGTTCTTGTATATAGAGTTTTCTATGAGGGAAGCTATTCCCGTATCCTTCTGCATTACAAAACATGGCTGGAAGCCGATGCCAAAAGCCAGACAGGGAATCATAAAAATTTTGATATGTAGAACCCTGACTGAATATGAATGCTATTTCTCTCTGTCATATTATTTAATGGTCTAACTGCAGATGAAACACGTATTGGCTGTGCTCCAGCACCACTGCTGCTTGTTTGCATCCCCCTGGGTGTGTTTTTTACAACATTGTTTACATCATCTCATCTTTATTTTACAAGATGACATCAAGACTGTCCATCATCGTTCCAAACAGCACAGCAAAATCACAGAGGGGAATGTTGGACTTCATATGGTGAGGATAACTCAAAAGCACAATGCTGCAGCATTAGCATTTAATATCTGGCACTTTTCACTCACTGGGACTGAACTACTGTTATAGACATCTCCAGTTCAATGCTCTGTTACATCCTGATTTCTAGATTTTGGACTGCATACCTTATGTTTGCTATGGTCTGGAAGACTTAAGGCACATGAGGATAGTCAAGCACCTTTTTTCCAGATGTTCCTGTCACTGCTGCTGCCATGCAGTCACTAACATCCTGTTTTCAAAATGCTTTGAACTTTGGGAGAACTAAGGGATTGTTAGGATACAGATGAGCGAGTTAAGTCAAAGGTTATGCAAAAAAAAGGAGAATATTGACAAAAGCCTTATGAGAAAGTAGTTTAGGTGGCCTCTATTGTTCAGTATTTCACTTATTGGGCTGTTAAAGCTGACATTATCAAGCCATGCCTAATCAAGAGATTCTTTGCTGAGCAAGTCAGGAGTGCTAATGATATTCAGCTCTCAGCGTTATACCTTGATGCAACACAACCTGTGTAAAATAAAATCTAAACCGGAGCTTCTTATTTCCAAGAAGTCGCCATCAAGGTAAAGATAATTAAGATAAAATGTTATAATTTGTGATAGCCCTTTGGTACAGGAATAACAAATATTTTTGGAATAAACTTACATACTTTTAAAACAATATTTTAATGTTTTTAATATAAAAATAAAACTGGATTGCGTTCGTAAGTCTACAATTTTTTTATTTATTTTAATGAGTGTTTTTTTGTACTGCCCTTTAACTTATTTGTGTGTGTAAAATTAGTTTGTTCTTTATATCATGTTTATATTTGTTCTTTAGATTGTGTTGATTCTTTGAGTATCATGTCTTTAACAGCAGTATGAGTATATGGTTTATTTTTTTGCTTTCATTTATTGTGATCCTCCAGGTACTGTAATTTTTATTTTCTCTTCCAGCATGATTTGCATACTCAAGTTCACTACAGTTGGGGGAACTGTCACAAGAAGCTGCAAATAATCAATTTATTAAGGAAGAATAAATTTATGAAAATGCATTATTTTATTGCGATATATGTGTATATATCCCATAAGTATTGGGATATATGTGTAACTTCTTCAATGAAGTACTAAAAATATAATTTTTTAAGAAATGCTAAACATCTTACAGATGCAAGGGGTACAGAATATAAATTTATGAGAAGAATATTTATATTATAATAGATAAAACTCTTATTATATAATTTTTTTTTTTTATATGTACTGATTAACTTTATCCATAACTCTTGCACTAGAATAACTTTCACCCCTTTTCTATTTTTGGCTTCTATCAGGAGAAGAAACTTTTTTCCATGGCGGACAACAACTGAAGCCTACAGCACAGCAAATGTGGCTCACAATTTATTTTCAATGAAAAATGTTATGAATATTGTGAGGGATTATTGTTTGGGCCTGTAATAGATTTATATATCTTCGTAATTCATAATTCTTTTATACTGTAGCTTGCTTTGGTTTGTTAATTTATTAATGGTTTAATGATTTAATTTATTAATGATTTATAAATGTCACCCTACACTCTTAAAGTAAAAGATTCTAGCATTGACGGCTCCACAATCAAACTCTAACATCCACAGAACCTTGCCATTCCACCAGAATGTTCTTTAAAGTGGAAAACGATTCTTTAGATTACTAAACTTATTGCATCTGAAGACTCCACATGTTCTCATGGAATGATGGGAATGCAAACTGTCCAGTGATTGAATGCAGTAGCTACGTCTTCCAAGTTGATGTCCTGCTTTATCAATATTGTGGGCTCAGACATAATTGACATAGCCCACTGTTGTTGTTTTTTTTTTCTTTTTCTAAGTAATCTATGCAGTTTTGGACACTGCAATATTTTTTGAGGAAGTTATGATTGTAGTTACAGGAAACGCGTATAATTTAATCCACATGGTTTACCGCCAAAGTTGAATCAACAGAACAAGGACCAGACGACCCATTGCGTTTAACCATATGGTTACCATCAAAACTGTGGCAGTAGTTTGTAATATTTTGCCTTTGGTATTCAGTCACATATGACCCGTCTAACCCACAGCGTTGTCTGCATTAGCATGACCTCAGATAAGTTCCTTAGTCGTGGAATCATAGTTAAAAAGGAGGAATCAAACAAAGCAGGACTTGTGGGAGGCGGCAGCGGAAAGAAAAGCCTGCGGCGCGTTTCCACACTCCGTCGGAGCAGCTGATGATGTCATCAAGCGTATCCTGGAGATTCTCCCATCGAGGAACGACTGAGAAGGGAAAGTTTAATATAACAACTCTGAGGCGAGGGGAGGGGAGAAAGGAGTTTTGGAAGGAGAACTCCCAGGCAAAAACTTTATCCACGCTAGAGAGGACTCTTGGAAGCTCTTTCAGCAAACTGGATTACACTAAGAAGAGCATTCTGTGGATTAATGTGGCCGTAATTCATTGGATTAGAGATAACAGAAGGTAAAATTATTTGTTTTTGTTTCTGACACATCGAACATCTTTACGACGGCGAGGATCCTTGCAAACCCCTCGATTAGGTTTTCATTAGGCTGATTATTTAGACTACTGAAATAGGACATTTAGCATAGCCTATTCTATATAAAAATAGTTAATTAATTAATAGACAGTATGCGTATAAGCAGCCTTTAATGCTTTGTGGGAATGCAAATAAATGATGAATATTTATTTCTATATGCAGCCAACCTTAATCTATTTCCATCATTCAAATGTGCTGTTCTCATCGAGTTTCGGTGCAGTAGCCTATTCATTATAGTTCTAATGTGCCACGTGCAGTCGGATTGCAAATGCAATTAGTGAAATGCTTTCTTTTATAACTTTTTACCACTTTGGTTTGTGGTAAAAACTTTATGACTTGTTGCCATAATCTTGCCCCCCCCCCCAGCGGTAGAGTGTTATGACGCGCGCGCTCTGGATATTAAGATCGCAGCGCTTTATAATTTACTGCATATTTTTGTGTAGTATGATTGTATTAACAAAAACAGTCAGTAGAAAAGAAATTAACTTTGTCATAAACAACTGTATTGTATTATTTAAACAAAAAGCAAATGGAAATGTTGAAAACGGAACAATCAAACATCATAAACAAGAGGAGGAAATTCTATTTCTCTTAGTTATATAATGCTATTTTATTATTATTTAATAATAATACTACGTGAATTTGCTTTTAGTTGTATGCAAATCACTGCAGTATTGTGTAATGCAATATGTAAAATATAAATAATCTGAGACAGAATGCGCGCTCATCTTTCCACTCGCGCATCTGGACAGCTGCGTGTCACAGTGACGTTTGGAACTTGATCACATCTCTGTGGTGCTGTCGATACGAGGAGGAGGGGACGCATCTGCACTGTGCAGCTGTGCAAGCTAACACTTCTGTCTGATATTTATTCATTTATTTTTTTTCTCCAGACATTGCAAATTTTGCTTGTCATTATGATGCAACTTTCAAAGTGTCATCAAAATCTTCCAAGCAACCCCCTGGCAAGGTCCTTTTAAATTTGATACAGACCGTAGTTCATTCATAATCTCTTTCTAAACCTTTTCAGCATACTGTCTGCCAAGGGTAAACACAGGGATTTTTTTTTTAATCAGCCCGTGGGAGTGGAAAAAATGCTTGCTCTATCTGATGATAAAACCATCTGCTGCTAATACAGAGGAAGACAAGGTGAAGAAACGTTTGCAGCATAACTTTTAGACATAGTCTATTCCAGTTTTGCTGGATTTGCCACATATTCCCATCAATAATTAGGTCTAGTTTGATAAACCAAGCTTCAAGAAAACCAGTCTCTGCCTTGAGTGAGAAGAAAGATGCAAAAAAAAGAAAGATAAATGCTCCTTTGGAGAAGAATGATTGCAAAACAGCTGTAATTGAAGGTTAAACAGCGCCGCAGACATGATTACAAATGCCACAGACCCCATTATAAATCTCTGCTTGTGTTTGATGTGTCTCTGTAGCTCGCAGGTTCTTGTAACCAAATGCTGTGTGCTCTTTTGAAAAAATTGGGTGTACATGCACCAGGTTAAGTCTACCTTTCTGTTTAACTTTGAGAGTTTATGATGTCATATCATTAGGCCTTCGCACCAGTGATAGTTTTAGCACCCTGCTTTCCCAAAATAGTGATTTTAAGAGGTGTTTATAACCCAGCGATTAACTGACAGCACTATATACGTAAAACAGGCATAAAAATACAGCTTGTCGCTTGTTTGAACTGCTCTGAAGAGAGCGAGAGAGAGAGAGAGTTTAACGCTCCCTCTTTCCCTGAGCTCTCAGACTCTGACATGAAAACAACTACGCACCGTCTTGACAGCCTCCTTCCTGTCAGCAGTCTGCAAAACAAAATGACTGTAGACATTTTAACAATAGCTAATTAAAGCGCTTGTTTATTAAAAATGCACATTGTCGCTTTTAGCCATTCTCTTAGATGGTCTCGAATTATTGTTTTCGCATGCATAGATTGATTGTAACTATCAATCTTTCATTGAAACACTGTGAATTGTCACCCCGGTGCGTTTGTAGCCCACATACTTGATTCCCTAACTAGTGCTTTTGTCATTTCAACTATAGGCATTCACTTCAGATAGCCGGGCACTGAGCCAAGGCAGAGCGCAAGAGAGACTCTTTCCTTTATCTGTGTGGTCCAGCTGTTCTCGCTGCACGGCTAACAAAGTGAAAAGGAAACAAAACAAGCACAAGCTTTAATTTCCACTTTTTTCTCTGTGCGTGGATGCGAATGGTAATGAAAAATTGCCCAAAGGCATTGAATACAGGTAATGGAGTATCTCCGCCTCGCTCACCTTAAATGGATGTTGTCTTGTTTACAAGAACACTGTTGATTTTGCAGCGAGAAGCAAGTTGGAGCTTTGTAAATAACTGAATCGGAATGATACAAGCAGACGTGAGAGAGAGTAGAGCGTTTCTCATCTTCAGGTGATAGCGTACACCGGTTGTGTTATTTCACATGAAACCTTCACTTTTGGGGTCTCAACTGGGACAGAGTCTACAGGTTATATGACCTCAGTCGGAGGATGCAGATTATGTGTTGCCTGCACACACATCACCGATGGGCTGAAATTTACAAGAAAGCCATAAAAGGATGAGGAGTAGACCTTCCCCCCCTCGGGCTTTCTGACTAATGCATCACTCTGACAGGTTCATGTCCAGACATGCCAGTGAGGGTCACTTTGAGTGAGCAGGATGTCTGTAAACAGGGGAGTGAGGTGGTGTTGGTTCTGTGAATGCAGGTACATATATCAGAGGCATGCTTGATAGTCTATTTAGTTTAATTTCTTTGTTAAATGTGCTGAATCCCTCCTAATGCATAAACTTAACGCACATGTTCAATGGAACATCAGATTTTCCAATTTTCCACAAGTTGATATGATTCTTTATGGTCTTAATGAAAAGTCATTAACACTTCAGAATAGGGAACACTTTTCCACTATTACTTAGTAAGGTAGTGGTTTAGGTATTGGTAGGATTAAGGATGTAGAAAGTTAATGTATAATAACAACACAGTCACACTCCAACTCGTCACATTTTGACGCTTGGTCAAGGCCCTTTTGCGCCGCTTTTAGTCACTTTTCTAAGTGGAGGGTCCTCTATTGCTGTCAGTTGTTTGGCTTAATGTAATGGTTTGCATGCATATATACATTTACTATATATATATATTTTTTTTTTATTGGAGCACCAAACCCCACCCCCACCCTAAACCTACTCACCTCTGAACAATATAAACACACACACAGGCAAATGCAGTCACAGGTATTTATTGCACAAACTAATCATAAACAAGCAGAATAAATACATTACAAA
>JAUCNO010000353.1:6551717-6610541 GCA_032353835.1 Enteromius viviparus
GATTATTTTTTTCAGGGTCCATGTGCACAGTACAGTTCTAATCCGATTCACGATCAGATTAAGATAATTTGCGCATGAAAACGTGGCTACTGTTAGGTATTGAAAAGTAAGAGATGGAATAATATGTACATAGGCATTGCTAGACCCTGTTTAGAAGGCTTTGCTGTTTTATGTGATCTCTCTTCATGTTTACTGAAAATTGTTACTAGATCTGTAGCTACTTTGGATTCATTGCGTCTTTTTAAAGTTTGTAAAATTGTCTATTACTTTGTTTTTATGTTCTACAGGCAATTTTTGGATCCAAGGAATTGGCAGAAAAAGTAAGTTATTTGAATTAAGTAACTAGAAAATAAAATTATTCTATTTGCCAACAGGCAGTCCCAATCGTAAAGCTTCTAACTAGAGACCTGCAACGCGGGCGCGGGCGGTAAGGTCCGCATGTTAGTGCGGGTTGTGGGAAAATATAATTATTTGCGGGACTCCCGCAAAATGGATTTTTCTTAAAATTAATTTAATAAAAACAAATATTCCGTTATTTATCTACTGCACAAAAGCAACAAGAATGAATAAAGTAAAAACAATTTACAGGCGCAAGTTCGGAAGCTAATTCTCGCGTGGTTCATGCGCGGAACTATAGACTCACACCGAGGCACAACGTCTGAAGGGCATGACACTGATGGAAGCGAAGTTGTACTTGTTTTTTCTATATTGCTGAAGGAATAATGTTAAAAAGGCTAACGCACATTCTGAAGCAGTATTAGGCCAAATGCTTTTCTGTTTGACCACTTGAGAAATCAACGTTTGTTTTTATTTAGTTTCATTGCAAAATTATTAGCCTATTTCTAACTGTATTTCTATGTTCTGAAAAGCTCCTCGTTCTTGTCCATGTTCATCATTCCATTTAATTAAACTCAAATAAAACGAAACATATTTGTTTATTTTCTTATTTCTTTTTTTTCTATACAAAAGAGAAGCAAGTGAAAGAAATAATAGAGTAGCGAGAAGAAGTGGTGAAAATAAAAATACTTATATGTTTAGCTGCGGGCTTTTGCGGGCGGGAGCGGGACAAAACTTGAATACTGCGGGCGGGAGCAGGAGAAAATAATATATATTTTTGCGGGAGCGGGACATAATCTTGCGGGAGACAGAAAAATCCGTCCCACGCTGGTCTCTACTTCGAACCTTCCAAAAAGAATTGTGACCCCAGCAGATTTCACCCAATAGCTGTAGAAATTCAGTGTAATTGGTAATTAAATTGCTGCGTGTTGAGTTGCAGTGGGCAGAACATTGACACTGACCCTGGCAAACTCATGAGATAATTTACTTCTGATAACAGAGCATGTTGTGGAATATTACATCACCTGTAATTAGAGGGACTTGCGTGTCCTTGGTAAATGTGCTTCTCTGGCACAATTTGTGAATAACACCCATGATTCACGCATAATACTCTTGTCTCTTTGTCACCTTTTCCCCTCTCTGCACCCACTCAACACTCAACTTATTTTTTATGACTCAGAAAACAGGTAATGCCCTTTTCAAATAAAATGCAAAGCCTGAAACGACACCATTAAAAATTATTTTCAGTAAATCAAATATGAACGTTAGATGAACACAAACGCACATGGAAATTAGCACAAAATATAAATAAAGCTAAGATTTAGGAAATTTTTTATTAAAAATTTAAATTAAAATTTTGAGAATATAAAAACCTGTCAACCAATAATTTTTTTCTGCTAATTACTACATTTTATGAGTAAATGTCCTTACAAATCTGATTTTTTTTAGATGGACATTTTGGAGGTAATGTGTAAATATGATTGACAAGATCATATTTATATTCATGTTTCATATTAAATGTTTGTCTTGGATTTTAGGGCCTTGTGCATCTTTGAAGTCCTTTTAGTCATGGGATCATTCTCACATTTGCTAAATCATTCAAAAGTGGATCTTGCTCAATTTTTTTCAAACAACATAAAAGCAAAATTCAAGACTGCATTAAAACACTAGCAGTGGAAATAAACTTTAAACTTTTACTTTAATTTTTCTGTTAAAACTGAAGTCGTTTTCATTCTTTACTACCATTTTAGTGTTTTGAAAATAACAACACGTCTAACAAGCAATTCGTACATATTTTTACAAGGTGCCAAATTTGTGCCAATTCGTACTAATTCGTACGACCTCACTCGATTTGTCTAAAACCACGTGATGGGTAGGTTTAGGGGTTAAATCTATAAAATACAATCTCTTACGGTAGAAAAAAGGATTGCATATAAATCCATTCATTCTTGCGAACAGAGCGAGTGCGTAAAAATCTCAAAGAGTTGATTTCCATCATGTAGCTTTCTTCTGTGTGCACCTCTGGAAAGAATGAATCATCCCACCGCTCTCAGAGACGGGCCCCTTCCTCTCCTTCTCTCTTACCTCACCACATCAATGCACGTTAACCGCCTGTTGGCTGAGCAGGACTCAACGGGAGGTGGATTTTCTTTTAATTGTGCTCTTCCGCCAAAAACTAACAGCTATTTATAAGTATTTGACTTTGCGTGTCCCCCCTCATTTATGGGTTTGCAGCTGGCGTTATTGAACATTGCCGTGAGGAGTCTTCTGTTCCTATTGATCTTTGTCTCCCGTGAGAGGACCGCGGCAAGCTTAAATGACATGCAGTCATGGTCCTCATGCATGCGCCCCTGATTCTGCACTCCCATGCCAATTACTGTTATGTTGCACTGCCACCATCAGGCCAATATATGTAACAACTTTTAAAAGCAGAGTAGAGTGGAGCGAAACGCTATTTCAAAAATCACACGCAGACATTGTCATGGATAGGAACTACCTGGTTTTCTCTTTTTTCCAGTGTGCAGGCTGTGTACTGCTCAGTGAGGAATCGAGTGTGGGTATTCACATTCAGTTTGTCATGTGTGCAGCATGTTTAATGGCTGTGTAGGTAGGCAGCGGTTTGCATGCATGAGTGTGCATGAGGGCTGCGTTATCACGCCCTTGGAAAGAGATGCATTAATGTCTTTGAAAAATCTGGCAAAGACTCATGATACTTGTTGGGTTTGAATGATTAAAGGTCGACTTGCTGATGCTTTGGAGAAACTTCACAAGATGCAGCTAGCAATGCATTTGCAAACACACATGTAGTGTTAATGCACAAAATGAATATATACTGAATGAATATAATGAAATATAAGTTTTTTGTCCAGTGCCAGATATTTTTGCACAGTTGATCAGTGCTTTTATCACGTCACATGATCTGTTTCATATTTGCATGTAGAAGTTTGCAGAAAAACAAATAAAGTGGCACGGTAAACACATTTTTTTTTGCTTACAGGCTCAATCCAAGCTGGTCTATTTTTAACATAGCCTTCATAAGACATTGTGTTATAAACATGGAGTACTGTACATTGAATATTTTATTTTATTGCAGGCTATTCAGGAGGGTTATGCGGGTCAGTCAGGCCTTAAAGGGGAGAAGGGAGACCGGGTAAGAAATGTCAAACACTGAATCTTACCAAATAAGTATGTTTGTGTGTTAAATCCCGCTCTCTGTCCAGGCTTGCTGGGAATAAATGACTGCGGCTCTATTTATTTTGGCATCTTATACAAATGCCTCATTAGGAGCTAGCTTCTGTGCCAGTGATCCAACTTGGCCGACTACTCAAAATTTCATTATTACTGGCATAATCTCTAAATGCATTAATAACATAAATGAAAACTACATCAAGACTACATTAAGATTCTTCAGTATGGGGGAGGATATATAGTATTTAAAAGCAAGACTGTTGCATATGTACAGTTTGTCAGGGATGTTGATACATATGTATATGGGTTATTGTTCCTTAAATTGTTCAAAAATATATTTTTTTTCCTCTCAGGGTTTGGACTGCACTGGTGCTGGAGTTCCAGGACGAGTGAGTCAAGGGTTTTTGCCTGGAAAATGTTATTCTGACACAAACTGATTATTTGAAGTCATGAATTAACTGTCCTCTTTAAAAACTTAAAGTCTTTTATTGAAAATGATTAGTTACATTTTTATGCAGTCACTTTATTTATTATAACATATGACTATTATATGTATATTATATAGTTCTGTCATACTCTAATATTTCATAATCTCATCAGCCAATCATATTCGAGGAGCAGAAAGAACTGTTGAATGTTATGTTGAGTATTGTATTGTTTTGGTATTTAAATTAAATGATCACTTCCAGGTTGTCTCATATTTTTGGTCTCCATTGAATTTGAATTAGTCACTTGGGTGTCATGCTGTATCTGTTTGTTTTAGTGTTCAGAAGGAGGTAAAGGGGAGAAAGGAGAGAAGGGAGAGTCGGTAAGTGTGTGTGGCATCCATGTCTTGGAGAGAGAGGTCGGCGATCGAATTTTTGTTCAACAGGCTTCACTGAAGCAGAGGGGATATCTTGATACTATTTCTGGCTATTGATTCACCCATTTCTCATTCTCTTACTTTTCAGGGTCTGCCTGCCAACTGGGGAGAAGCTATAGGAGTTAAGGTAAAGGAAGACGGTGTGACTGTTAATGAGTGCATTAGAGCTTGCCGCTTACTTATCTCATACACATTCTTAGGGCGATACAGGACAAAAAGGAGAAGTCGGAGCCACAGGTTTGCCCGGAAGTCCAGGCAAAGATGTAAGTTTCTAGCATTTGATGGGAAAGTCAAAGATGCTCATATTTCATGTACATTATGAGTCTCCTTCAGACCTGTTGATGTCCTTCTCTCGCTGCAGAAGTGTAGTCAAAAAGCAACTGTATAGCATGCACAATATGTCTCTGTGCACATATTTTAATTTTAAAAGGATGCAAGAGTCTCTTTCTTTTATATTGTTTAAAGTGGCTCCATATATTCACAGCACTCGACTGCGAAAAGCATTATGCATTAGACTCTTACCCATATACTCAGTGCTGCCTTTTCTTCTCATTAGATATCTGTTTGGGTGTTAAATCTTCTTAATGCTGCATAGATTACATAAGCCAACAAAGAGCCACAAATCAATGCAGCCTCATTGATTCTTTTAAATGGATAGTCAGGTCGCATTACGCTTAATCTTTTCTATTCTGTATACAAAGCATGCTAAGGGGATGGTGAATATGGCCGAGCCGACTACTGCATATTTGGAATTCGCTTTTAAACTGTTTATCTATCTAAGCCTCCAGTCATCGGTGAACTGACTTGTTTGATTCCTGTTGGAGGGTTGATATATATAGGCAGTGTGATAATACTAATGCCAGCGTTTGAGATGAACTCAAGCTAATGATCTTTTATTGGTCTTGGCTGTCACAGGGTCGAGCTAATCCTATTTGTGTGGTGGGCCCTAAAGGACAAAAGGTAAAGCAGACTGATCCTCTTGGGATTGTTTAATGGTTTTCTGGGATACTATAAATGAACTAGTTTTGTGGTGTCATTATCTTTAGTGCTTGTTATGCACCGCAAGTGTTTCTCAGCGCTGATTAATTCACAGGGTGTTCCTGGTGTAGTTGGTCCAGAGGGGCTCGCAGGAGAACCAGGACCTCCTGGACCACCTGGAGTTGGAAAACCAGGACCACCAGTAGGAAGATTCATCATTTAAATACATTCTTTCTAAACAGTTTTTAAGATTAGTGTTAATATATTTTAAAGTTATTACATTTTGGAGTCTTCTTTAGTGTATTTACTGGATAGAAAATAGTTTTAGAGAAAATTGTAACTATTTTTATTTAAATTAAAAAAAAAATTTATTGTCAGTCAATGTATTTTGGACCAACTTTTTGGCTTTGTTTTGAGGAAAAAAAGTGTTTTCCTCTTATTAATGAATTGGCAAAAAATCTAAAATAATTAGATTGTTATAATATAATCAGGCTTTATTACAATATATACAGTATAGCATACTATTTTGCATACTACAGTAGCATTTCTGCAGTATGTATGTATACCACTATTCTTATAGCATGTATGCATAGACTTTTCCCATTTGCTAGCATGTTTGGTATTCAAAACTGAGCTGACCTTTAATTTCCAGTGATCAAATTCCATTGAAAATTGTATAATGCTACTTATGTTTTGATCAGACTGACTTAAAATATTGTACACCAAAATTAAATAAAAAATCACATTAAAAATACAGTATGGCGAAGAAGCAGGAAACTGAAACTGTAATATTTATTTATATTTATTATTATTTATATTTTTTATTTATATTTTTAAATATGAATATTTAAAAATATTCATATTTTAAATGAATTCAATTTCTTTTACTTTCCATTCATCAAAAAATCATGAAAAAATGTATCACAAGAATATTAAGCATAACTATTTTTAACAAAAGTAATAAAAAAATATAATAATACTCGCTGTTTAGCATACTATACCAAAAAAGTGCACAGTGTATACTGGGTAATATGCAAAATTCAGTATACTGGTGTCCTATTTTTACTTCATAAGCAGTTGTTTTTATCTCACAGGGGCCCCCTGGTGGAAATCCAGAATCTAAAGGAGAGAAAGTATGTTTACCAATATATGTTTTTCTGCTTTGACCACAAAATGGTGAAGGTGTTTAACATGTTTGTAATGAAAATATACCATTAGCCTTTTGTGTTCCTTGCAATTTTGCATCTAATAATAACAAAACATTCATCTCCATATCTAGGGAGATTCTGGGGTGCCTGGTGAAGACGGAAAGCCTGGAGAACCTGTAAGTGCATTTTCTTATCATTTTGACCTATAGAGGGATGTCAATGTGAAACGATGACGTGTGTTGAATTGCTAAGACAAAAGAAGTTAATTATCCCGCAATTCTATCACTATCCTGATTGTTCTGTCACTGTAAGGGACAAAATGTGTTTACTATCATCAGCACCATAATTAGTTTTATTACCACTGGAGCTATCAGCACATAATTTGCATTTGCAACTCAATGAGCTTCTGCGCTTCTAATCTTCATGCATACCCAATGACGTGGTTTGTTTTGCTGACAGGGTCCAAGAGGTCCTTGGGGACCTAAAGGCGAGAAGGTAAGTCTAAGCAAGTCTGAATTACAGATTCTGCATGAAAATAACTGTAGCTTGTTATGAGTCTGCTCATAATTATAGAAAAGTTTCAGTGCATATTATTGAATGTTATTGCAGTATTTTATTTCTAAATGAACAGTTTCATTATATACTTAATCAATAACTGTTTTTTAAGCATTATTTATATATACTGTATATATATATATGAGGGTTGTGTCCAAGTCCTAGTTTTTAAACAGTTTTCAATTTTAGAATGTCCATGTAGTATGTTTTTATTATTTTCTTTGTCTTCAGGGAGATCCATGTGAACCATGTCCAGTGGTGACTTTTGACTCAGCTGGTAACTCCGTGGCCTTGCAGAGCAAGCAGGGGCCTAAAGGAGAACCAGGGGCACCAGGCAAAGGAGAACAGGGTCCACCTGTGAGTTCATTTTCAAAACCAGCTCCACAAACTGCTTGTGTTTATAACAAAAAGCTCAAAACAGCTCTGCATGTTTGAATAAATGTCTCCGCGTAGCATCCCGAATCTGCTTTTGTCTTCCAATACCCAAATCTGTTTCTGGTAGACACTTTATCATTGCAAAATATCCAGCTGACAATGCTCTTTACCTCAGTTGGCCCGCCATATCTGTGCACGCCAAGCTCAATGAAATAAGCCAACAATCAGCAGGGTCTTTTTCACCTGCTGTTGTTGTGTTGAATGAGAAATGCTGTCACCATTCCACTACCCTCTCGCAGGGAGAACAGATCTTCTATCATGCTTCATTATAGCTTCAGGAACATTCAGGTCTCTCCTATCATCCATGAAGTCCATCAGCTGCAAAGTGTAGACCACTGTCTGTGTCAGATTTCATTTTACTTAGTGGCTACAGAAAAGGCATATCCATTTTTTAGCCTATTAAAATTTCTCCTCTCTTCTTTTTTAGAGTAAGAGGGAAAATTTCAGACAAAAAGGGATTCTATGCTGCATACCATAAAGCGCTTGTTTGCTTTTCTGTGTAATGATTTCCAGTACCATCACAATCTATTCCTCATACCTTGTTGTAGGCAGAGAGTGAGAGCGTGAGATGTAGAAAGTGACAGGGGGTGCAAATATGGGGCATTTACATTGGAGAAGTTGCGGTCAGCTAGGATGAAGTTAGTGTCATGGTTAGAGAGACTGATGCTGATACCTGTATGCCTCTATTTAGGGCCCTACTGGACAGAATGGCATTGCAGGACACAAGGTATGTATTTGCTTTTTACTTGCTTCTAACTGCATAAAAACACACACATTGTAACGCATGAAGGCTCGTGAAGAACGCGCTCTTGCTTCCTTGAACAGGGCAGGCAGACTCAGAGGCAGGATTTAAATGAAATAAGAAAATTTATTAAGAAAACAAAAGGAAAACGCAAAGAGCAATACGAGGGTCCACAAAACAACATGTAACGTTAACAATCGACAAAAGGGCTTTGAACAAGACAGTTTAAATACTAGACACAATCAAAGTATAATGGGGAACACCTGGACACATGGCTGGCAAGGAGTGAACACTGATTACAAGGGCGGGGTTACAGATGATGAGCACATGGGGAGACAGAAGGTAAACACAGAGCACATGGCACAACAAAACACAACAAAGATCACAAGGGCACATAAGACAGGGCAAAAGACACATAAAGTTCATTACTTAGCTGAAGTGCCATCCTGAGCTGGACTGGCACATCAGCTAATCGTGACACACATGCTCATTAAACATCTTTAGAACTGAGAAAAAAGTTTCAGGAAAAAAAAAAAAATTTGTTGTTGTTTTTTTCCCCATAACCCCATAAACTTTTTTGAGATGTGGATTTATGACATACAATTAAAAAAAAGTAGGCATATTTAAATAATAATTACAAAATATTATGATATTTGAGTCTTAATTAATATTATGGTCTTAAGAGGATAAATATTCTTATATATTAAAACATACAATTAATAAAAATGGCTTTCTGGTCATTTACCATATATCTGCATGATGAAAAATTAACTAATTTAACACCATGAAGGGTATTTTGTTAATAAATTTCACTCACATTTCATTTTTCATCTTGCTTTGGTCCTCTGAGGTCCACTTATAATGTTACTCAAGATTTCCTGCACAAACGTAGTCGTAATTTAGCTTACATTAGCCGTAATGACCCCTTTTTGCCAATTAGTTTTCAAACACACAGACAATAAAATGGCATTCGATTTTATGCTAATCGCTGCTGCTTGTATCAGAGCTTTTTCTTAAAAGCCAGCAGCTATGTTGTGACAACTACTCATTGTGGTGCATCCCAGACTAAACTAGCTACTTCTTTTTTCACATTCAAGAGTGCTGAGTCATTGGAAATGTCATCCAGAGTTTGATTTTTACAAACTGTCTTATGCATTGTGATTCTTTTAAAGGGAGAGCCAGGAGTAGACGGGGCCAAAGGCGAAAAGGTGAGTCTGCCAAGCGTTGGCAAGAAAGATGAAGAATCTCTACACTGTTTGTGAATTGCTCGACACTGGGAAAAGTTCTGAAGTGAAAATAAGTTGCCAAGTCTTGCCATCTTTGATCTCTCAGGGTGAATCGTGTTCTAGCTGCCCTACCAATGGAGATACTCCAGCGGGCATTTTGAATCGAGCTCAAAAGGGAGAGAAGGGAGATCCAGGAATTGGGCAGAAAGGAGAGCAGGTGAATATGGTGGAGTTACTGCATTTAAAACGTCTGCATTGCTTCCTCCCACAAGTCCTGATGTAGAGTAAATTACAATACAAACAGTTTTTGATATCCACTTCAGTGATTGTGTATGAGTGTGCAGGGATGCATATATTGGCTCATGCACAATTGCAGACATCCCTAATCTCTATAACTCAGATATAAGCCTCCGGCACAATGCTTTTAAAAAGTGATTCTAATGAACGATTGGGGAATTAAGCAGCCAAGGCTTTCAGTTGATGTATGTTGTACAAGAAAATATGCACTGATATTTTTGTCTTTCTTTTTACTTGATTTTCATGTACAGGGAGAGCCAGGTCTAAGTGGTTTTGGTGGACTAAAAGGGGAAAAGGTAAACCTAATGGAAATGTATTCACTGGGATGATGGGTTTCTATATTTTCGAATGGTTGCACGCTATTATAAACAAGTACATATGCATGTGCAGTGACCCTGAAAAGTATTTGGGCGCTTAAATATATGGATGCCATTATTTTAGGTAACTGAAACAAAGCATTTTACAAAAATAAGTCGGTTGGCAGTTTTAGCGGAACACCTCTGTACTTAATGTGATGAACTACACCTGTAGTTGCTCTCTAGGGCACCTGTGTGGAGAGGAACTGACTTCATACATCCATTAAAAATGACCTTGGGACCAGATGGTTAAAAGTAATTGCTAAAAGTTAGTTCTGTTGAAAGTTAGAGTGCATTTCCCCCCAGTACACTGATATATGCTTCAGTGTGGCTTATGTGTCCAAATATATTTTTTGTTGCCACTGTGTGTGTGTATAGTATATGTGTGGTAATAAACTTTAACACAGTGTAAAATAGCATTGTCATTTCAGGAAACAATAAGGTGTAGACAGTAGTTTTTAATACATGTACAGTCATGTGTGCAATTTTCTGGTTATAGGGTAATGCAGGCAGCAAAGGAAATGAAGGCAAAACTGTAAGTAACCATTTATAATAATATATTTTCTTTGTTTTTAACTTACATCTATGATTTATGACTGACCTCAGCATTAGATTAATGTGCAGATGCTGTTTTTTTTAGGGCAAACCTGGTCCAAAAGGATCAAGTGGAAATAAAGGAGATAAGGTGATTAAGCTCAACTCAATTAAACTCAACTCTTTACACTTTACAATAAGGTTCATTAGTTAATGAATATGATGAGGCTGATGATACATTGGGCAAGGTTTTGAGCAATGTTGCTAGGCAACTTTAGGAAATGTTTCTGGAAATGGTCAACTAGTGACCCAAGACTTATCTGAATTATCCAGATGGAAAATTGTTACAATTCTCAATTGAAAAGTGCTCTAAAAAAGTTGCCTGGCAAAATTGCTCAAAAAGGCCCAGTGCATCATCAGCCTAAGAATGAACAATTCTGCTACAGCATTTATTAATCTTGGCATAATTAGCTAATTTCAGCATTCACCAATGCATTTTTAAAATCACAATTGGTGTTTGAATGATGAATGAATGATTGTATTTTTATGAACTAACGTTAACAAAGATATAAGTAGGCTACTGTAATAAATGTATTGTTCATTGATTGTTACAAATGACATCTTATTATAACATGTTACCATAAAGATAATAATAATAATAAAAGACAGTCTAACTGATTTCGGGTTTAAACTAACCTGTCAGGTTTCTGAAGCATTATGTGGCTAAAGTCTACTGAAAATTCATATTTGCCATGCAAATAAATTGCATTTAAAGCATTCCAATAGAAAAAAAGGTTTTTCAAATAATATTAAATTGTTATAACTTTACTGTATTTGTCACCACAAGAGACTGCAAAAGCATTACCAAATTTTACCATTTAAAAAAAAAAAAAATTATGAATTCATGCAGCTTGAATGCTGCTGTCATTAAAGCACAAGTGAAACAAATCATATAAAAAAGCAAGACATTCTGAAATTCATGTTTATTTCTCAGTTCAGCTTATCACATGAATTGTTGCAGATGATAGATAGATGAAGGGTTTTTTTATTCAATGGAGTGCATTTTTACTTAGTGGTGTCATTTTTTTACAGGGTGTTCCCGGCCAACCTGGTGTAGGGGCTGCTGGTACAAAAGGTGAAAAGGTCAGTGAATGTTTTCACCCTGTGCTTTTCTCTCCTTCATTAAAAGTCTATGGATGTACTTAACGTGTCTTGTGTTTAAGGGAGACTCATGTGGCATGTGCCAGGGCACAAACTCTGAGGTGGGAAGTGGTCCATCTACAATAAAGATCACAGGGGAACGTGGCCCTCCAGGACCTCCAGGAGAAGGAGTAGAAGGCAAGCAGGTAAGTCTGACTATTTTATGATGACTTTATATAAGAGGATGCAAGGTTGGTGTGTTGCTTCTAGTGTATCAGTGAATATGTTTTTAATTTGAGAAACCCAAAACACAATGACTTTTTTTTTCTAAATGAATGTCTCAACAGGGGCCACCAGGTCTCCAAGGTTTCACAGGAGAGAAAGTAAGGTTTTTGTTTTGTTTTTAACTCTGTAATAGGGCTTTTTCTGGGCATCATTTTATTTCTTTTATCTATTTATTTTCTATTGGTAGGGTGATCAGGGTTTACAAGGAGACCCAGGTGTGGATGGGGTACCTGGACCCCAAGGACTTCAAGGAGAACCAGGCAAGAATGGCCGTAACGGACTAAAAGGAGAAAAGGTCACTATCATGCCGGCCGCATATTAATTACATACACAGGATATTTTAATAATCATTCATCATGTTAATATAACAGATTACACCTTTTATAAGACAGCATTTAAATTTGCTGGCAAAAAGAACTGCCCATCAACTGGAGATTCCTGCTTACTTGCAGTTTGAAAGCTTTCTGTCTTTTCTTATTGCGTCTGTGTCAACATCACCAGGGTGATGCGTGTGACAGCTGTCCATCACTCCCTGAAGGAAATGGCAATGTTGTTGGCTTACCAGGACTTAAGGGAGAGAGAGGAGAGCCAGGTTTGCCAGGCCAGGGCCGAGAAGGCAAACAGGTATGATTTGTTCTGTAATAAGGTTTTAAGGATACACTGATATGGATCAATTCATTGATCAAGTGACAATATAAAATATCAATTAAATATTCATGTTATATTTGGGCATTTGTGAGTTAATAAATGTAACTGGTTTTATAAAATAGGCTCATAATACTATAATATCAATATATCTACTCTAATGCATATCTTTACTCTTTCTTTATTATGCTTATTATATAGGGTCGTCCAGGCCCACCTGGTATCCAAGGACCCCCAGGACTCAAAGGCAGTCAGGTAAAGTTACACTTGACCAGTGTGTATGCATCAGTCACAGCTGTGTGCCAGAGTGATGAGATTGAATGTGCAATGTTGCTTATGTTTATTTATTATTAGGGCGATGCTGGTCCTTCAGGTACTGGCCTTCCAGGACTGCAGGTGAATGCAAATTTGTTTTCATTTATATTATTTTTACGGAAATATGCAGATATCAGTTGCATTTAAATGTTTAAAATTCCTTAAATGCACCAGCTCTTTGTAATGTTTTGATGTTCTCACTCAGGGTGAGCAGGGACCTAGAGGTTTTCCAGGAGCTGCTGTAAGTGCACAGACAAGTGTTGTGTTCCTGGATTTGGCTCTGGAAGTGTGCAAATTTGCAGATGTTGTTCTTTTTGAATTGTCTGTAGTTTTACTTGTGTACTGTTATCTGATACATAGACTACTGTTCACAAGTTGAGGTGGGTATAATTTTTATTACGGTTTTGTATGCTCTTATGCATACCAAGGCTGCATGCATTTGATCAAAAATAGAATCAAAACAGTAATGTTGGGTAATGTAATTAGAATTTAAAATAACTGTTTTCTATTTAAATATATATTTCAAAATTTTATTTATCCCTATGAGGGCAAAGATTAATTTTTTAGCATCACTACTCTAGTTTTCGGTCTTCAGAAGTTATTATAATATTCTGCTTTACTGCTTAAGAAACATTTCTTATTATTATCAATGTTGAAACAGTTGTGCTGCCTATTTTTTTGCAGAAATGTATGATACATTTTAAATTGAAAGTTAAATTGAAAGTTAAAAAAGACATTATTTATCTGTTATAGAAATAATATGACATTATAAATGTCTTTACTGTCTTTTTTTATCAATTTATAGCATTTTTGCTGAATTAAAGTATTATTTTCTTTAAAAAAAAATCTTACTGTCCCTTTTGAACAGTAGTGTATGATAAACAATGATAAATCAAAATAACCTCATCAATACAGAAACCAAATGTGAAAACAGTCATCTGTATCTTACAGGGTCCAGAAGGACGTCAGGGACCCGCAGGGCCGGTTGGACCAGCGGGACAAAGGGTAGATCACCAACACAATAACACAGTACTCTTCAGGCCGAAAGACACAATAATTCTGATCTGTTGCTTGTCTCCAACAGGGTCCAAAGGGAGAAATGGGACCACCAGGGCCTCAGGGGCCAATGGGAATGGGACCAGTTGGACCTCAGGTACTTGAGATAAAACAAGGACAAAAAAAGCTATAGGAACAGCCATTCTTTATTTTTCCTTGTTGCATTTAATATTGCAGCTATTTAATATAGTTGCATTTAATGGTATTATAGATTACATTATACATGAAGTCTTTTGCATAATAAACAATGCAAGATTTTTAAGTGTTTATTTCATTTTAAGCATGCTGTTATTCATAGTCATGTTAACAATGTACTATTTCACATCATAGAAAATAGAGTGTAATGAGACACAGCCAGATTTGTGTGCATAAATGATTTGTATATTCTGTGTCACAGGGTAGGAATGGTACACAAGGATTTCCTGGGATACCAGGGCAGGATGGGAGTCCTGTAAGTTTGTTCATTTATTTATTTAGTCCTCGGGCAGAGATGCTTTGTCAACTTGTCTAGCTTATTCCCATATTGTGACACACTCTCTGTCATTAAAAAATTCACCCAAGCATATTGTCCGTTGTTCAGTGCTCTGCCGTCTAGAGACAACATCAAACGAACTTCCATAAACTCCAGAGACAAAGGGAGCGAGAGTTTGTTGTCTTGCCAGTGCTCGTCTCATTAAAAAAGCAAAGTTAGCGCTGTCTGTTCTCGCATCAGATGTTAATTACCTGAGGCTTTGTCGCAGAGAGCTTGAGGAGCGAAGTCAGAGACAGACTCGGGTCATATCCGACTCTGCCTGGATCCCTAACAGGAACACGTTGTCTGCTTGCATCACGTCACCTGTCGCTGCTCCTCCCCGATCCACGCTTATCTCGCAGACCCTGGAGAGTTACACACAATAACACTGTCTAACTAAACCTTTGTGTGTGTGTGTTTCTCTTTTTTAGGGGACCATTGGGCCTAAGGGTGACAAGGTAAGTGTCTGGATCAGTGAGCTGGGGAGGCGATTGCTAGGTTTCCCGAAGCAGTGAGAATGTGTGTGTGTGTGTGTGGAGGGAACCATGGTTAGGAGGAGTAATGTTTAGAGCGACCGTCTGTACGCTCAGTGATGTGTCCACCCTGGAGACACAAACAGACGCATAAGTCTGACAGCAGAGTTTGACAGTGTTGAAAAAGTTAAAAATGCCCTCGAGCTAAAACAGGGCTATTAATTGGTGACTATAACAGCTGTCATCTGTAATCTGACAACATCACCGTGTATCAAAGAGAAAGGAAGTGTGCGTGAGGGAGATGAGAAAGAGAGACCTCGATAATAAAGCCCTGGAAATGCTTCATTCTTTAATGTCCTCTGTTGTCTCCCAGACTAATTTGTCTAAACACAGAGGAAAGTGGCAGCTGATATCAAATGATGCATATTCTTTCTAAGTGTGATGAAGTGCTCTGTCATTACTGTTGAGTGCAAGGATAGAATTCTACAACAGCACCTTTTGTAATTTTGACACCATGTCATGTTACAACACAGTGTGTTTGTGCTTAAACATTATAGTTAACTAAAAATAAAACTGAAACTAAAATGAATGAATGAAAATATCTATAGACATGCAGCATATGGGAAAATAAAACTAATAAAATGACAAAAAAACAAAACTTCTAACTATAATGAAAATAAAAATAAAATAAGATTGATTTAAAATATTAGTAAAAACTAATAGTATCTTAATGATACTCCTATGTCAAATGTCATTACATTAAAATATTGTTATTGTTATTATTAGTAGTAGTATTATATTTTATTCAATAACTTTAATAAGTCATTAATCATTTTAATAAGTTCTTATTATTATTTGGTATTGTTATTATGAATAAATCAGCCTGCATTATTATTAATAATAACACAATGCTTCTTTTGTTGTAGTATAAATGGTTATTTAGTTATTGTCAAAAAGCAAAAATAAAACAACAATAGATGGATATTGGTTATTAGAAACAAAATATCCTGTATCATATTCATATATGTTCTATATCTTAGTTTTTTCTAAGTTGTGATGTTGTCTTTTAGTGTAGACTGAACATATGTAATTTTAAGATGCCATTTGTTCCAATAACCGCTCCTAGCAACATAAAAACCTATTAGAATGCTACAACCACATAGCATTAACCCTAGAAACAAGTAACAAGTGAAACAAGTTCACTAGTACAAACTGTCCTACCAACTGTAACCAAATTTTAATTTTTTCTGCATCGTAGGGTGAACCAGGAGAGTGCAACTGTTTGAATTATATGTTCCCTGGAACTGGCGGACCTGTGAGCCCATGCTTTATTTCATTGTCCTTAATTAGGAGGACAATAGCACACTCTCACACATAAACACTCAAAGAATTAGGCTATTAAACATAACCTTTTTAACCATGATGTCATCCACGGTGCTAATCTTGATTACTCTTTTCTTGCAGGGGGTCCCAGGTGGTGAGAGCAGGTGGCAGGCTGGTCCTCAGGTCTGACATCCTTTTCACTCTTTATCTCCCTTCTGCTGCTTAAATTGCTACATTTTGAGAAAACAAAAATAGCAATTATAGGATTTCAGTCCTACACTCTACTAATACAGACATAAAAAGAAATCTTGTTGTGATTCTTTTAATGAGTAATGAATGACTGTCTTCTTATTGTACTCATGTGCTTAATGTGTCTTAGGGGCCTCCTGGACCACCGGGCCCTCCAGGTCCCCCAGGGCCCCAAGGCTTTTTAGGAATCCCCGGCCCACAGGTGAGTATTAAACACATGGCGTGAGGGCATACCTCTGCTTTTTCTCTCTGTTCCTCCATTCTGCTCTCTTTGTGGGGCTCCTGTATCGGGAAGGCCTGCATGGGTAACTCTGGGCTTGAACTAAAGCATATTAAAATGCACTGATAATGTTTAAGTTAAAAACATCTGTTAATTTAATAAATAATGTTTAATACCTAAAGCTGCCCTCAATTAAATGTAATGTAATGTAAATGTAATGTCATGCAACTGTAATGTAGTTTGTAAAAGAGCGCTATAAATTTGCACGCTTTAACGGGGCTTCTGGGATTAGATAGTGCCGTTGGGATGTGCTTTGTTAATGCCTGTGCTTTTAAAAGTTCATGTAAAGTAAATGTAAATAGTAATGTAAATTGCAAACCTAAAGCATTAATGCATAGTTTAAACACTGCGCAAAAATATGAATTAAATGTAATCTTAATACATTAAATAAGTAGTTGGGGATCATGCTGCTTTTTTCTTTTTAAAAACCATGCAGAAGCTCACTGTGAGGTCACATTAAGTCCATTTTATATCTTTATAAATGATGTTTTAAATATACAATGGGAATTACGATGGTATTTAAGTCCATCATCAATTAAATCACCCTGATAAATTAGCAAATTTCCTTCTGCATGATCTCACCGTGAGCACTGAGTGGTCTTTAACCTGGTGTTGTGTTGATTTCCCAAGCCTCAGAAGAACTGAGTTTAAAAAATAGACAGAGAAAGGCAAGAAAAATGTAAATGTCTACTCCGAGCTGGAACACAAACCAGGAGAGGGTCCAGGGCTTTGGCTACTTTCCCTCTGCCTCGCTGGAGAAGGAGGTGTCCAGATTGTGGCCACAGGCTAAACCAATTCAACCTCAGTTCCTTCTTACAGGGTATCCCTGGCAACGATGGCGTACCAGGGAAACCGGGTCCACCCGGCCAAGCAGTGAGTAACCAGACAGGGGGAGGAGCTTTATTACAGTATATAAACACAAAGCAAGGAGTCCGGTTGGTCGACTTCTGCGTTAGAAGGGGAGCGGGTCGGGCCTCCTTTAAAATGGTGCGGGGAGACTGAGGTGATTCACAAGGACGACAGCAACTTTTTTATAATCTAAGAGGAAAGAGTAAGCATGCAAGGATCCTAACACGACGCTGCATGAGGCATCTCTGCTGTCCTTTACAGCCGCCGGAGGTCTCATTACCCTTTCAGAGTTAACTCACAGTCTCTAAGGCTTTGTGTAATGGTAAACACTGCCATTGTGTTGAGTTACGGTTAAGGCAGCCATTACTGTGAGTGATGTTTCATACAGAAAGAGCCATTAGATCTTTGGTTGAAAGCAGGATTTCGGCATTAACAGCCCCCGTCTCTCCGCATACATATTTTCTCAGCTGGCTAAAGGCCCATCCTGAAATCAGAGCTCCTGGCTTCCAGCCTGCAGCGGAAATTTGGCCGGACTTCAGTCCCGGGCCACTTTGCTCTGCTTCTATTGGCAGACTCCGACCACCGAGTTCTTCCAGAGCACAATCAGATCTAAACCATGTTATTCTTTTAACTCCCGTTCGCCAACTTTCGTGAAATAGACCCTGCGAATAGAATTACAAAGCAAGTTTGTTAATACACATATTATTTCTGTTCTATAGCACCAAAAACACTAAATAGTTTAATTAGAGTAATGAACTAAGAATTCAAAGGGTCCTTAAAAAAATCTAAAAATGCAAACGGTGACCAATTAATTAATTACTGTGGAATAATTAAATGGAATAAGGTGGAGTGAGATGTGGAGAGCCCAAACCCAAAGCCAGTACTGAGAGAAGATGACGTACTTAAAGCACATCAGTATCTACCTTGAAGAGCATGTTCTTTTTGGTTTAACTGTAGTTACATATTTCAGTCCTGTAATATACTGTATATACTGTAATATTGGTTGGAGTGGATATGGAATTTGAGCTGAAATTTTAAAAGTGCTTTAAAATACCCCGGGTGATTTGTTTCATTGTGGGTGTTGAACAGTGATTTTTTTTTTTGTGCTCTGAAACTAATGCTGTTTAAAGTCGGATGTGCAAGTCATTTCTTATCCGTGCTGTAAATGGAAAGCTGGAACAATATTTTTACCCATAATTAATAATATTTTCATTTACATGTTTATGGATGCAATTAGTCAGGAAACTGTTTGGAATTGACAGCACAATAAATAATTGTAGCGTAATATGAAATCATTTATCATGTTAAATTCGTTTTTTTTTCTGAATAATTGAATGCAAAATAGTTCCATTATTAAAATGAGATTTTTGTTATTAATGATGTAATGAGATCATACAGTAACTTTACTTTCAAAGCAAAACAAAAAAAAAAGACTTTTAGTGTAGTGTGTTGCCTTCGTCTCATCATAGTTACTTTCTTCTGAACTTTTGATGATAATTGCACATTCAGTGGTTGTGAAAGGAAAAAGAGTCACTATGTCTGACTGTCTTCTCCGTTTTGCAGCCTCCTGTTTTACTGCCTCAGGATTCAGCTTCCACAGGCACGGTAAGCAACATATGTCTTAACTGCACGTGTTCAACTTATCCCTCTCTCTCTATGACATTATAACATATTAGTATGCATCTGCAAGGAAACACTGGTATTATGTGGTAATGTAATGTGTACATAAACATACACATTAGCATTGTTGGTGCGGTGTTAATAAATGTTCATTTTTTTTGCCGCCAGTATTTTATACATACGACAGCGAGACATCTATGCAATGCATGCATTTTCATTTGGAAAATTGAATTTTTAATGCAGGGGTCTTCAACCTACCAAGAACCCATGGTGGATAGAGAGATGAAGCAGGAAACCCCTGTTGAATATTGCATAAAATCTGACTTTTATATGTATTCATATTATTGTATAGACATAGTTTATAACTCTTACATGGCAAAGCTATTAATAATGTGTTTCTATAGTCAAACTGCCATTTAAAAGTTTGGGATTAATAAGAATTATTTGTCTCCTGTTCAAGGTTGCATTTATTTGATCAAAAATGCAGTTTTTGCATTTATATAAAAATGCATTTTTTTTTTTTTTTCAATTTCATTTTGAAGCATAATTAACTCCAAAGACAAATTTTCAGCAGCTAATACTCCAGTATTAAGAGTCACATGATCCTTTAGAAGTCATTCTAATACACTTATTTGGAGCTAAAAAATATTTCTTGTTATTATTAGTGATAACAGATGTGCTGCTTTATATTTTTTGTAGAAACCATAATTCATCCTTGCTGAATAAAAATATTTGTACTAAATGTATGCTACATAAAAAGGAAAAAAAATCTTACTGACCCCAAATGTTCATGATGAGTTATTAGTTTTAGAGAATTGTAGGTTTTAGAACATTTTTTTAAACATTCATTGTTGAAAATCAGATTTAAATGATATTTAGCCGGTGCATTTAAGATGTTTAAAACTTTGTTTAGATGTTCATCAGAAGTATGTATAAAAATAAGCTTGAAACATACTTTTTATATTTTTTTTTCACCCATGTCACCATGGCATGCATATATATATATATTTATATATATATATATGATCAAAGTCTGTTCAGAATCATTTATTTTGCAAACCCATGTAGTGTTTTGGCTTTAAAACCTTGTAAATTCTTTAAGCTGAGTTTATTTGGACTCTTGCATTCCTGCGCTATCAAGCTGGAGTCTAAGAGCACAGTTTTTAATGTGAACAAACTATCCTGTGTCTGTATTTTCTTACTCTTCAGTGCAGAAATACTATTCACTTGTAAACGCATGCATATGCTGTTATTGGTTATTTGCTACTTTCAGTGAGTACACATGTATTTGTGTCATGTGTATGCTTCACTGTAGGAGGGCTGTGGCGATTGCTCCACGGGCCTGCCAGGTGTCCCTGGCATGGTTGGCGCTAAGGGCGAGAAGGGAGATCAGGGAAAGCCTGGGGTTGTACCCTCAGAAGGATGCGAACGGGTGAGAGGGATGATGAATGATGGATGATAGGATTGGTATTAGACAGGGTGTGGGTTTGTGTTCATTACCATGATTGCTTTTTTTTTTTTTATGCTCTCCATTTGGCATGCAGTTTGATGTCTACAGTAGTTTTGTGCATAGAACATATGGTGCTAAACCTACTAAATCTCTATGATAAACTTTACAGTGTCAAGAGAAACTGCAGAGGGAAGAAACCCCAATTGTGCCTGTAAGTTTATGGACAAATTGGTTAATGCTCCTTAAACACTCGCATAAAACATAGGGAACGCAAGGATTCAAAATACAAATAATTGTAAAAAATGTATATTAGCACAAACATTTTTCAAGTTAATATTGTTTTTTGTTTTTTTTTATTTCTTTTTGTGTTTTGGCATATAGCTTCAATTAAGATACAAAAACACTACATAAATGAGTCCAAAACGAGTACTGACAGCTTTTAACTAAATATTTTACTAAAAAAAAAAATAACGCAGGTCATTATACAAAGGTTTTTCATATTTATATTTATTTAAAATACATTTATTTCATACTAAGTATACTTCAAATCTATTAACATATTTATTGACATATCACTTACTAATATAAAATTACAATTAAACATTACTGTATTTGGAGTAATATTTCACTATTAATAAGGATTGTACAATCAGTTTTCATACTTTATAGGCATGATATTTCAAGTGTACATAAATGACGCTTGGAATAGTTCCACTTTAGCACAATCAAATATAATTCAGTATATCTATAGTTGCACTACTGCTGCAGAATCTAAGTCCATTAACTACAGAATTAGTTGTTTCAGGTCAGCAGACTTTATGTATACCAGTACTAAAAGTAGGATTTTTTTATCATTCGCATAAGCATGTAAATGTGTTCGTATAACACTTAGCACAAAATAAATGCATTTAACATATTAGTACATATTTTCCACTAGGAAATGGTATTGAAAATGTTATTATTTGTGTTTCTCTTTAAACTGTGAAAGCATTTCCTGATTGCAACCCTTTAATCCTGCTTTTAGACTACTAACAGTGGTCAGTGCGTTGGTGCGCAAGGAATCCCTGGATACCCAGGGAACCCAGGGATCAAAGGAGAGCCGGTGAGAAACCTTGCTAAGTTTGATTATAGCCTGTGCCTGTTAGGCAGGATACAATAGCTTTGTTGTGTCCTAACTGTTGCAAAGCTAACAAAACAATACTTTAATCATATTATAACCCAATATGTATGTATATATATATATAGCACACTCAGATTCTAATAATCAATTATATCCCTGATTTGTGTTATTAGAGGCTTAGGAATAATCTGAAATGGCTTTATAAAACCTTACTATATTGACTCATGAATATTAATTAGGTTATGTTATGTTTGTCCTGTTGTCATAACTGATTTGCTGGAAGACATGTAGGTGGGCGCTTGGAAATATTAGGATTACTTCACACCGCCTTCACATTCATTCAGTCCACTGCTGATGCAACCAGTTGGCAGAGATTTCTGCCCGGTCTAAGTCATCATCGTCAGCTACTATTTATTTCAAAACAGAAACAAAACAAACATTTTGAAATTGTTTTTTCTGTTGTTTTTTCATTGTTTTCATCTGAAGTGGCATTAATGTTACACTGGCTCTTTAGAGGTGGTGTGTTAATGCATTTAACTGCACTTATATAATAGCATAAATAATACTATGAGATTGATGGGTTTTAAATGGTTTTAGAAATGAATATTGAAGTAGCTCATTTGTTCAGAAATTGCGGAGTTGAGTAATAATGAATAAAGTGAAATGACAAAGGGAATAAGTATTGAACACACGAGGATAACAAGGTGCAAAAATGGCAAAGAAAGCCAGGAAATCACCTGAAATCTGTCAGTATTGAGAAAGAAACCCTGCCCCCTAATGGTAATAATTGATATCAGCTGCTTTAGTTCTAATTGATGGCCTATAAAGGGTTTTCATTACCCAGGAGGCACACAGCAAAGACTTCATGATGGGTAAAAGCAAAGAACTCTCCCAAGATCTTCGTAGTCTTTTCATTAAAAAGCATTCTGATGGGAATGGTTATAGGCGCATTTCCATGAATGTGGAAATGCTGAATGTTCCTGTGAGCACTGTGGGGGCCATTATTCGGAAATGAAAAGAGCATCAGTTCACAATAAACTGGCAATGAACAGGTGCTCCACGTAAGATCCCTGTCTACGGAGTCCAAAGAATAATCAGTAGAGTTCTCCAAAAGCCAAGAACCATTTGGGCAAAACTTCAGGAAGACCTTGCATCAGCAGGTACTGTTGTTTCAAAGAAAACTACCCACCATGCAAGACTCCTTTGCTGAACAAAATGCATGTTGAGGCTCGGTTAAAGTTTGCGAAACAGCATTTGGAGAAGCCTGTAGACTATTGGGAGACTATAGTATGGATAGATGAAAGCAAAATTTAACTTTTTGGCAGTCGTTCTAATAAATGGCACTGCCCAGTTAAGTTTGGGGGTGGAAGCATCATGGTTTGAGACTGCTTTTCAGCAAGGGCTACATATTATTGAAGGAAGGATGAATGGAGAAATGTACCGGGACATTCTGGATAAAAATCTGCTTCCATCTACCAGAAAGCTGAAAATTTAAAAAAAAAAGGTTGGACATTTCAACAAGACAATGATCCCAAAAACAAGGCCAAGGGAACAATTAAGTGGTTTCAGAAAAAAAGAAAATCAAGTTGCTTGAATGGCCTGACCTAAATCCCATCGAAAATCTATAGAGAGAACGGAAGATCAAAGTTCATAAAAGAGGCCCAAGGAACCTTTAAAATTTAAAGACAGTAGAATGGGCCAGAATCACTCCTGAGTAATGCAGCTAAATGGTCTCTCCATACAAGAGACATCTGGAAGCTGTAATCACCAACAAAGGCTTTTATACAAAGTATTAAATAAAGTTTGTTCAATTTGTATTCCCTGTGTCAAATACTTATTTTCCTGCTATATATATATATATACGATTATTATACAGCCCCAGTTATAATGCTATGTAACATTATCCTCGTCATTGTAGGGTCCCAGAGGTGAGCGAGGACCTTCTGGTCTTCCTGGAACCCCGGTAGGTTTCTACTTTTGCCTGCTATGCCTCAGATTGTCTGCTAAAAGGTCATTTCTGGCAGGATTGCCTTTTAAGCCCTCTTTTCTTAGAAACTGAGACAGAAACTGTGACAGCAACCCCAGATGGCTTTCAGAATATAATTCATAGCATATAGAGACAAACCAATGCTGAGCACTTGTTTCAGAAGTACAACAAACAGTGAACTGCATGACTAGGTCACTAACATTTCCCACAATGCAGTGTTTGTTTGCACAATTGGGTTCAGTGCTTTCAGATAGAATGGACCAATTAGATCAGTGTATTCATTACTCAATGCTTTGAATGAATGCTTTTTGTTTTCTATTTGTTTTTGCTTTTTTGATTTTGAAAATATCAATTACAAAGGATTCCAGGTCGATATCCTCAACCCTCACTAGCTGTGATATGTATTAATTTCTACTCTGAAAACAAAAAGCAACAATGAAAAAGTTGATCTTTGAAAGTTTTTCAAATAGTTTTTCGATTCTGTGAAGTACAGTTTTGTAACTCTTTGCTATTATATAAAACCAAGTAAAACAGGATGAAATAAAGAGGAATTTTAGTGTGACTCGATTGCTTTTTTTGTTTGTTTCTTTTGTGCATTATAAAGGAATATATTTCTAACTGTTGCTTTCTTTTTTTCTTTTTTTATAGGGGAATATTGGTTTCCCTGGTCCTCAAGGGCCTCCTGGACTGCCTGTAAGTCAAAGCATGCCAACTCACGATCAGCTCAGACAAACACTGTCGATGTTTAATTACCTCAAAAAAACATCCCATCTTCCCTTTTTTGCGCCACAGCGGATGCCAAGACAGAGAAATAAAACTGTATTCTTGTGATGCTTGTTCAATTATCTCTCCTTAGCCATTGTGTATGTTCTGCTGACAGGTTATTTTGCAGTGCCTTGAACGGCATATTTTAACAGAGGTTTGGGCTCACTGATGAATTGAGTCTGAGCCAGAATGGATTTTATTTGAATGTTGTTGAGCTTTATGCTTTGTGAGCTTTATCTGACTTTCTTTAATTTGCTTCAATCGAATCTGTTTGAAACAACAAACTCAGCCGCGTATATCTTGCGCCGTTTTTTTTTTTTTTTATTAGCACAGAAAAACAGAGAATAAAGATTTACAGTAGGCCAATGTTTTTCTGAATTGAAATTTTCTGTGGAATTGATCCGTTAATAGAATGATGTATAACCGAACCGCTGAGGAGACTCTGCAGTCAGCAAGATTCAGGAAAATAACAGACATTGGCAAAAGAGGCAGTGAGTGGAGGGAGACTTTTTTCTTTTTTACTTATTATTTAAAATGAAGCCAAATACTCCCTCTTCTGTTTCCGTTTAAAGTGCAAAGACAACTGTAAGTGAGCTATTATTAAGTTCCTGAAGAGTCTAAACACTGGCTCTGGGAGAATTTCAGAACTTTGTTGGACTGGTCTGACATGTCAAAGTCTGGCTTAAGCAGTGATGCGAGTTTAGAACGGACTGCTTTCATTCATCTTTCTAAAAATGTAATTAAAGTTAAACCAGTTCAAATACACCTTCTAGACATGGAAGTGCATTTAATGATATAACACGCAAGAAGCAGATCTGACGCTTTTAAACCTGCATCTTTTAAATCCATTATTATTATTATTATTAAGGGAAAGGATTTATGCAGAAATCCATTTGACATTCTTGAAGAAAATATTCTTCCCACAGGGTGCAATTTTACTTAGTTTTCCTCAATCCATTTTAATGAAGGTCAATACATTTAGAAAAAGTAAAATATTATTAGTATGTGAACAGTCTGTCTGGGAATATTATTTTGTTGATTTTTCTATCTCTATGTTAACTGCTTAACGAGCATTGACCTTGGTTTAGAGAAATGTATCAAATCGATTAAGTCAAATCTGTAAACCTTTAAGTGATGCATCTATGCAGGATGCGTTTACTGAAGAATGATCTAATATGAGATTCAGCTCAGGTCCATTTTTTTTTATTATGCATGCAGTAGTTAATAGGGGTGTTTGGTCCCGTGACTATAAAGGTAAGAAGAATCAAAACAATAGCTCTGCATCAGTTGTCTGTTCCTGGAATACAAAAGGTAGATTCATTAATTCATTCCCTTACTTTCAGCCTTCGCTTCGAAATAAATGGCAGGCTTTGGCAGGAGTATTAACTGTTTTGTTTTCCTGTTATGATCACAATGATGTGCAATGAAAGGTTGTAAAAACATCAGCAAGATATTGTGTAATTTAATATTGAATTTCTTTTGCATATGGCGAATAAAATGCTTTTATTTTCGTTTTTGCTGGCTGTGTCACTAATGTCTTTTTTAATCATAGGGTCAAATAGGTCAAAGAGGGACAGATGGACTTCCAGGACACAAAGGAGAAAACGTGAGTAACTCAAGAATAGATACTAAAAAAGAAGCCAATGGACAGCTTGCTATGTTATTGAAGAGTTATTATTATTATTTTCACAAAGGGTCCACCTGGAAATCCTGGCTATCCTGGATCCATGGGACCACCTGGACTTCCTGTAAGTGGTATTAACTTTTTACCCAATTGACCAGATGCTGAAAAAAATCAAATATTAATGTTAGATTGGTGGGTTGAAATCATTTTTTGTACAGGGCCTTAAAGGAGAGCGTGGCAGTCAAGGAACCGCAGGGCAGAAAGGAGATTCGGTAACAATTCACTTTTTAAACACTGTTAAACAACTTCTGGTATTCAGATCATCCATTTTTAATAGGATTTGACTATTTTATGTCAGTTATTTTGTAATTTATTTGATCAGAATAGAGTAAAAAAAAGTTATTTTGTGAAAGAATGCAACGCGTAAAATATATTGCAATTACTTTAAGTGTTTTTATTTTTCAAAAGAACAGTATTTATTCAAATAGAGGTGTTCTGTAACTAAATAAAAGTGATTTTGATCAGTTTAAAATGTCCTTGCTGAACAAAAGTAGTTATTTTTTATTTGTGTACTTATTACATGCTGTACTTTTCAGACCATTTCAACCTTTTATTTTGACTCTCCTTTGGGGGTTCAAGCCACACAGCAGCATTCGCACAGGAAATCGTATAATAACTTAGTAAACAGTTGCACTGTTTTTATATAGGGTCCACCGGGATCTCCAGGTTATCAAGGACCAGTCGGCCCTGCAGTGAGTAAACATCCAGATTTGATGCCTTTATTGTTTTCTGCTTCACATATATAGACTCTTACCTGAAGTCATGACCCTTGATTGCACTTCACTACTTTGTCTTTTATCATTGGGGTTTTTTTAACACAAACCCTTATGTTTATAGTGGATGGCTGATAATCATGCACAGTGTATAAGTTAGAAGCCAGATTCCCTTTTGTATTGTCTTTGTGAGTAATAACTCCCAGATCAAACAAACAAGCTTCAAAGTTTTTTGGATTCATTGTGAAAATTTTTGTTCTTTCCTTTGATTGTATTTCTCACAAAGATTAAACAATGGCCTCAAAAACTATGACAGTTTTTGTTGTTAAAAAACATGTTTCCTTGACTGGCAGGGTCCTAAAGGGGAAGCTGGAACAGGGGGACCCGTGGGACCAAAGGGAGATCAGGTATGAAAGCATGTTGCTGATATATTTAACAGCTGTTCTCTTTATGTTTTGGTGTTTCTATATACGTCATATCACACTCTCATGATACCTCATTCTTTGATATTACAGTATGTAGAGCAAGATGTTCTCTTTGCATCTTCAAATTTACAAGCCCGATATCTAAAAAGTGTGCTAAACATACATACCTGTTTTTGTCTTCTGGAAAATAAATATTTATAACATTGTGTATTTACTCAATAAATTCCCAGGTGTAGCATCTTCATTTTGTTGTTATGATTACAATTTGCAGTGTGCATAATAACAGTTCTTGCGTCTTTTGTTTACAGGGCTTCCAAGGATCTCAAGGATTCCCAGGACAACCGGTGGGACTCATTATCAGTCATCTTTCAGTCATAATTTCC
Organism: Enteromius viviparus; assembly: GCA_032353835.1. NCBI lineage: Eukaryota > Metazoa > Chordata > Actinopteri > Cypriniformes > Cyprinidae > Enteromius > Enteromius viviparus. The sequence goes on from JAUCNO010000353.1 coordinate 6,579,649, forward strand.
CCCCCCAAAAAAGTCACATTATAGAAGTGAAATGGATTCTAAAATGCAATTAATTTTGACTTTCGTTTTGAAATAAGCCTCATTTCTCTCAACATTCTTATGGGACAAGCCAGATGTCTCACTGTTGCATTCCTGTCTCCAGGGTCCTCCAGGTTTCCCAGGAAAAGCAGGTCCTCTGGGTCCTCCGGGACCACAAGCTGAAAAGGCAAGTGACAGCACTATAATGCCTGAACATGCTTTGATAAATGAAATCATACAACATAGTGACATTCCTCGTTCATCCTGGAAATAAATCCTTACATGAGCAATGACATTTGATAAATGACTCATCATTTGCATTCACATGCATTATCACTTATGGTCACTTTGACCATTTTTCATATGCCATGCTTTAGTCATAAAATGGCTTGACTGCATTTTAGATGCATGCACTCACCCTTACTTTATCTACTCCCTTAGGGTGCTGCTGGAGTTCAGGGCATACAGGGACCCACAGGTCCCCCGGGATCTCCCGGGTCCCCTGGCATACCTGTAAGTCTCAGAATCCTCTGGATAGACACTTTTAGCAGATTTTCAGCCTATCTAGTGTCTCTACACAGTTATATCTTTCGCAAAGTAATCATATTGTTTTGCATATATTATTTGCTTAAAGGGACCACCTGGAATGGAAGGACTTGATGGCAAAGACGGAAAACCTGGTTTAAGGGTCAGAAAAAAAATCAAAATAAAAAATCTCTCTATATATATATCTTTGTTTCTATTTTGTTTACTATTCCTAACTGTATTTTACTCTCACAATTAAACAGGGTGAACCAGGCGTGCCTGGCTCTGCTGGATCCAGAGGAATGCCGGTATTAACCGTGCCATATTTTCTTTCTTCGTTTTCACTTTCCAAGTTCTTTGTAGATTTTATCAGTGACACATGAATACCAAATCAACAGTTAGAACAAAGACTGAAACAAAGAACAAAGTCAACTTTAATTAGGCATCTCCAAGGAGGAGCTTGACTTGACTTTTCTCTGATTGGAAAAGGCTTACTTGTATAACTGTTTCTCATTCCAGGGTTTCAAGGGCATCAAAGGACACACAGGTCTCCCAGGAATGAAAGTATGAGGCTTTTCTTTGAGTTTCATAGCCGTGTCATTATTTCTGTTTGAAATGTGTAATGCATAAATGAATAAAAAATGCCTGTTTCCATTGATCCTGTCTTTAAAGCTGATGCCTGTAATGTTTTTGATGTTGAAATGCTTTCTCTAAATGAGCAAAGACAACTACACAAGTAACATTGCACTTTCACATTGTTCTGTTTGTCTGAATTGCTCTTCATGCCAACTTTAAGCTCAGTCTGTAGTGTAAGTTTGGAGCAAGACAGTTTGCCATCCCAAACAATGGGAAAACTTTTTGGGAAAAGTTTGCAAATCCATTTGGCACTTTCAATGATGCAGAACACACAACAGTCTGTGTTTTTATGTATCTCATTGTCATTTAATCTACATCTTTTATTGTTCTCTGTAGGGAGATAGAGGACCTCAGGGACCTGCTGGAGCAGCAGGAAGATCTGGGCTAGAGGTAAGCTATCTTTTATCAGATATATTGAACCTTTAAAATGTGCTATAGATTTCTTTACAAATACTATATAGATTATAGACTAATATAGATTTCAGATAATGAAAAAAATGCTTTGTAAATAGGTTTCTGCACATTTAGTTCAGTAACATACTTCATGTAAATAAGTAAACACAGATTAGCTTAGCAAATTTACTCCAAGAGCGTGATCCAGCTGAACATACCTAATTTGTGTTGTCATGTTACTGTGGCAGTAACAAACCTCAGTACTCAGGGGTAAGATACTGTAGAGCTGGGTCTTTTTTTCTGCTCTTTTTTCACTGTTTTATACACAGAGTGGAGATAAAGATATATACTTACCTGTATGTTTCTAATACATAAATAATATATAATTCTGAAATATTCTCTTTAAACAGTTGCTCTGTAAGTTAGAAGACAGTTAACACTTACTATAATATAATTTTGCTTCATTACCCATGCAGCAGTGCTGAGAAGCCATACTTGCATTGTGCTTTTTTGCTATCTGACACAGCTTAATAAGTAAACATCTTTTACTTATTTTTTCAGGGGGATCCTGGACTTCCTGGACCTCAAGGACCACCTGGAGCTCCAGGACATGTGGTAAGTATTTTAAAAAAAATCTATATTCTTTTTTTTATTATTATTTGTACATATACATTACCCTTCAACAGTTTGAGGTTGATTAAATTTTTTTTATTTTTTATTTTTTTGCAAAAAATTTGACCTACCTCACATTTTTGAATGGCAGTGTACAGATAAACCACTTTAAAATATGATAAATTAACACTTCCACTGGACGTTTCTAGGGTGCTGCTGGATCTTCAGGACCACCAGGACCAATTGGGCCCCCTGGAGTGGTGAGCAAAAGTCTTATAAAACATACTGTATAATATCACAGATATGTTTTTAATTGTTTGAATGCTCCAATGTTTCTTTATCAGGGCATTAAGGGAGACAAAGGTGAGGCAGGAGAGAGAGGACAGTCTGGATTACCTGGCCCTCCAGGGCTCCCAGGACATCCAGGGCTGATGGTAAGTACCTAAGTTGATTTACTATAATGGTTATATACAGTATATAAATATTTATAGTGTCTAATCAAATTGTTATTTTAAACCAGTTTTCTGTCCTTGATTGGTGATGATGTTGTTTTTCTGTAGGGTGAACCAGGAGGTGATGGAGCAGCAGGCAAAGATGTAAGTATCTCCTTTGATTTGCTTCTGTATAAATCTTTATGCAACTTTACAACCCCTGTCTGATTAAGTCTCAATTCCAACTTGTCTTCACCTTGGTCTGAAAAAGCATTTATCTGAATGTTGGACTTTTAATGCAACTTCTAAAGTCAAGTCTAAAGTCTAAATTCTGGTTTATATAGCAATGTGTTTGCACAAATGTAGACCCAATGATTATTACTGCAAAACTTCTACTATTTGTCCCAGTTTCACTCCTATAATTATTTGTAACCGCAGGGAGCCTCAGGCCTGCCAGGAGAACCTGGTCCACAGGGACAGAAGGTAAGATGCATTGTTTTCACATCTCTGTTATAATGTCTTTGCACCACTGAACGCTGACACCTTTTCACATGCATTAGGATACATCTTATTCAGACATAAGAGAGTGTTCCCCTCCCATCGATGTGTGCTCAACACATCCTGCTTACATTTGTTTAATGAAGTTGTCAGGTGGCTCCATCTGCATCCACAAGAGCATGTTATCTAACCTCACTTTGCCTTCACTCTTTTGTTTTTTCCTCCCTAATCTGCCACAGTAGCCTGTTTGAACACCACTCTCCGCTTACATAGTGACACCATTATGCTCTATAATAAAGCCATAGAGGAGCCTCTATCTGTCACTGTGACAGGACAGCATTGTCAGGCGTTTGAAGTTTAGGTGTGAATGAGATGAGAGCAGTGCTTTTCCCTCGACCCATTAGCAGAAGCCCTTAAATGTGTAAACAAGTGACTTGCTCTATATAGACTGCTACATGTACAACATTAGTGTTGGGAATGCTGCTTGAAACTGTAAAGCATTACAACTATTCTACCTTACATCTGCTATCAGTTAGCAGAAAGTAGCTAGCTACATTGAACAAAAAAATGCATCAACTAAATATATATCCACAAAAAACGAATAAATATGTAATTCAAAGTAAAATTCTAGATATGACATTTTTTACAGGCCACCTCATGAATCTAGATAAAATTGCCAATAAACTGTAAAGTAAAATAACTTTACTATTGTACTGTATGCATACCGTAAGTTGATTAGTTTACATGTGAAATATGGATCTTTTTAAGGAAACAATAGCATTTTTTTTAATGTGAATAAAAATGAAGCTGTAAAGGATCAAAAGCTTACAATGCATTGTAAGATATGTTGTAAACACAGAACCATGGCATATACAATACATTTTATTGTCACCATTTTTTTCCAGTGCTTTCAAAGCAAAGACAGGCAACAATACAAGCCATTAAATCTATCCCTCACCCGTCTGCAGTCTTCCCTGACTAAGCGGCATTGATTAATCAATAGCTAATTTACAAAAAATAGTTATAAAAACATAAATAACCAGGGCTTTTTAAGAAGCAGAAAATCACAACTGAATGCGAACAAGAATGAATGAGAACACGAATAAGTGTTCTTTTATCGAAACTTTAGCATTCACTGCATTTATACATGTCACCCTTATCATTAAAGAAGTAGATGGGATGGACCTTGAAGATTTTATTTTGTGGACTGTATAGTGCTGAGCACGACTTTCTGTTATGCGGTGCTATTACAGGGATCGTTGAGTAGTCTGTGGTCATTGTCCTAGAATCACCTGTGTAGTAAATCACAGCTGCTCCTTTGATCCTATCCAGGGCGAAGCAGGAGTTGGAGGGCAAAGGGGACCCCCAGGAGAACGCGGACGTCCAGGCCCACCAGGAGGAGGCTTAGGATTTGGCTCCAAAGGACCAGAAGGGATCATAGGACCAATCGGACCTCGTGGTGAGAGGGGAAGCCCTGGTTCACCTGGACCAGCTGGTGCCCCCGGACAAGCAGGAATCCCAGGGAATGATGTAAGACCTTTTCACTGGTGGTACACAGACTGACTAAAAGAGATTAACTCCACGTATAGCATCATATAGTACTGTATCTACTTTTAAGAATCCATAATCGTTTTTTTATTTTCCTTATCCTGCGAGTGGACATGTATAAATAAATTAGGCTTAAGCTGTCATCTATGTAGTTAGTGTGTGATACATACAATTTATTATTTAGCAGAATAATAGATTTATATGAGTATTTAAACTTAACAATGTATCTTTTTTATCCAGGCTGTTGTAAACTATGATGACTTAAGGTCCTTCATCAGACAGCAGGTCATTAAGATCTTTGATGGTAAGAAAACTTTCATAACCAAACATATTTGGATGCACTAAAACATAATTTCTGAATGGTTTATTTAACAGTGTCTTTAGATGGTTTAAATTTCTTCTTCAGTCCCTCACAAAACTCATATCAGTCTATGCAATAATAGTATATAAAATACAACTTTACACTTATGATGGAAGTCTATGGGTTACATGTAAAATTTTTGTAAATGCTAATTATTTATTGTAGTCGGTTTTAAGTTATTTTGTTCCTGCAGAGCGTATGGGCTACTACATGTCCCGAATGCAGATGCCTGTAGAGATGGTTGCATCCCCTGGTCGACCAGGACCCCCAGGGAAGGATGGAAATCCAGGCATGCCAGGTCCCGCAGGCATACCGGGCCGCCCCGGACAGATTGGCCGTGAAGGAAGACAAGGGCCCATGGGTCCACCCGGTAAGAAGAACTAATGTGCTAATATTTCCTACAGCAGTCCGATGTTCCATTTGCCCAGTCTTCCACATGGATGCTTTCGTATGTGTCCCCAGGTGGCCCTGGTGTAAAGGGAGAGAAAGGAGATAAGGGTGTAGGAGAGATGGGAGACAGTGGCCCTCCGGGTGCTCCAGGTCTGACTCCCAAGTTTTCAAAGCCAGTTTTAAAGTAGAAGTACTTTTGCCAGGTTTGTGGTATTTACTCTACTGTAATTTCCTCTCAGGTGTTCCTGGTCCTCCTGGTTATGGTAAGATGGGACCACCAGGTCCTTCTGGTCAGCAGGGCATCCCTGGTGTTCCTGGATCTCCGGGACCCTCTGGTGCAAAGGGCAAGGATGGTCGTTGTCACCCGTCAGACTGTATGAGTATGCCGGTGGAGTACAGTCCAAAGGGCCCACCTCCCAAAGGTCCCATGTACTAGGAACTGGTTTAAGAGAAGTTAACGATGGAGGATGGTACCCACTGATTGACATTCTCCCAGTTGCCTACCTGTACCTGCTAAGGCTTCTGAGAAGAGCCAAGTAAACCCAAATGATTGATGTCATTTAATTTCCACAATGGCGAAACACTGCTTCACCACCAATGGGAACATTTAAAGGTTATCGTCTGCTGATGAACCAGTGAAGAAAGTATAAGCATTAACTTACACCACTACAATTTGGTGCAACATCCCAGTGCCTTAACCCCTAAATGCTTGCCACTTGCATCATTTCTAAGTTTGTGTTTTACAACAATAGACTTCTAGATCCCTGGACACGTAAGGTGTTGACAGTCCAGATTTATTCAGCATTCAACCTTTTTCGTTTCTTTTCCAGCCCCCATAAAGGATATTGTTTTCCATCTGGCACTTCACACCAGTCTTCAAGGTCCTTTATTAAATATTAAAGCAATATTCTGAGTTAAATACAAGTAAAAAAATCATCCATGGCATGCTGTTGATTCATGCAGGAATTATTTTAACTCATACCTGAGTTTGTGAAAAAAAAAAAAAGAGTACTTTGTTTTTTCCAAACGAGGTATGAACCAAAATGATTATCTGCCAAATGTGCCATTGATGCTGTTGCTAGGGCTTGTATTGAATCTGGAATGTTTCTTTAATAAAGTCTTTGTGAGGGGGTTGTTTAGGCAGCTGCTAATTTTGCTATTTAACTGCTTTAGCAAAGACAATGTGGCATAAATATCCATCTGTTTTCAGTGAATAATCCCTTCCACAGTGTGAGCCATCTGATATGAAATAGTTTGAGGTTTTCATTAGGCATAGACACAGTTACCTAATTAATTATTTGAATTATTCAAAATAACATCCCCAAGGGCTTGTGTTGTACATATTCATGTTTATATGTAATGGCTTTTTGTACTTTAAAAAAAAAAAAAAAAGAGAAGAAATTGACATCAGCATGGCAGCCCTTTTTATGGTCATCTGATATTTTGGAATAGTTTTATAAGCTCTAAACAAATGGATGTTTTGTAAAGGTAGGTTTTATATGCGAATATGGGTTAGAAAGCAATTTTGAGATGCATCATGAGACCGAAAGAGAATTTATTTTTATAAGAATATTTCTGTGACACCTATCTCTTGATGAGCTCTGTGATGACATCTCCTCCTCCTCCACCACTCTGGACTCTTAAACTTGAATTTTCTTTGATATACTGTACCACTTGCAGCTGAACCATCACATGCTTTAAGAACACCCTAATCTCAAATGTGCTTTGCTAGTCATCCTAAACATCCGAACCCAACCTTCACACTTCAGTCATCTCTAAAGCAAACAGCATCTTACTGATTCTCTGCTGCGTCAGCCAGTCTGATGCTTTTACACTCTGCACTTTATCCTCTCGTTGTCACTCCCTCAGTCTGTGTGTGTGTGTGTGTGTGAGAGAGAGAGAGAGAGAGAGTGAAAATGAGAAAGACTGTATCTATATTGGGAGGATAGCTACAAAAGTTTTTAGCAGAGCCATTCACAGTTCTCAAATTATGCAGTTTTCATGAAGTGAACGTTACGAGCATGTCAATTTCAAATTGGCCATTCAACCTCTTTTTATCCAAGCTTTAAAAAAAAAAATCTCCCCCATCATGCATCTCATCATAGCGCTATTTGTAAGTAAAGTCATTTGTGTGCAAATTTTTTCTTTGAAGAAACTTAGGAGAAGCAATAAAAGTTTTGAAAGCAGAGTTCCCATTTGTCAGTCCCTGAAAAACATATCTATAAATCTATATTTATTTTTTTTTTTTACAATAGCAACAATTTTGTATTTACAAATGATGACTGAAATGTCTTGAAATTCTTAGTATTGAGCCCAGGGGTACAGAGTTTCTAGTTAAATTTTCAACACTTTGTAAATAACAGCATATATGATGGTTTGGAAATAGAAATAAGATTGCTTATACTGGAAAGGGGTGACAATGTTGTAACCTAAAAGTGATCAGAATATGAATCAGCAGTGTAATGTGAGAAACATGAGCTGTGTCCCAAATGCTGTATGCATTATCTTCTACCATCTGGTGGAAACTTGGGTCCGGGCACCCAACCAAATTATTTTTTATACTTCAAATATATATATATATATATATATATATATATATGATCGCATCCAAAATAAAAGATAATATATGCACATATTTTATGTACACATAAACTTTTATTTTGGATGCAGTTAATTGTTTAAATTTTCTCTTTAAAAATTAAACTATTTATTCAACAAAACAGTGGAAATATGTCAGCACCATTAGCCTTGTTATTAATATGTAAGTGCAAAACTAATTGCTTCCTGATAAAACACCAAAAATAATAATATGCAGCATTATTTGACTGACAGTATGTCATGATGATAGAAAGTATTCTGATTGATAGAAAGACATTTCTGACTGCTGAAAGATCAGAATTGAGAATTCTACAGACCTGTGGAATAAAAAGATGTAAAGGAGTAATACAGATGTTTTTCTTATTGCAGTTTTTTTTTTTTTTCCCCCCTAAAGTAACATCAACATCAAGAAAAAGTAATGCTGATCAAGAGCTTAAAATTATTAAGTAGTATTCGTGTGCATTTATTGTTTGGTGCTTTATTACGAACAAGGCTAGATGTGACAATTAATATATTTTATTAAAGCAAAAAATAAGAGTGAGATCCAGAGGAGCGAAAGCAAGTTCTTCCAAAGTTGTTTATCTTAGATGTTTTATGATACAGAAGAACATTGAGTTTTACAAAACGTTCCTCTTTATTGATTGGGGTAAATCTGAACAATCAGGCAAGAAAACTTGAGTGTTTACAGACGAACCAAAAAAGAACAATAAATAGTCTGTTAATGAAGATAATCAGTTTTTCTCTAAGCACATAACACACAGTATGTTCAAAGTGGCATACAGGTTTGTAATTGACCAGAAAGGCTGAGCATTGTTTGGAGTCTGATCCTGAATGCCGATTAAATTCATTAACTCTGGATCTGTTTTATATTCTAAACCCACCCTGTCCATACAAAATTAATACACATTTACAAAGATTTACAGCATGGAATTGAGGATAAAGTTAATGGGAGCGCATCACCATCTAACTAGAAGAGCAGAACAAAGGTATTGCTTCGTGGCGGAGATGGGCACAACACAAACAGGGACATAATGTACACATGAGGTATCAGCTCGAGCCAGGGAAGATATTCACAGAAGCACAAGGTAAATGAATCTTGTAATAAAATAGCTTTGAATACTTTTTATTGGTTCAATTATAGGGGGAATTTCCTGGCATTTTAAAATCTCACCATCTTATCTTTTAAGAGTTTGGATCAGAATCATGAAACAAACAAAAAAATAGCACCTATTGAATGATGTTCTACTAGTCCAGGGCGCGTGATGATGATGTCATCAGTGATGTCACTGGCAATGTTCTCACATCTCTCTGTACCGTGAGGTTGGACAGAGCAGCAGCGGCTGACATTGCTAACTTAACACTTCCTTTCCGCAGATGTCAAATCATATATAAACAATCCTACTACATACAAAAAGTTCACAATATCACGCAGCAGCTGGTCCCTCCCCCCTCACAATGTGTCCATTGAAGAGTAGGCCTACTCTTTCCATGCTTCTCCCCCTTTCTTTCTTTGTTTCTTTCTGACTCTCTCTTTCTCTCCCAGATGTTCTTATGCCCCAGTAGAGGGCTTGATTTAAGTGGATGGGCCCTTTACTGTTCCTGCCTCTTGTAATCTGGGAGAAGTGTAGGCGGATGCTGCCAAACATGCAGCTGCTTCACAATATCCAGGAAGACCAGCGGGACCAGCTTTTCCAGAACGCCCTGGCTCACCCGCTGCACCCTGGGGTCCTCGCTCGCCTGGCCTACCGTCACGTGCAACACCATCAAGACCTGGAGGACCTGTGAGAAAACAGGATAGGCTGCTGAGTAAACCGATTCAGCGGTACACAATTCAGACATTACCAGAGGACTTTGAACTTACCCGGCAATCCAGGTGGTCCCGGTTGGCCAGGATGTGGTCGCCCAGGATCTCCTCTCTCTCCCTTTGCACCCCTCTTTCCTGCAAAATGGAGATGATGTTTAAAGTAATGAGGATGACTGGCGGTATTTTCTCAAGAAAAAGATTGACATTTAGAAGGTTTTTTAACCTTTAAGACCAGTGTTTCCTATCTGGCCTGGGCCCCCGATTATGCCAGGAATGCCACGGCCGCCTGTCAGCCCATGAGGACCCTGAGGTCCTGGAGGTCCAGGTGGTCCTGGAGGGCCTGGAGGTCCCATCACACCTGCTCCACCCAACACGGCTCTCTTAGAGCTCACAGCTACCGCTGCTAACTTCTCTGTCAGAAGAATACAAGTTCAACATAAAATGATTAAGCTGAAAATCAGTAAAAGGTCATTCAAGCATAAGAAAGGTGGAATATGAAAAAAATCCTAGCCCTAGAGCTGCAGTTTTTAAGGATGAATTTCTTTTGAAATAAATTCTGTGTTGTTAGAACATCATGTGAATGCGCACGATTCTGCAAAGCCTTTACTGAAGCATTGTGTTTTTAGAATAACATGTCTTTTGTGATACTGATGACTCAAACATGTGTTTAAGTCAAACTTAAATACAAAAACTATGGGGAAAAAATGCGAGATCCGGAAACTGCAGAGGACTGTGGGAAAAAAATGCTTTTCTTAAAATTTGAACTTATTTTAACGTCAGTGGCATGTTTTTATAATGACATGTTATGTGTGAGACATGCATAGGCTTACTATCAGTGTTTGGTGCTTATACATCAGTGTCAGTCATCCTTTTCTATATATGTTGATCTATAGACACATCGAACTTGGCAAAATCAGGACGTCCGTGTTTACACAGAAAAACAACAGAAAAGTAGTACAATAGAACTGAAAAAAAAACATTTTCTGTGTGAAGCTCCTCATGCAAAAGAAGAGGAGCAAAAGATTGAGGCTCAAGCAACAGCGGTCAGAAATATCAATCCACTGCATGTTGAAATAGAAAAACAATAAAATGCAAAAAAGCTCTATGTTTTTAGAATGCTGTGTTGAGGGCCATTCACACACATTTGCACATTTTACAAAGTTAAAGACACTGCAAAAGACACAAGAGCAACAGCAAAATATGTCTGTCTACTGTTAGAACAATGAGAAAGTAGAAGAGTTGAATGGATAAACGTATTCTGTGTGAACCGCCCATTACGCCCAATACTGCAAAATAGGCTAACTGTGATCGCAGAGGTCAAACACATCCATCTAGTACATGTTTACATAGAACAGCAGTGAAAAAGCAACACAGTGGAATACAAAAATGTGTGATGGAGGTGGACAACCCCGAAAAGAATCCCTGCAAATAGTGTTGAACCACAGTCACATCTGACTGGGTGTCCCGCAACATTGGGTAAATATCATTATTAAGATAACAATCCAAAGGTGGACATTCATTTGTTGACCAGCTCTCAAGGTGTCACGGTGACCAAATCTTCACATCTAATCTATTTTCCAATGGGGAACGAAAGAGGAATGCTTCCCCTCGGTTCAGGCGAGTGTGTGGGCATGTGTAAGTGGAGGTATGTTTGCAATCTTAGGCTGAAAAGCTGAGGGATTACATTGTGAAATGGTGGAAGCCAACGGAGGTTATCACGGGCCAGTTCAGGTCATCTCTCTCTTGCAAAGTAGAAGGCCAGAGAGCAGAGACCGACAATCCCAGAGAAAACAGAACCGTGTGCAAGTCAGTTTTGAACAGCAGATAAATAGCTGCAGACTACACAGACCGCAGTGTTTGGCAGGAAAGCTGTCCCTGAGGAGTGATGATGCACGTTAATACATTTCAGTGGATGTGTAGATTCAGCTCAATAGATTACAGGTGGCCTCTTCCTGACACACTGATTGCAGCCAATTTGGATCGCAGCCGTTTACAGAAGGAGCAATGATTGTTACTTACCTTGAAGCATCTTCAGGACCACGTCAATAATGTGTTGATCTGTAGCATCACGACCCTGAAAATAAATAATCATAAGAATCAAACATTCCTTGTGTGGAACACAAAACAAGTTATTTAGAAAAATGCCCAAGCTCCTCTTTTCAATACGTGACCTTCAACCACAAAATCAGGTATTAAGGTCGATTTATAGAGATATAAGGAAAGTGAATAGTGACCACAGCTGTTGATTATTTGGAAAAGAGCAGGTCGGCAAGCTAAGCATGATGGAATGTAAATGATTTCATTTTTCAGGTGAACTATGCCTTTAAAAGTGTGAAAGAAAAAGTGTCTGAGTCAATCTTCCTCACCGCTAAGAGTTCTTATTATTTTCTGCAAGTGTTTTTTTTTTATTGTGCTGAGCACTGCATGCTACTGCAGCCTGTCTGGTTTGTGCAACACTTTGGCTTTGTTGTATTGGAGGCAAAAATGCTGCTGTCTGGTAAACTGAGTAGTTTGTTGGGGAATGTAGCTTGAGAATTATGATGAATGTGATGGAAATGATTATTGGAGATTGTTGATGCTGTTTAACACTTACAGATGGTCCTTGTATTCCTGGCATCCCTGGAACTCCTCTTTCTCCATGCAGACCACGTGGACCAGGTAAGCCTGCTGGACCCTGGTCTCCTGGTTTACCGGGATCTCCAGTAGGACCGTTGTGCCCTTGATCGCCGGTCACACCTTGCTGTTGATAGAGGAGGCAGTAATTAAGGAAATAAAGAAACTAGGATGTTCACTATTGGTTGTTTTTTATAGGATGAAAAAATTAAAACTTATTTTTAAGGGGACATATCTAATTTCTTTATCACTTTTTATACAAAATGGAATAGCAAAAATTATACTTGCCTTTTTTTTAAAACAATTTTGCAAAATTAAAAAAAGGTAGTTGGTAAGTTTATTTATATAAGCTTTAGTATATATATTTTTTTTAGCTTTAGTTAGCTTTTTAGTTTACAGTATGCATTAGTTATTTTTATGTGCTTTTGACATTTCTATTAGTTTCAAATTTCTATTTAGACATTTTGATTCAGCTTTTTTATTGCATTTCAGTTAGCCAACCAACGTTATTTCTTATTTTATTTCAATTCCTTTTTTTTTTCAGTTTAAGTTTTTATTTGCTATTCATATTTTGTTTTCAGCATTTTTTTTTTCAGTTAACATAAATTACTTTAAATATTTTTTTCTTAAATTAATGAAATAAAATTTTACTTAACAATGCCAGTGCTGTGTACATGCCATGTTCACCGTCTTCCATTTGTATGACAAAAAAGTAGCCCTGTCCTAATCTTACTGTTGAGGGCAAAAGTTATCACATCAGAGGGCTAGTTTAAATGTGCTCATAAAACTGACACAGCATAAAGTACTATAATAAAAAAAAGCTGTCATAGTCCACCTTTGTCATGCCCTTCACCACTGTAAAACAAACTACAAAAGCTGGATCTTACTAAAATTCTGTATTTCACCCAGCATTATCAGTGTTCTTCACGCTGTCCTTACCTGTCCCTTAGGTCCTGGCTCCCCAGACTGTCCCTGTAAGATGGAGAGACCCAATTTTAAGATGAACAGAATCCTCTGGAACCAATATATTAAATAAATGTATCCGACTACAGTCTTATTTACCTTCTCTCCCTTCTCGCCAGCCAATCCCTCTACTCCAGGATCACCCTGTGAAAGAAGCAGGTGAGATCCATCAATGTCACCTTCAGTCGTTATCTTTTATGATGTGCACTGTGATGTATGGTTTCTATTTCACTCCATAAATACGTGTATGTATTTATCTGAGGGTATACTCACAACGTCTCCCTTTGATCCCACTTTGCCTTGGAATCCCTGTAAGGAGATGCAATTGTACATCAGATATCTCTCAGTGTCAGCCTTAATGGGTGAGGCGCATGGAATTTATTGTTGGTAATATCTTATTTTACCGTAAACTCTCCGAGCACATTAAATCAACTGGCTTTTACTGCCAATATTCAATGTATTAAACGGCAAGGATATTGTAGATTAAAGGACAACAAACATTAAAGTGTCCATAAGAGGATATTTCATACTGAAATGAGGGGTATTATTTGGAAACATGGACATGAATTATCTAAGTGCATAGATGTCCTCTAGCGAAAAGACTTAAATGACGAGTCAAGACTGCCCCCATGTGGTCAAACCTAATCAGTTTGAACAGGAAGACAGTTCATTGACCGTTAATCACTGTTTATATGGTCACAAACCTTGTCACCCTTAGTTCCAGTTAGACCCTGAGCACCTGGGATACCCATAGGTCCCCTCTCTCCCTTACCCCCCTGCAGGAATAACAGAGAAACAAGTAAAAAGGCTTGAAATTGACATACTTTTGTGTCTGTATGTAATGCATCATAAAGGTATTCATAATCTATGTTGCATAGCATTATTTATTTTCTGAAATAATTATAACCAAGGTTAAAATGCACTTATAACATTTGCAGATTCCTTCTTAAATATAAAATACTTAATTTATTTGTGCATTATTCTTTCTAAAGGTGCAATAATTTGTAGATAAGCATTGTAATTTATTATCAGCATTGTAAGGTGCATTACAAGGCATAAGTAATGCATTAAAATATTATAAAGCATTAAACACTGTAAGATATAATTTGTATTTAAAGTCATATATGTATATATATATATATATATATATATATATATATATAGCCTATAGACTTCCAGTGTTAACAAACATATTTTATTATTATTATTATTGTTATTGTTATTATTTTAATAGAAATATTTTATTGACTCACAAAAGTTGATTTAGGTATTTTTGTATATTTTTTCTATGATTTTTTTTTAACAATTACCCAATATTTCCTGGATTTCTTTGACCCTGGCAAAACCTGATTACAGCAGAAACAATCATTTGATAAAATTAAATGTAAATTAAAAATTATAAAGAACTTACAGGCAAGCCAACAATACCAGGAGGCCCAACTGGTCCTCTTTCGCCTCTGTCACCCTATTGGACACAAAGTGAAAATTTAAGTAAAAAGTGTTTCCTTCAGTGTTAATAGATTGATTTATCAATGAGGATGGCCACTGACCTTTGGTCCTGGGACTCCATCCATGCCAGCTTCCCCTGGAGGACCAGGCTCTCCCTGAAAGAATAGGAAACATAAAAACCCGAAAAAGTTTTGTATTATGCCTAAAACTTACCTTGAATGATTTTACTTACTTGAGGTCCTGGAGAACCTTGCATTCCCATCAGGCCTCGGGGTCCGGTCTCACCCTAAACTCAAACAACAATAAACAAACAAATTGTTGAGAGAAGCACCAACTGATAGTATGGTATCAAAAACTACGGTTCCACAAAAAACATGTAGGCATTCATGAAATAACCGCATGATCTCACCTTAACTCCAATCTCACCCTTGGCTCCAGGCATACCAGGCAAACCCTAAAAAATATGAAGAATTGCATGAAGAATGAAAGCAGTGACCCCTGCAGACCTCCTCCATGTCTGTCCTCTGTGCTGATATCAGAACAAGGCTGCAATAACTCATCCTGTTAGTGAGGGTGCCTGTATTATGGCTTGCGCAGGTACGTTGTGATGTTTTGTATCATAACCAGCATGCTCCATTACCCCAAGTCACCAGGAGAGTCATGTTTGATGATGATGAATAGTTAATAGCAGGAGCAATTTCAAGGTGGTTTAGGCTCCAAAATAATCAGGGCAAGAATGTCACACTGGGACTGTAAGCTGAAAATACTTTTACTTTTTTATCTTTAATCACCCTCATTTAACAAAGGGAACACAATGGACAGATACAAGGGAGATGGGAAAGAGTTCCTTGCATATCTAATGCTGACAATTACTTTGTCTATGAAATACAGTAGAAAGGATAATGAAGAATAAAATTGTACTTACAGCATCTCCCTGATGACCAGGGGCTCCAGGTCTTCCATTTTGTCCTGTAGCTCCCTAAAAGATACCATGCAGTATTCATAAATTATATATATATGGTAACACCTCAGTATAGGGAACGATTCTCACTATTAACTAGTTGCTTATTATTATGCATACAGTGGTATTAACATATGGGCTGTACATATAAAAAATGTAATATGTATATATTTTTATTAATATAAAATGTTATAATATATAAGTATATTTAATATATAAACATATATTTTTATCTTAAATAGATACATTAATGTGTGCGTATATATATATATATATATACACATAATAAATATACACAGTACTTGTGTGTGCGATTAATCACAATTAATCATTTGATTATTTAAAAAAAATAATAATAATTTGCGGGGGTTTATAATAAGCAGGATCCAGTTAACCAGTCATTGACATTGATAAAATAAAACCCATCAGGATGAAAGAAGACTTGCTCATTCTGTCTAAATGTGCATTATACTTTATAATACTTTACATATGTCATGTGTCTTCTTGAATAATTACGGCTGCTGTGGGAATTGATTTAAGAGCTGAAAAAGTGCCATCAATACCTTTATTCCTGGGATACCAGGAGTACCATCTTTTCCATCAATTCCTGGAAGACCCTGACAATGAACATTAATCACAAGATAACAAACATAAATTTAGGAGACGTATTTTAAATGACATTTTAAATTAGCTAGCTTTTTACTTACATTCTCTCCCTTCTTTCCGACAACTCCCTGAGGCCCTCGTACGCCACGTTCTCCCTACAATTACAACAGCAAAAACAGAATAAATTAACATGTAGAAAGATAAATAAATGATTGGATGAACCGATTTGAATGACACTAATAATACTAACCAAGTCGCCTTTATCACCAGGCTCTCCAGGTGGTCCTTGGGGTCCCTCTTCACCCTGCAATGCACAGTAAGATTAAAGTTTTTTAATGTATTTTTTGTCTGTTATGAAAGTGAAATGTATTCAAATGAGACTTGCCGACTTACAGGGCGTCCAGGGATGCCGATTGGTCCTAAAATCCCTTTATAACCACGTGGTCCCTGTCACAGAGGTTGTGAATCACTTTTAAGCTTTACAGATTGTAAAACAAAGTTATAAAAATTCAGTCAGTGGAGATTTGCTGTCCTAAAAATGCAACTGAAGTTGTGCAATGTTTGTTTGCGTTCCACTGGGTTTTTTCAGAATATAACAAAACGCATGCAAATCAGCCCGTACACACAACTCTGTGGGGAGGCTAAAATAAGCTATATGCACTTATATTGAAAAACCGCCAGGCAAAATTGTTGTCTCATGTCATACTGCGTAATAAAATTAGCCATAGATTTAATAAACCAAAACCGCCCAGTCTCAGTTATAGATATGCTAAAAGTGTGATATTTATAGTCAACCCTGAAACAGATTAAGATTATTTA
Source organism: Enteromius viviparus (assembly GCA_032353835.1). Classification (NCBI taxonomy): domain Eukaryota; kingdom Metazoa; phylum Chordata; class Actinopteri; order Cypriniformes; family Cyprinidae; genus Enteromius; species Enteromius viviparus. The sequence continues at coordinate 6,596,874 of JAUCNO010000353.1, forward strand.
TTTACTTTGATATTATGCAATTATCTGTTTTTTTATCTGTATCTGTTTTTATAATGTACCATTTCGGTTTAATTTTAAGTCTTAGTAATTTTGTTATATTTAATGTTTCTGTTTAGCTTTTATTTTATTTTATTTTATTTTATTTTTTTATTTTATTTACTTATTTCATTCACTTTTCTAATGTAATGCAGTGCATTTATTTATTTTTGTTTATTTATTTTATTTTATTTGTTTGCTATTAGTTGTCCATTTACCATTAATATTTTATTTTATTACATCTTATTAAACAAACAACAACATATTTTTTGTTTCAGTTAACAGCAGCAAAACTGATGCTGTCACCTGCTCCTTACTCATTTGCATATTTCTTCTGACTAAATTAAAATCATAAGATATGCATAAGGACATAACAACTAATATTTTGGGAACTATAACTCACCGACTCGCCTTTGGGCCCCACCATTCCTGGATACCCTCTCAGACCCTGTGGACCCTAAAGTTATTGTAATAGGGAGAAGCAGATATTTTACTCCACAGGTGATTTCCTCTAGGACCTTAATAAAAGGTACTGCTACAATTACTTGCCATGATGTAACAGCAACAGAGGCTTAAATTACAAAATATTCATAAGTCAAACCAAAACAGAAATAAATACATTACTGGAGGGCCTGGTATTCCTTGTTCACCGGAGATGCCGAATTCACCCTTTACACCCTAAAGAACAGATTACAGAACAGATACTTAGGAGACAAAAATAACTGGGATACTATGTGGTTTGTCATTTTGATAATCTTTTAACTTTAATGTATATGACAATTTTGGTTATGCGCTTCAGACATTTGATAGTTAATCTTAAAGTCAGCAGACTTATAACTTAAGCTTGGACAGTCGTGCTCTGCATTATGGGTAAATCTGCTCTGTCCCTGTAGTCCATTCTAATGTCCTTGTGGGGCTCATTAAGTCTGATTAATTCACAGCGCCCTAGCTTCTCAGTACCTGTCGGCCCCCTTTTTCCTTTCATCTGGGTCAAAGTGTTCTGTCTGTGACTCCCACTCAGATTAGAGGCAGTTATATGCCTTGAGGGGCTTCGTTAACTCATAATCCTGCTCCGCTGATGGACGCTGTGTTAGGGGAGAGATGCTGGGGCACCGCAAAGCATGATCTGGATGCTTAATAGTAAACACCGCTTATTTAACCTTAGCAACCAATCCGTATTTTTGTTATTTGCATGTCACACACAATGATGTGCCATTAATAAAGTTTAAAGTTTCATGTCATTTTATCATTTGGAAAGGTGCTCACGTGCGCCCCTCTGTGGTTACACACCATTTGGTTTTCTGTACAAGGATATTACTTAAATAGAACAAGCAATGTTTAGTATATGACCATGCCAACAAAATTACAATAGGATGCTCAAATTAACGTTGTTATGATTGTTCTCATTCTCAATAAATAATAATAATAATAATAATAATAACAGGGTACATATTTACAGTAAGTAAATATACTGGCTAATAATAGCCAACAATGAACAATTTCTTTAAAACATACCAGTTTTCCAATGCTTCCTGGATCTCCCAATACACCGGCACGACCTTTATGTCCCTGTGAAGAAAATAATTTCATGATAATTTCAGTGAATGATTTGTCAATGCATCATCTCATACACAGGTGTAGTAACAACTATGATGCAAAGCACTTATGTGTGGTCATAATGGAAGGACGTGCAGTCATGAGGTAATTTGCCTGTGAAAGGCTTGAGTCAGTAATTCAATTTAACTTACTGACCTTCACTCCCTGTAGGCCCTGAGGACCTTTCGGTCCAGGTGGACAGTTGGTTGGACACTAGAACACACATCAGCAACATCGGATTAAAAAAAGTGCAACATTCCAGATCACACAAGCTAAATAATCACTGTCATATCTGTTTAGCTGAGTGAAAATGTCCTTGGGCATTTTCTTTTACTAGATCTCAGACCACCAGCCCTTTAATTACAGTAAATGCATGATAAGGATTGATCCGGACAGAACAGGGCTCCAGCTGGGCGCTACAGGCCAGAGGAGAAGCAGTCAAGCAGTCTGCCACGTGATCCCCCTGTGCTGAGCAGACTCCTGGCAGACTGGCTGCAGATCACAGCCCTGGGGCCCGCTCGGCTTCGGGATCCAAAAAGGTGCTAATGGACAAAAGCCTTTGATGGCACCCATTTAATGAAGCTCATTAGGAAAATCTATGAACACTGAGATCAATAAGGGGTGTGTAAGGTCTAACAGGACAAACTCTAAAAGAAACCAATACAGAGAAGGGTTGTTTGAGAGGACGAATTTGCAAAAAAAGTCAAGAAGAAGGATTTGGAGGTGATGAGGACTGAACTTTTTTTTATAATTTTTTTTTTAATAACTACATTACAAAATTGTTTGTACTGTAAGTACCCTGCCCAAATTATTCCATGTAAATTGACAGCAGCTTTACAGCCATATTCCCAACAACATTCTTTTTTTTTTATTAAACTTAATTAAAACCTATTATATATTGTGTTTTCTTTTTTTATTTTGTCCCCCTTTTCCAGGAAGAATTTATATAATAATATATAAATAATATAATTCCATCGTATTAAACGCATGATATTATTTTAGGGATTTTTTTATCATGCTCATAAGTAAATTTATCTTATTTTAACAATGTTATAACAATGCCTCTATGTTTTTACTGAAAAAAGTAAAAATATTATTAATATATTTTTACCAATATTTTTACGGTCCCATTATGTCAATAGCAGATGATTCATTGTTTTGTTTTTTTATATTTATGTATTTATTTACAAAAATATACTTTGGAATTCACATCATGGTATGGCAGTAGGACTATCATTCAGACTTCACCTTACCTGAAAGTCAGCACTGCCTTCCTCTACACCCAAAAACTTTCCTGGCGGACCCTGAAAATGACACAAAAAATGAGATAGAGAAAACTGAGAAAGATGATATAAATGCATATGGCTGGGAAGAAAAAGCTATGTTTGGAGAGTTTATTATAAAGTAATACTGTTCTAAAGCAGATCCCAAATGGATGACTTCAAATGAAATGAAATAAAGCAGAAAATGAAGTAAGACGCACTCCCAGAATCACAGTAGTTATGAGATGAGATGTCATTTTATACTGTTCTGGCGCTGATTTATTATCAGCCCTACAGCTTTATACAGAGAATTGGATTTCGCGGTTTGACTTGAGAAGACTACATTTCCAAGTGAAGTAAATGAAACATTCTGTGACTTACTGGCTTTCCTGGAATTCCGGGTAAACCTGGAGCTCCGGGACTTCCCATGTCCCCCTGTGGGATGAGAGATTTGAGTGCAAGTAGGCATCAGTAACATTGGTTTGCTGACTAAAATTGAACCATTTTTATAATTAAAAAATATTCAAACTACAGTCTTAGCTGATTACAAAGCTTAAATATGAACAGCGTTCTTAACCATGAAAGACTTGAGTGCGACCCACCTTTTGCCCAGTAGGCCCAATTTGTCCAGGAAGCCCAATGGGGCCTGCTGCTCCCTGTAATGAGATAATGAAGAGTGAAATGAGATGCATGTTTTTAAATCTAATACACTAATAAGAGTAGTTCATTGTCTGTGCAGTAAGAACAGACAAAACCTCAGTGGGCTAAGATCCCATAAGGGTTTAGGAGGTTTTGTAAGGCTTGCTCTGCAAAAGCCTTTAGTAGGTGCAAAATGTTTTCAAGCAAACAGATAAAGTGTATCAATTATTGGACCGAAAAAATGAGAAAAACAAATCAGTTTGGTTGTATATAACCACATATTAGTGCTTGGGCACTAAAACAAAGAAGCAGAATAGCTGGGAAAGGCAAAGGAAGCAAAATAAGGAAGTAAAATAGATTATAAACTGGGTCACTTACAGGAAGTCCAGCCAGTCCAGGTCCCTGAAGGTAAAAAGAAAAAAACAGTTGTTAAATGGAATATACTCAAACACCAAAGAAATGTGAGTTTGACTATTTTTGTACTACATCTTTACCTGTTGAACAGCAGGACTAACTTTAAGTGGTGGTCTTACACCATATTTTTTTTTTCAACAAATGCATAGTTTTTTATACTTACAGGTCGCCCTGCTGGTCCACCAGGCCCTGGCTGACCCTGTGAAAATCAATAAAACATAATGCAAAATTAGACGTGTTCCATTCTACACACACTTTCAGAATAGCAATGACTGAAAAGATTGGATGTTATTTATAATATTCTCAATATGCAGGCATGATATTCATGTTATTCATAATATTGTTTGTAGTTGTTGTCTTCTATTATCATTTGTGAAACACTCAATGATATGTTATGTATGTCTGTTGGCAAAAAGATGATTTGCACTGTTCAATCTGCATCCAAAATAAAATATTATTTCCCGACCTTTGGTCCAGGACTTCCACGAGGGCCCCTCTCACCCTTAGCCCCGATCAAACCCTGGAGACGGAGAAAAACAAGCCTTTTGAATAATACTCAGTAATTATTTATATAGAATTATTCACTGGGTCATGTTAACACGTCTAAGGTGATGTGAAGAGTTAAGCAGGTCATTTATAAGCAGAATATTTGCAGTAATATGTGAAGATCAATGTGCATATTCTCATTTAATACCAAAACATCTTAAAAAATACATAAGACAGTTCCTCAGATTCACAATCTAGTGGGAGAAAAAACCGGATTGGCATTCCAGAGCAGATTAACCAGAAAATCCAATTAGGAATGTTTGCTTCCTAGCATGTGACTGAGAAAGTCTCGGACTAACATCTCCTTTCTCAATCTCATGCCAGCACTTTAGAGTGTAGGTGTGAATAACCTTTACCAGAACATGAATGTAAATGTCATTGTTCATTATAAAACAAATGCAATTATTTAAAAAGGAGATTTAGCTTCAGTTTGAGAACTGGATGCTGAAAAGTACATTATTAATCATCTCCAAATGACAAAATGAGTAAGAAATAGTGTTTTTTTTTTAGTTTTTTTTTACTGATAAATAACCATGTGAACGTCCATGAATGTAATTCATTAATTGTAAAACTAACTTACATCAATGCCATCTTCACCTGGAGATCCATCAGGACCAGGCTCACCTGACTCTCCCTTTTGACCCTGTAAAAGTGTTCACACATGACAAATACTCTCAGTATGACTTTTAAGTAGTAAAAACATAAATATCAGCTGTGGTTACAACTTACTGCTGGTCCAAGAGGTCCAGGAGGACCCTTTTCACCCTGTAAATCAGAGAAAATCGAGCAATGAGAACTGATAGAGAGCAGAAAATGGCAGAATTAGGCATGGGGACAAATCATTAATAGCAAAATGAAATAAAATAATCCTTCTGTTGATTGACTCACTAAATACAGTACACTGTATAAAAATAGTACAGTACAGTAGTCTATAGTATGTCACGAAATTCTCACGGCCCCTGAGAAATGTAGCAATGCAAAATGTCAAAGAAGTAATAAAAATGAAATGTTAAAAACTTACATGTATAAATCCACCAGATTCGTCTCCATACTGACCTCTTTGTAAGGTCACATTTACAGTATTTTGAGTTTGTGTCAGAATTCTATATACAATAGTCACTATAAGAATGTGCTTTCGAATGAATGCATCACTATTTGTGACTATAACATCGAAATATCCTGCAATAATTATCACGGAGGAACGTGGAGGATCTTGTTTCTGTTTCTGCTATGCAATGGATCAGTCAGGCCTGTTTATCCTGCTGAGTGGCTTTATACTGAATCCAGCCTGTGCCACAACTGTATCAAATAACCAACATCTAGCAGCACTCTCTCCCAGTATGGGAAAGAGGCAACCTCTAACAGAACCTTTTTGTGTGATTATTTTCATTTCTTGCGCCCTCTGTTGGCAAGATTTTGCTAGTGACGATGAATACAGAGCTCATGAAACAAGGTGCACAATGTCTGTCTTTGTACCAGCTCGACCTGTGGTGCAGTCAGGCGGCTCCAGTACTCACATCAATGCCGTCGGCACCGGGAGTTCCAGCGGGGCCAGGGAGACCAGGGGGGCCCTGTGGTCCAGGTGGGCCGGTCTAAAAGTAAACACATTTATACAGTTTCAGTTTAATCCTTACTAAACTCTGATATGCACTGGAAGATTCATCTAAACAGCATTCTATATTTAACTTTCACAAAACCAGCCATGTATGCAATTCATTCTCAAATGTTATGTTAAGAATTCATTCATATTGTTATATTATTAATGCATATTCATATAATAATTAGCTTAACAAATTAGGTGGATTCCTCTCACATGCAAATCTGACTGTGGATAATAAACAAACGAGCACAGGCTATATTGTTTGATAATCCTTGTTGTGATTATAATACTATAATAGTATTTTCTTTTATTTCAATTACTCAAAAAGACTTTTATTAATTAATAAAACTGCTTCAGACATGCTTAAATTTAAAAGACAGAACCGGGTTTATGATAAAAAAATAAATAAAATTCATTAAAAGCAGAGGCTGTGCAATCAGGGTGTCCGGGGTGGGAAAAGAGAGGCTGGGAATGTTTGCACAGACCCTCCCCCATTCAGCATCAAAGATACATCTGTGTTTCAATGCATTACTTGATAAGAAGGTCCACTCAGAATGAATGCATATTTATTTAATCCATTGCATTTTATGCGTATGAGCTGCATGCAAGCATTGGGCTGAGGTGGTCCTTCTAAATCTGACAAGTGTGTGTTATTCTGCTGAGAACAGTTTCAGGTTCTGTCTGTTTGAATAGCAGCTTCTGGCGTTTTCAATGGCCTCTTTGTGGTCTCTGTGTTTCTACCTACTCCTCTCTCTGTTTATCTGTCTCATGTTCACTTTCAGCTTCATATTTTATTCAGCAGCTTTCCATTTATTCATTTCATTTACTGAACTGAATTGTTTAAGCTTTCAGAATCAAAAGATTACACTAAAGATGGACTATTGCTAAATACCAGGCCTCTTGGAGCTGCATGTTGAAGAAATCCATTCAGTCCACTTGGGAAAAACTTTCCGAAGATGAAAAACTCTTGCAACATTCAGGATAAAAAGTCTCCAATATACAGGTGATCTATTAAGCTAATGAACTAATTACATGAATTTCGTTAAAATGAACTTTATCAGTTGGCATTTTGACTGACAATCTCGTCCAGTTCACAGCATCTCAATCCATAAAACGTTCTCCAAGGTGAACAATCTCATTCTTAAGATCATCCAGCACCAAGAAAAAAAAAAGATAACCGCAGCCAAACTCACCACTTGCGATAAGGCCAAGCAGAGCACCTGCAACAGGACCAGGCCTCTGAAGATGATGAAGAATCTATCCATGGTGAAGAAATGCTATTCAAAATCCAGTCGTCCCAGCGGTTCCTCCAAACTTTGCCACCCTCTCTCCTGGCTTCTCAGCCCAGGATGGTGGATCCAGGGAAAAGAAAGGTGTGCGTATGTGAGTGTGCGCGCTGCTCAGGACAGGGAAGAAAAACACAGTGGCAGGGACCTGAGGGGAGGAATGAGAGAGGTGTAACCCAGCCCTACAGCCAGCCCCTGAGAACTCAGGGAGCTCAGAGAACCCAACACACTGAGGACCGGACGGACCTGAGAAGTCATCACACACAAAGGAGGCGGAGACTTCTGATGATTGTCCATGGATCCAGCAGAGCTCTAGAAAGCTGACTGGACACAGCTGCATTTGCATGTTTCTCACGGCCCCATTACTGAATACCTCAATTGATGGTTGAATATGTACGCTGGACATCCAGTCGTTGACTTAGTGTACGGTCTGTGGGGCTTCTGGACACTGGAATGTTTGTTTTTGAGGCTAGACAAACAGATCCTCAGATCTGCATTAGGAAGTTTAGACAGCCACAAAATGCACAACGCAAGCAACTTTTCATTTTTGCATATGACATTTAACCAGCTGAACTCAAGGGGGTTTTTAATGGATGTGTGAAGTCAGTTCCCCACTACTAGAGGTAGTCTATTGACAAGAAAATGTTTAACTCACTTTGTTGTAAACATTATAGGCAAGATCTTGTGTATTACTTATATACGAACACAGCATTTAGCATTTTAAATGATTCAAATCTTATTTAATTGTATATTTCTATTGTTATTTTATTTCAATATGTTTTATATAAGTTCTATATAAGTTGTATGAGTTCTATATAAATTTTATTTCAAATTAACAAATGTTTTACTAGTTCTTAGCTGTAGTTTTTGAACTGAATGTAAAAATTGAACACAATCGTTGTCTTTTTTGTAATTAATCATTTTTTCAGCAAGAAACAAAATAATAATAATAAAACAAATCTTTGGGTGATTTCACTCCTGACTCAAAACCTTTAATAAGCTATTAAGAAATTATATTTAAAACATCTTATGACATCATGAGCATGAATGAATGTTACAGGGATGTCCACAGTGCCGTTTCCCCCCGCAGGGTGGCGCAATTTCCCGTATTCTAGAAATGACACAAAGAGGTTGTAATTCACATCATTGAACAGCGAACATCACGACCGCAATTGTCTGTCAGATGGATTTAGTTGTGCGATCTTTTAGACACTACATGTTTTAAATAGCACGTGTTTGGTGACCGGAAGCGGGCACAACAGACAGTGGGGTGACTAAGCGAGAGTAATAACGTCACTCAAGTGTGCTCGATATGTGTCTCTGAGACTGCGGGTGGAAAGTTGGGTGTCAAGGACCAGCGAATGTACAGCGAGGGATATGGTGTTGTTTGTATACGAGCAACGGTTCGAAGGCTTTTCCTCTTCCTGGTAAGATTAGCGGAAGCCAGCAGTACAGTAGTGTGTTTTTCTGTTCATCTGCAGCAGCAGCAGCCGCCGGTTGTGCCCGTCAGCGATCCGCTTCCCGGTGTGTTTCATAAACATCTCAACGGCGTTGGACTATTTTCTACAGAGCAGCTAACGTTATTTCAGTGAGATTCTGATTTCTGAAGATGACGGGTAAATCATTCAAAGACATTGACCGCTACCAGGCTGTTCTCACATCTCTTCTCGGGTTAGATGAAAACAAGTTTTGCGCTGATTGTCACGCCAAAGGTAAAATTTATATTTCACATATTATCTTTACATTGAAATTGAGTTTATGTTTATTGTTTGTGCATGAGAGGTTTGAGTTAGGCCCCGTGTTTTACATCAGTTTGGTTGGCGTGATGATGTCCGATTCGTGAACAAATCGTTCTTTTTGAATCGGATCTTTTTATGAGTCGGTTGAAACGGACTGCGTTGGACGCTTGCCAAAATGCTTGTAAGCCGTTTTATTGTAGAAACAAACAGCAGTGCCAGTGGTTTCTGCTTTAGACTTAATGAAACACAACCCCGAATGACGTGGAAAGAATTGTCTCTTTCGGACATATCCGACTCGAAATGAGAAATGTAAACAGGAATATGACTTGTTTGTTTTTAAATAAAAACATTTTACGAAACTTTTCTTGCCATTCCTAGAAATTGTAATATTGTTTAACGCCAATGTTAATTATTTTTACTGTCTAAAAATACTTTTTAAGCCGGTTGGCTGCACTGAACTGGGACTAAAATAATAAACACCTTTAATTAACAAAAGTTACTAAAAAAAAACAGGAATATGTCTGGATGGCCATATTAAAATGTTTTCTAGCATAATAAGGCCCACGTGGTGACCTGCTAAAGTCCAAACATTTAAATAATTACCTGAATCGTTTTTATACCGATTCTTTGAAAAGAATTGTTCGAAGGAATCGAGTCACGTTAATGAATCGCCATTTGTCCAGTGTGATTTATCTGCGCGCATAAATGGGTTAATACTTCTGCAGGTGTGTTGCAGGTGCAAAAAATGTCATTAGATGACATTTAAATTGTGTGTATACTAAGAGATTGTTTTTGGCATGCATCAAAGCAGATCTACAATTTATTTCCCCACTTTGTAAATTTTAAGCAATAGAAAACACAAGTGGAAGTAGTAGGCCTTGTGCAATGCAGCTATTTTTGCAACTAATTATTGCATTGGCACAACTTTTTTAATATATATATATTATTTTTATTTTATTTATTTTCTTGGTCAGTTCTAAGTGCTTATAGATACGATTTATTGATCTATTTGCTTGTATATTTTTCAAAATAACCACTGAATTTTATTGTATTGTATTTGGCCATGAGATAAAGAGTTTACATGCACAAACATTGTGTTTTCAGTTTGAGATTGCACTGAAGATGTTGCTGTTGCAGTTAAATTTCACATTAACTTGTGTTGCACAACATTGCAGAAATCACACTACACACATACATCGTTGCGCTGGCCGAACTATGCTGCTTCTGTGATTCTGCTTGTCAAACACTTTATGCTGGCAGACTTCCCTGTTTGACCTCCAGTCCTTAAGAGACACAGTTCTGCCCTTCTCCTCATTCTGAGAGGCCGGCTGCTATTGGTCAGATGTAATCTGTTCCCAGCCCTCCCTGTCTTGTACTGCCCTGTACCGAGTTAGAGGACACCCAAAACTTCTCATGTCCTCTCTCAAACATATATTCCAGTTGGACCCCTTCCTATTTAAAGGCTTGCTTTGAATGTAGCTATAGGTTGTGTAACATGGGGAGAAGCATGTGTAGTACAGCCATTTCCTGGCTTTGAGAAAAAAAGGAAATGATCCTTAAAGCAGCAAAATTCAGTTACAACAGTCTTGTGAACAGTTGGAGTGGTCAAGCAAGGCTCACGTGGCGAGTCGTTTTCACATTCAAATGTGGACTTTGTTTACACAGAAAAAAACAAGCAAGCTGTATTTTGTTTAAACTGTGGAGGAAATAGTGTTTAATGGTTAACCGCCGTTTCACTTTGACATTTTGTGCATTTTGAACTCAATGCTGCTTCTCTGTGGAGCACTTTGCTGTAGTGATACTATTCCTTCACACATCTGAATAGGACAGGTGGTTCAAATATCTAATTAGCAACTTGCACTGTGTGGAAATAATGCTGTGTTTGTCTTTACAGGCCACACAGTTTCCATAGCATACAAGAGTTGCTCATAATAGGGAAGAGTGTTCTTTATTGTCGAAGAGTGTCATGTGATAGACAGAGTATTGTGTTGGTTTTGACTGCAGGGCACAAAATTAACTTTACCATGCCAATAAAGGATAAATTAAATAATTTCAACTTAAAAAATATTTTTTGTCCATGTTAAACGCAAACAGAAATAGGCCCATATTGTGTTGTTGTTCTAGGTATCTACAGTGACTGAGTTCTAGTAGAGTGTAGATTTCCTTTGGCTTCCTTTAATCTTGTTATGTTAGCAACTTTGTGGCGGTAACTATGCACCTGTTTCTTCCTGTTTTGGCTGAAGATCACTTTCAGCAGTCTGAGTGTACTGTATCTCCCATTATTTTCACCATTTACACTTACCTGTTTTTTATTGTGTGTGTGGTCTTTACACTTCCTTTGTTTCATTGTTTAGTGGCAGATATGTGAGGGACAGTCTGTGTTTAAACAGCTGAATCAAAAGGAAATCAGAGAACGGAAGTGGTTTTACTCGTGACCTTTTCTCCCAGGACACCTTGGTATGAGTCTCATTTGCATTCTCTTGTTCTGCGGTTGTCATGGAGATATCGCCGCGGAGGCTGGAGTGGATTGAGTATGTGATGCTGGAGGACACGATGGCTGTCCCTTTGAGACCCTCTCAGTCCCTCTGTACTTCTGTTCCAACCCAGGCTCATTGAAAAAAAATATCAGATGATGATTCTGTAAGAGCTGCATCATGTGCTGGAAGCACTATTCCTTTGTAACATTGTTTCACAGATATTTCTGGTAGCTCACGCACAGCTAAGGAATGAATAAAAGGCTTTTATTCACATGATTGCCGCATGATGCTCCACACTTTACTGGATGTATTTAGTAATGTCTACAGATCAGGTACATTGGTAAACGTGCAAAATAAAGTATAAAATATGAGCAGCTAGTCTAAAAAGTGTTAATACACTGTTAGTGTTAAAGGGTTACCCAAAAATTGACTGTACTCAGAAGACCCATTTAGTTCTTCAAAATGTCTTGACGTTTGGTTTACTGTAAAAAAAAAAAAAACAGTCTTTATTTTGTTATTTACTACAGATATTTTCAATATCACGAATAAAGGAAATTATAGGTTAGGTATATTGAAATAGCACTTTAGAATCTGCATCAGGATGTTGTTTTGGACAGTTCCTATTCGCCTTGTATTTGACAAGATACCACATTGCCTTTGGCAGTAGAATGTCTGGAAATCTGAACTCTGTGCAGATGTTCAGGCACTATATTCTAGTGTCTGACCTGAGTGGGTACTGCTTTGGCACACTTACAAAATGACTTGGTTTAACGATTGGTGTTCGTATCTTCACTGCTAGGCATTGCAGACATCCTCCATTAATAAGAGACATCAACAGAGGTTCAACCAGTCCCGTTCTCCAGGTGTCGTGTCAGCTTTGGAGATTAGTATGAGAGTCAGACTGCAGTCCTAATACTGCCGCTCACAGTTCATGTCTGCATAATTAAGAACAAGGCCTGTGTTTATGAATTTCCTGAATAAAACAAGAGCTCCATCTGCTCGGAGGGTGCCAGAGTCAGTTCACGTCCTCTGGTTATTTTGCAATAGGAGAAGCCCAGTAAAAGGGGCAACCTGGCATGCCAAGATTCAGCCCAGAGAAACTGGGTCTTTAGTTCACAGCCCGGTCTGTGATTTCCCCCATGATGCTTTTCTTAGTACAGATCCATTTAGAGTTTCCCAGATTCTTTTTCTGAGGCTTCTGACGTGTTGATCCACGTGGATTAATGCATGCTGAACAGGTTTGTCTAGTTTCTATGTATTAAAGAGAGTGTGTCCACTGTGTGTTTGTGTGTGAGGCCCCATGTTTGTTTGTTACACAAAGTCCATGTTCTTCTCTTCTGAGTGGTTTTCAGTTAGAAGTGCCTTTTCTTGCATCCCTCTTTTGGAGAATAGAGTACTGTCTGCCTGTCAGAGCAGATCACAGCATGTTAATGTACCTTTAACAGCAACGTTATGACAGCTTCGCTGCCCTGTATTTCCACACAGATACTATAAAAAAAAAGACTTCTGTCAAGCTGGAGGGGAAGGTGTTTGCTCTTTCTTGTAGTTGCCTGGAGCATGTCAAGGAAATTCTCTGCCAGTAGCTCAGATTTTCATCTGTCTAGAGATTATTGTAGTAACATTTTAAAATAATGCAATATCATTTAGACGTTTGGAAAAAATGGGCATTTGAATTTTTACAAAAAATAAAAAATAAAATAAAATAAATTTTGTTCTTTTTAAACTTTTGTGTTTTTCAAATAATACTTCATGCAATTGTAATACATTTTTTAAAATCTGCATAACTTTTCAAAATGAATAATGGTAATAATAGTAACATTTCTTAAGCAGCGAATTAGCCTATTAGATGTTAGTAGATTAGATTAAAATACATTTAAAATATTTTAACAGCCTTGGTGAGCATGGGAGACTTTAAAAACGTAAAATCCATTAATTAATATACATTAATAATTGTATAATATTAATAAAAATAAAAAAAAAAGTTCCATCCCTATATATGGGCGATTCTTCAACTACGGGCACTTTTGGCCTTGTGAAATTGTGGACTTGTGAATTTCAGTAAATATAGAATTA
>JAUCNO010000353.1:6644386-6654900 GCA_032353835.1 Enteromius viviparus
CCTTGAGCATCGAAAAACGACACAAAACTGTTTTGACCAAGCGTCAAAATGTGACGAGTTGGAGTGAGACTGTGTTGTTTATAGAATGTTGACTGAATGGAAAAGAACGTTCCAACTAAAATTATTTGGTTTATAACACGCATTAAATATCTACTTTTGTGCTCCACAGAATAAAAGCCAGTCATAAAGGTTTAGAACAACATGAGGCTGAATACATGATGGCAGTTTCCATGTTTGGGTGGACTAGCTGCTCCAGCTTAATCAGAGAAAGTATGCTTAATACTGAAGAAAGGAGGGAACATTGTCAGTACTAGGTGTTACTTCCTGTTCTGCTTTAATCAAAGTATATGAAAAGTTTGAGAAGCACAGCTGTGGGGTATAAAAGAACAGAACCCATCGTCCATTCCATCCAGATAAAATGCTTTAGATATATATATATGTGTCAAAATCAAAATAATTCCAAAATGTGAAGTTCTTCTTCGCTCTATAAAGCTTCAATTTCAAATCCTCTTTTTTGAAACAGGGTGCTCATTTTGCTGACAGTGTGACATTTGCTTTGTGAGGCAGAGACATGGTGGAGACGCTGGCCCACTGCGGGCCCGATCACGCTGACAGGCAGCGGCTTTGTGGGATATCTCCATCACTCTCCTCCAGGGAAAGCTGGAGCCTTCATTCTGCCATTCACTCTCCATGCAGCAGCCAGCCCTCTGGCTACTGCTTGTACATGTATGATAATGAAATGCCACATTCTTCATTCTAATTGCATTTTAGATTTTAAAAGGGCAAAAAAAAAAACCTTAGCTCATGTAAAAGAGTGAGAGAAATGTGCGGGAGAGTTTAAGCGAGGAAAGACGCAAGGAAAGCGAAAGCGTGGTCTGGACCCTAGGTGGCAACAAAGGCCTGTGGCGTGTTAATGCATCTGAGTCAGAGACCCCTGCTGCCTTACAGCGACACAATCAAACCCCCTTCCTTTTTTTCTTCCCACCCACACTACACGCAGCAAACTTCATAAAGTGGGATTAAAATAAAGCTGTGCTGAAAAAAAAAAAATACATAAAGAATTAAAAATTTACAACGCTGCTTTTACTTTAATAAGCTTTAGCATCCTTTATCAAGCTGGCACAGTCCTCAAAGAATTAGCGGGCTAATTAGTATGACTTATTTCTTTATCGCGTTTTCTGCTTTCTTTGTATTTATTTGTGCATGTGTGTTATGTACAGCTTTTATGTGGTGTAGAGGAAAGAAGCGGCTTTCTGGCCTCCCCCCGTTTGATAGGTGTCGGCGTGCGTCTGCAATCCCGCATGCTCCGCGGAAGACAGATTGATGTCCCACAACGATGATGAAAACACGCAGCATGTAAGGAAGCAGGAGAGACATCTAGAGAAAATGAAACGCGGTGGCTCAAACCAATGGGTGTCTTCAGGCAGACGTTAGAGAAAGAGAGAGAGAGAGCGAGAGCGCTATCAGACCCGGGGATTATTCATGACCCCTCCTAACCATCTCTCTTCATAGAGATGGTGGAAAAATATTTACCAGTCAGTGTAATTTGATAAAGCTATACTCACCCGTAGAAGGCTAGTCTTGCGTAACCAGAACTTTAACTGAAGAGAGAAGTTTTGATCCACATCGTAAGTGCTTATAACCAAGAACTGCCTACTTAAGAAGAAACAGTAAGACTGGCATTTAAGTGTCCAACTGCATTTCTTTTCTGAGCTATTTATAGGCATGTTTCTCTCAAATCTATTATACCACAACAACCACGACATGCAAACTATAGAAAAAGTGCATCTGTCCAGAAAGAGTATTTCACCTATAAGATCTATAATACCAAATAAAGCGCAGTTTAGCAAATTATTATCTTAATTGTAAAGTGCCTCAAATAAAACAGTGGAATATTTGTAAAGTTATGGCAGCTTTCCAGTATTATGACCAAAATGGACAAATCAATGCAATTTCACAACCAGTTTGTGCGTATTTTACGATGATTTTGTATTATTTGTCTACACCCTAGTGATGGGTAGGTTTAGGGGCGGGGTTAGGTGTAGGTCATTCATACAAATTATGCAACTTCTGCAAAGATATAGCAAAAATCATATAAACGTGTAAAAATTAGCCACCTTGTAAAATATGGATAAATCTGTTATATATAAATATATATATATATATATATATATATATATATATATTAAATAAAATAATTTTTAATCAATTAGGACAAATATATATTTAAAAAGTGAAAGTAATTGTAAGTAATTAATTTTATTTCTAGATCTTTTGAACTTTAGTCTTTCATTCACACAAAACAATGTGGGTTATTTTTCCATCCCAATTTTTGTCAGTGTTTTTGTGTTACCCAGAAAATCCTGGGTCAGACGTAAACCAGTGATTTAGTTGTTTATTGCAGGGTTTTTGTGTAATCTTCAGGAGAGAACTGTTATAAGCACCATCGAACTCATGCATTTCTTCGGCAAAAAACAGGTCTGCTTACATTTTATTTTAGCTATAAAACATGCGTCCTGTCCTATGTTTACACAGCTCTTGGGTTAAAATTAATGAACCCATATTGGGTTGTTTTTAACCCGGTATGTTTTTGAATGTATCCTGAAAAAATAATAAAATATAAATAAATAAATAAGATCCCTGTTTTCCACACAAAGATATTAAACAGTAACTGTTTTAACATTGATAATAAGAAAAATGCAGCATATTACAATTATTTCTGAAAGATCATGTGACACTGAAGACTGAAGTAATGCCTGCTAAAAACTCAGCTTTACCTTAACAATATTAAATGATAATGACTTTACGTTTAAAATTGTCAAATTATTTTATAGTATTACTTTTATACTATATTTTGGTTTAAATAAATGCAGCTTTGTTGAACATCTTACTATACCCACAGTTTTGGACGATTCAGTTTCTGTGTCTGTTTTCATAAAAATCTAACTTACACATCTGGAATCGTACAACGAACTGACAGCAATCTACAAGAGCAAACAAATTCATGGTGGTCTGTAAGCACATACTCAAGGACGCGTGTGTATTTCAGCGTAGTGGATATGACACAATTGCATTCAGTCATAAACATTCGCTTCATTAGGCAGCTGAAGCTGTGCGTTATGCGCTACATTGAGCCACCTCTGGCCCTATCGCCTTTTCTCTACACTCCCACTCCCAGCAAAACCCAATCACCAGAAAGCACAATTAAATTTCATGACTATGCATATTTGCGCTTCCCATTTTCATTTATTACAAAGGGCATTCATTAATCTACCTTTTTTCCTAGAGAATGGATTTTCATTTTAGTGAGGTGTGACAGATACTGAGGTGAACTTACCAAGAGATGGCTAATTAAATCAGCAGTAAAATGCACAAGCCAGAGATTTTTTTTTCCTTTTTTCCCCTTCTTATTTTTTTTTTTTACTCACATCTGATAAGAGCCAATGCTGTGGGGAGGAGGTGTGGTATACGGATAAGAGGAGCTATTTTCTCTCCATTTCCAATTTCAGGCGAAATATTAAATCACAAATAAACGTAAGTGCTCAAACTCTGCGTGAAAATTGGATACATGGCTACATGCACGGATGGGGGCTCTCAACAAATGAATGGATAGCGAACTAAAAGCTAAACAACATCCACCATAAAAGCAAGAGCAATAAAGAGCACACTAATAAAGTAGCAACTAAAACAAGCACTCGCAAGTGAAAACAGATGAGCTGCATCTGCAGAGTAGCAGACACCAACTTGTGCCAAACGTCTGCTGCTAAAAAGAAAATCCTTAAAAAATGCATTTACTTACAGCATATGCAAGTATATAAAAAAGGAATGCGTACAATTGAATAATAAAGTATACAAATGTACAAGCAGCAATTAAGAGCAGCATTTTGAACTACTCCTTTAAGGAAAGAATGGAGACCTCAAGACTAACTATATGTGTGTGTGGCCTTTCTGTTTTGAACAGTATGCAGTCTGCTGATCCCCATTAATGTGATTTATAGCATCACATAGTAACACTCCTCTAAGGCTGCATTTGTTAAACAGTGCGCCGGTCGGTACGTGTGCATATGGGAGTGTGAGAGAATCAATTTTTGAACAGATCTGTTAGTGTGTGTGCAGGTGTGGAGACATCCCTACAGTTGTTAGGAGCCTTTCTGTGTCAGCAGATACTGAAGGGATGTCCCATCAAATACTGCCAAATTAAAAAAGGCAGTGCATATGCACTTGTGGTCTTGGACTCCATGCACTCATTACAATTCTGAGAAGCCCAGAGGTCTGAGGGTTATACGGTCTTGTCATGTTCAATGTCAACTTAAAGGAGGGTGATAAGGCAATTCCTGGTCTTTTATTAATAATGCATGTGAAGGGGAGAGACGCTTCCTCCTGTTGTTGTTTGATGGGTTGAGAAGCGCCATTTCATGTATTTCATACTTATTTCAGTGAACCAAGAAAGCAGTCACACCTCTTGAGGTTGTAGCTAATTATGATTAACGAAAATTAAAGAGAGAAAAGGCTCCACCTATAATGAATTATAAACTGGGAGTTTTGGATATTAAACCTGGTCTCTCAATCTAAACTATTTAGTGGTGCAAATCTGAATAACAAAAACAATGTCTCCAACCAAACAGGTTTGTCACCCCTCAGCTTCTAGCAACTTCAGTCAAAATGCAATTAGTTTCAAACTCATAGACTCGGAATGATTTAGTGCCCATAAGGAATGAATAAATCTGTGTTTTAGAACAAATCAGCTGAGTGAATGATTCTTTGTAAAGAGAGTTACGTGTTTAATTTTGGGGTAAACCAGTGTTTTGGATCAAATTAATTCAGTGAATGATTTGAGGACTCACTTATAAAGACGGTAATTTGCTTAGTTCATGAATTAATCTATGCATTGGAGCAAATCAATTCAGTGAAGGACTCACATATTCACTTTTTTAAAGAGCTTGTTTTGTCGCTGAGCAAATCAGTGTGATTGAACAAATCAACTCAAGGTGAATGATTCAGGGACTCGCTTATAAAGACCGTCAACTGTTTTCTTCCTAAATTAATCTATGTTTGAAATAATCAGTTAGATGAATTATTGGAGGAAGTTAACACTTTTTGGTGTGTTCGCACTGCAGAAACTAGGAATTTATTGAGTTTCAGGGACTCCTTCTTCAGAGTCGGGTCTAAAACTGAGCTATAGGAACCACAAGTAAGATATACTAATTGGCCAAAAAAAAAAACACGGGTTACATTGTGTATTTCACAATCATGGTGTCCTCCACTCACCAATTTTTGACATTTGTAGACAAACGTCTGCGAGTTGCAAGGCCTAATGTGCACTAATGGTACTCAATGGAGACCAGAAACTGTTTGCCAACATGCTGCAAAATATCTTCTTTTGTGTTTAACAGAAAAAGAAACTCATATATGAATATTATTTTTAATATTGATAACAGAATATTAATTTTAACCTTTAGTTTTGTTATGACACCCTTTCAAAATAGTCAGTATATACGAGATCTCAGAGCATGAATTCCAGTAGTCTAAAGTTCAAGCAGAAATTACCAATGAACTAGGCTGCAATCTTTTCAAAAAATGTGCACTGCGACGGATTTGAAAGGTTCATGGTTTCAGTGGTAAATTGGACCATTTTAAAAAATCAAAAAGCCTCTACATCACTGAAGGGTTGTATAGGTCCACCCTGGTTGTGTTGTAGAGACACTGTAAGTGAGTTAATAAAACCCACTAAGTGCTAAGAAAGTGACCAACGGGACAGCTAAAATTTGCCATGCCATCTCCAGGGTCCTGTTTACTCTGTAAATTGGCCCCTGAGAGGACATGAGGCATCCAGCTTGCCTAGTTAAGGTGATGGACGTGACTCCGGTGCATTGATTTTCCCTATGTCTCAACACTCACCATCCAACTCACCAGCAAGCAGGGGTGCAAGGTAACCTCTTTCAGAATCACGCTACCTTTTCTTGAATTGCTAACCTTTGGTCCAGACTGCATCTATGACTGCACAGCTACAATAACTCACCCTATTTATGTCTGACCTCTCAAGAACCTCACTGAACACTTATTCAACTGGCTTTAAGAACAGAGTGAGAGGGTAAACTGAAGGAGACATGCTACAAACTTTTTCAACCAGTAGAAACGCAATTTCTTATATAGTGATTTTTCACTTGATCTTGTCAGATGGCAAACAAAAGTTTGATAAGAAATGTCATTTAATTTCATTACATGGTGAAACTGACTGAGTGAGGGACTAAGCTAATTACCCTAACTTAGGCTGTTTAGCAGGTCAATCAAGGCAATGGCTTACAACTGTGCTTGGAAGACAATTACAGAGAAAAAAAATTAATAATAGTAATATATATATATATATATATATATATATATATATATATATATATTACAATTAATTAAAAATAAACATTAAATAAATGCATCCTAATCATTTTTTTTTAAAGTGATCCAGAGCATTTCTGATATTAAAAGGTAGAGCATTCCATAATTTGGGGGATTTGAATGAAAAAGCTCTTTCTCCCACAGTCTTAAATATTAAAACTAATAGTGTTACTAAATGCAATAAAAGAATATAAATAAAGACTGTTTTCAAATAAATATCTTAAATACTGGACAAAATTCTCAGCTTTAAAATATGCAAAATAAAAACATTAATTAATTTTATTATTCAAATAAATAAATACAAATTAGAAAAACACACGGATCAATTGAATCTCTTTGTGAGAAAACATTATTTATTCATGTAAATGTTATGGAATTCATTTCTTAATTACTTTTGTGGCGAGTAAAATTCTACAGCAAAATTCAAAATTCCTATATTTATGTACCCATCCTCACAACAAAGGTAACCCAATAATACAAAAAACCTTCAAATCAGAGCCATCGGATCTCCCTGTTCTCATCCTGCACAAAATACACTCAATTCCAACATTCACTTTCCTCATCAAGTTTCTTCAAAAAGTAAAAATAAATAAACTTACAAGTGGAATACTAACTTATAAGTGGAATGGCAAAACGCAAAAGATAAAGCTGTGAGTAAAAAAAAAAATTAAAGCAGCAAAAATGGCTTAAAATTTCTCATACATAAACAAGAAAAAAGTCTTAGTAATTTAAAATAGTTCAGTTTAAACCTCAGGGTCATGAAGTAGCCTGCTTTAAAAACAAACCCTTCTTGTTGTCCAATCAGTCTGCTAGCCCACAAATGCATTTCCATAAGTGTTGTAATTGCTGCAGTAACGAGCCTTTTGACCCCGAGTCTAGATAGCGACTAAATTAACAATCCACAAAAGCTGTCCTATAGGCATTTCCATTCCCGCTTGAGTCGGGTGCGTCTCGTGGCATTTCAAACACACCACAGATCTGCTGAAACGTTTTATCACGAGGGTGAGCTGCAGTGACACGCGGGCGTAAATAAAGCTCAAACAAGCCCCTCTCCAACACCTAACGGGCTCTCCAACTAAAGGCCATCCGTATATTGTGGCAGGACTGTCATTTTATTACCCGAATCAATTCGGCAGGGCTACGAAGTGACAGCAGAGGGATGTGGCCTTCGTTGGCCGGGGGGTTATCTGACGTGCGCAGGCAGGGAAATACACAGCCTTCGTAATGAACTCAACTCTTACTAATAAAGCCTTTATTGCCGGGCCACATATGAACTGATACCAACGTCGGCCCTGTTCGCCTGCATGCTCGTAAAGTAATGAAAATGAGCTTTTTCTCACAATCGTTTTTTGCGAGGGAGGAAAAGGCAAACGCAATTAAGTGATTTAATAACACAAACGTCTCAACGCGACAAATCATCCGCCGAGAAACAACTTAAACAACATTTTTTATTAATCAAGACCTTAGAGGCAAAAACCCATTTATGGTGACCTTTAAAAAAGCAATGAGTGAGAGAAATGCACTGAGAGACAGATAACCACACAGTCTCGACACCCATGGATTGGGCCCTATGTAGAAGGGTTTAGGGCCTAGAGTGGGAGTGGGCCTGTCAACGGCCCCTGTGTTTTGATCGAGAGGCTGAAAAAGAAGATGGCTCCAAGAGGTGCGAACCTCTCGACTGTCTCACTCTCTCTCACTAATGCTCCCCGCTCAACTCTAGATGTCAAGGCTGGAAGGGATAACAAATCGCCTCTTCAGTTCCACACTTCTGAACCGCTACTTCTTCATCTAGCTGCGGCAAAACCAAAGCACCGTCCCCCCTTTAATGTCGACCCCCACAATCTTGCAGAGGAGGAGAATTACAGATGAAGCTGGCTGCATTTTAAGATGGCATTTTAAAACATTCGGACCAACCGCAGGTAAAGAGGTTCACAGCATGGCAGAGTACAGAACTGAAAGTACTTGAATGCAGTGCTCATCTCTGGAGTGCTCTTTAATTCTCATAATGGAATCAATTATGTTTCAAATGGCAGCCACAGCCAAAAGTCTTCTACCCTTTACACTGACTTTCTGCTGCAATGGTCAGATAGTGTAGATGGTGTCTACATTTACAGTACAGTGATTGTTCTACCAAATGTGTTAATGATTTTTAAATGTCTAAAGCTGGAAAACCTGAATATGTTTATTTGACTGTCTCTGTTAAATGTTCACAATGAATTGATTCATAATAAAATATCACAACAAAGATAATTAGGCTACACAAGTTATGGCACAAATCTAATAGCTAAACATAACTACAATAACTAAAACCAACTAAGTTAAAAAATATAGAAAATATAGGTATAATGCTAAACAAAAACCTAAAAAAAAAAAATAATAAAAATGCAAAAGTAAAATATAAATAAAAAAAATTGAATGTTGTATTAAAAAACTGTAACACAGTAAAACTTTAGTTGGACCAGTTCTTACTATTAACTAGTTGCTTATTAGCATATGTAACCAAAAACACTGACATACAGTATATGGGCCTATGTATGCACAGTGTCTGTATATATCGGTAACATTGACAATAAAAGTTAATCAAATTACATATTATAATTATATAGCAATATATTGGTAACACTTTATAATGGATAAGACTTTTTAACTATTAACTACTACTTTTCCCTCAACAAATATTTAATTTGCTGCTTATTAACAGTAATGCAATTGTTAATTTTTGGTATTGGCAGGATTAGGGATGTAAAATAAGGCATTAGTAAGTGCTTATTTTTCATTAATAAATGGCTAACATTCTAGTAATATGCACGCTAATAGGCGTAAAATAAAGTACCAATATAATACATGAAAGGAGTGCTTTATCATATTTAAAGGGTCTGTAAAACTAGAATAGGGAACACTTATTCACTATTAATTATGACTTTTTCACGCAATAAACTCCTAATTTGCTGCTTAATAAGGTTAGGTTAGTTGTTAAATTTAGGTATAGGGTAGGATTAGGGATGTAGAGTAAGGTCATGTAGAATAAAGCATTAATATGTGCTTAATTACTACTAACAAATGGCTAATATTCTTAATATTCTAGCTAACAGGCAACTAGTTAAGAGACCCTAAAATAATGTGTTACCAAAGGGTCATACGAAAAATCATCCTGAGCAGAAAATCTGAATTAGGCATTCGCAGAATAACTCGGATTTGCAGTCAAGTGCTGCTAGAGCTAAGAAAAGAACAATGGAGAGCTGTTCCTGTTTCTTGTTTTGTCACTGTTCCTTTACCATTTAGCTGAAGAAAGGTTATAAAACGATGGCATTAGAAAAAGCAAGAAAAATCCACGACAGAAACCAGGTAGTGTGGGTGAGATAAGACAGCAGGTCCCACTAAAACCACGCACAGCATGTGTGTGTCAGAGAGAGAGAGAGGTGTGTGGCCTGGTGTTCCTGAGTGTGTGTGTGTGTGTCTGTGATTAAACAGGATTGTGTCTGGTCTCTGCGAGTCCCCGGGGAGCGGCTGGTCTCACGGCAGGCTGTCATTGAACACATTCTAAAGGCAAAGACTTGTTTAATCCCCGTGGCCCTGGTGCACCTCCCACTGTCTAAAGCTCTTTTCTCTGTCGCCACTCGCCTTCCTTCAATCGCTTTTGTTCTGAACTGCACAGCTCTCATTCTGTAGCAGCAGGTTACTGATCTGCAGCTTTTCTTCAACGCCTTAGACTTATAATGGGTCTATTTACAAGAGCACACACAGCACACACAAAGGGGGTCTGCTGCCAGAACATAATTCGTTATCAGTCGATTTTATGAGCGAGACATTAGGCACTTTTACATGCATTTGAAACAAAAAGGGCTCCAGTGAGAAGACTGGGAGCTTTTATGTCATTTTATCTCCAAATTGTGAAGAGATGGAATAAATATATAGAAGCAAACTGTTATGAAACACACACTGTTATTTCCAAGTACTATCATACTTTTTTGTGCATTTACTATGATAATACCATGTTTGTGCACATCATCTTAGTACTACCATTGTTTTGTACATTTACCATGGTAATGCAACATTTTTGCACATTATTATAATTTTAACACCATGTTACCATGTTACCAGAGTAATGACATGTTGGTACATTT
>JAUCNO010000353.1:6670170-6685488 GCA_032353835.1 Enteromius viviparus
TCTCAGCAAAGCAGAAGTGCTCACTATCACACATTTAGACTGATTTGTGAACAATGTTTGAGAGAAATGGTAATATTTTGTATCTGGAATGAATTTTAGATCTTTAAGTCCATCTCATGAAAAATCGAAGCAGAAACAAAAGTTAACGTTTATATTTTTGCTGAGTGTATGTTTCGTTCATACCAGATGCTGAAGGGCAAACTCACAGAAAGTCTCGTAGACACACTAACTTGTGATGCTCCAGGAACTTCCTGGTATGGACAAAGGCACACTGGATTAAAAAAAAAAAACATTTTTATTTGACTACTAAAACGTGAATAAATATGTTTTAATTATACATGGGTTGTGTGTGTGTTTTAAAGTATTCTTCTTGCTGCAATTTTATAACAAAATATATGACCAACAAAATGCTAATTGACCCTGCAAAATTATAACAGAATACATATTAAATGTTATACTTTTTTCAATGTATGATCTACTGTATAGTGTTACATACACGCATATAAAGTTTATCTAATCTAATCTAATCTAATCTAATCTAATCTAAATATACACATATATTGTTATGAAGCGGACTGACACAGAGGTAAGAATTTCACAATGTTTATTAACCGGATGAGTTGATCAACAAAGGCAGGATAAAGGCAAGTAAACTGAGGATATAATCAAACTTAGGAATCTTCCAAATTAACTTAAAGAGTCTATCTTTCTTTCTTTGCAGATTAGACAAATTTGGGGAAGACAAACAGATGACCACAACCACACACCACTTGCCAGACTGAGACTAGGAAAAGGATCACAGGAGCTGGAGGAGACACAGAGGAAACACGGAGCAGACTGGAGGAAACCGGTAAGAGCACAGGTAAGTATGTTTGTTCAAAAGGCTTAGTATGAGTCCACTTACTATTATGAGTCCGCTCGGACACTGGGTGCAGAGTGGCGTGTGACTTTATGTGGTTCTTGATTGGAGTTGTGAGCTGGATCAGGTGGCAGTGACAGGTGATTGTCATCGGTGCTCCTGATGAGTGTGAGCTAGACTGTGAAGGTGGAGCCTGGCATGGGCGTAACCTATATACACATATACAATACACACACACACACACACACACACACACACATATATATATATATATATATATATATTTACTCATTATCACCTTGAAATGTTGATTTTATGTTATGCTTTGTTTGTGTATATTTTTCCAACAGGCCCAAAATGTTGGGCATTTTTCCAGAGAGGTAATTTTTTTCTGGAATTATTTTACCTTTGAATACATGTTTTGTCACATCCTGGGTGACATATCACTTATATAACAATTAGTAAATAGTTATGTGCCTCAACAAGTCATTGTTACCTTTGATACCTTTGCAAATTATTAGCTAAGGATTAATTGAAGCAGACAACTGTAAGTTAAAGTAAATAGCTTTGACCACTATAGTAATTAACATATCAGTGTACATTAGTTAATATCATATGTTGTTATTTATTTGATACTTCACGTTAATCTATGATTCACATAGAATGTGTATTAGTTGCTGATGTAGTAATCATTAATAATTAGTTTACTTCCTCATGAGTTATACATTGATTCATGATTATCTGTGCATTCGTTAAGGATGAATGAATGCATATTTGTGCACCAGTATTGTAAAGCGTTTTTATTGACAAAAGTTTGACTAACTTTGCAAATGTTGGTCAGAAGTTAATTAACAAATGCTGCAATCTGTAGTCCCTGGAAAACTGTTCTTATGCGGAATCATGGAAGCGATACGAGCACTGATTGGCCATACCATACGTTTCATGGTTTCTGTCTAGTAAACAGGACATTGTGGGCTCGAATCCCAGCTGTGCCTTTGGCTGTCCGCTTGGGTGCAGCTGGTCCTTGCTGAGCATGTGTTTTTGAAGGATAGCACGCCACGGAAATGCCCTAACATGTTATAGTGCAGTGGCTTAGCTGGAGAAAGAGTCTCTTTTGTAAACAGGAGATCCTGGGTTCAAATCCCAGCGGTGCCTTTGGTGGAACTGGAGCACTACGTAGGGCTTCATGTCTTTTCTCTCTCCAGGAACAGAATGCAAATGGCGGGTGCAGTGGAGGGCCAGCACAGCAGGCAATTTCACCAGTGAGACACCCCTCAGCTGCCAAAGAGAGTTGACCCTGGGCCAATGCCAAGCTGCAGCAGGGCGCCATTGGTTGAAGTGCCTGTCTAGTAAACAGGAGATCCTGGGTTCGAATCCCAGCGGTGCCTTTGGAGGCACCAAACACGCAACCTCTCCCTACTTTTTAACTCCAACAAGCAGAAACAAGACTAAATCATCCAACTGCTGTGTCAGCACTTGTTCTTTAATTTTTACCCACATTCTTTTACAAAATTCTTAAATGTCTTGTCAGGCATGCAAGGCTTACAATATAAACTTTTTACATTTTCACTACTTGCCAGTAAAAGTCAGCTAATGGCAAAATAATCATGTGTTTGGTCAGCTTGGTAGCTTTGCAGTCTAAATAAAAAAAAATTTAATGTATCTTTTCTGTCTTACCCAAATAAACTTACTGCTAAAAAAAGTTTTTATTGCTAAACACTTTAAGAAATTGTTAATTGTTACTATTTGATTCCCATCCTTAACGACCAAGTTATCCATGCCGGAATATGCTTTGGTTATCCAAAATTCAAATTGCAAATTGAG
This sequence comes from Enteromius viviparus, assembly GCA_032353835.1. Classification (NCBI taxonomy): domain Eukaryota; kingdom Metazoa; phylum Chordata; class Actinopteri; order Cypriniformes; family Cyprinidae; genus Enteromius; species Enteromius viviparus. The sequence continues at coordinate 6,672,854 of JAUCNO010000353.1, forward strand.
TAAATAATTAGCCTTCATGATAAATGGAGGAAAAAAAAACTGAAATTGTCATGAAATTTAATTATGTCCTGTTTTGCTCCTTTTGATGTCTTGTGGCAGTGGTAATAACTACTTTCACAAAAAAAGGAACCCCAAAAAGACAGGAACAAATTCACCGTCACTGATGGCATTTTATTTAAAATTTGGACAAAGCCACATAAATGTTCGTTTGGAAATAAATTAATCTCAAAAAGGAAGTTTTGAGATAATTATGCCAAATACATATATATATTTCATTCACATTTGAGAATACAGCAAACAATGTACTTCACTGAAGTCCGATATACTATTAAAGAGTTATTTTGAGGTATGACGCTTGGGTTGGTTTGGTCCTATATATTTAATTGGAGTGTATTTAGGTTTTTCTATCACTTCTAATCCAAGGTAGTGCTGCAAGACTTCGGGAACCAGAACCCTCCCTTCCTAAAGGAAGACAAACAAGGAGGAAAAATATAAAATGAATAAAACTAATGTCTGTTTAAAAAATACAAAAGTTATTTTACTTCAAATTCTACCTTGGTTTGGTGTGTCTCCAAAATTGCAATGACAGTACGTGGTACAGCACAAGCTGTAGCGTTAACCTATGGGGACAAAAAAAAAAAAAGGGTTTTTGACTGCTAAAACATGCTTGCTGAAATGGTTCTGTTCTTTCAGTTATCTCCTACAATAAAATTGACTTTTTCAATGGCACAAATAGAATGGAAATATTGCAGACACAAAACCTAGCATACCATATTATTAACAGATTTATAAATAGCCTCTTACCGTATGCGCATACTTAAGGTTTCCATCATTTCCCTCATAGAGAATGTTAAGGCGTCGACTTTGGTAGTCTGTGCAGTTTGAGGCACTGGAAATCTGAAAAGGAAGTTAACATTCACCAATAAGACTCAAAAGCAGACATGTATTCCTCTTTTTTATTTTTTTATTATTTTTCCAACCTCTCCAAAACTGCCACGTCCTGGCATCCATGCCTCAATATCATATTTACGGAAAGCAGGAGGCCCCAATTCTTGAGTGGGCATATCCAAGACTCTATGAGAGAAATTGTTATTACCATTTTATCAGCAAGTGCTACAAATCATAATTGTATTTACTGACTAGTGAGAGCTAGTGCAATGAATGAATATTTAGCAACACATAAAATGCTAGGTAATGTATTGCTGATTTACAGATTGTAGACCTGTAATGAAGTTTTAGGGAAGAGAAAATCTCCTTCTGTAATGTGACAAATTCATCCAACAATTGGGAACTCTCCTCTCCCGTCTCATTCGATGTCACACCAAACATTTCAACCTGAATGAATAAAAACATAGAACACATCCTAAAAAGGGTATTTATTTTGCTCAGTATTCCTAGTATTACATTTTAATTGATTTTGACATCACTGGTCTCGGTCCTGATATGCACAGAGGATCACAACACAACTTCCATATTTACTTCCACAATTTATTTTCTATGCTACCACTTGTTGTCTGATTACCTTGGTAAAATGGTGAACTCTGTAGAGCCCCCAGGGCTCTCTGCCTGTATCAGTTTCAGCTCTATAGCATGTGCTACTACAGACTGTCCTAGAACCCAAAAAATATCTTACAATTTATGATATTTTGAATAATATTTTATGCATGCATCAACAATTTAATGCAGTATTTAGGTCAATGAGGGTTTTTATTTTGTACCTGACAGGTAAATCCTTCAGATTCACAGCATGATCCATGAAATAACCTGGAAGGTAAAACAAAGGACAATCTATCTTTGCTCATCATGATTTTTGATCATCACAATATTTTTGTATTTATCTGGTCTATATTTAAAAATAAATGTATTAATAACTTGCATAATAAACAATTACATTAATTTTTTTAAATAACACTAGAATTGAAAATTATATTTGAATATTCACATAAGATTAATACTCATATTACAGTAGTTCTTGATTTTCTCACCTGCCACTCCTACTTCCCCAGTACCAGCAAGATTAAGGTCAGGAAAGCGTGAAGGGTCCAGAGAGTACACCTGTGATTTTTGAGCATTAGGCTGTATCCCACAACCCTCCTAAAAAACAAATGCAAAAATAGTGCCATGTCATGGAGTTTCTTTACAGGTTGTCAATAAGTTTTGTAAACTTCATAGGACTTCTTTCAGTTAAGAATCTTAAAACACAACTACAATGTGATCAAAATGTTGATAAATCAAAATCATGGAGTTCAGAACAAAGCGGTACTCACAAAAACCACTGATTTTAGCATGTCAGGAACAACCATGGGTGTAAAGCCCTGGAAAAATATAAGAATTTCACTCAACATCTAAAAAGAAACTGAAATGGTGATATTGCATTATATATATATATATATATATATAAATAAATGAATTGTCCCTTTAATTACATTCATGGGTAAACTTTATTCCAAAAAGATGAAAACATACCAACCCGTTTCTGAAGAAGGTCCATGGTATAATTTTGCAAGGCAAACTGAAGTCTGGCTCCTACACCTCTCAAATAGTATGATCTGTGCCCTGACACATGGGCAAGCCGTCTAAGAGAAAAGAGATTTTTTTAATAAAAAAAAATAAAGATTTAAATAAATTAAAACATTTAAAAGAAAAAAAATCTAACCTTTGTCTTATGAGGTCAAGAGACTCTCCAATTTGCAGGTGGCCGTTTGGTTTAAAATCAAATTCTGTAGTGGACACATGACACTACATTATATTACAATACATCTTGTGCAACACATCAATGCATTTGCAAAATATTTTACCAGGCACTGCCATAATAAAGACTAAACACTGATCTCATTAGATAATTGCTGTTAACTGCTGCAAGAAATCAAGAACTTCAAATCTCAATATAAATACAATTAATGAAGGCTGCTGTTTACAAAATTGTAATTTCGACCAAACAATTTAAGAAAAGACAATTTGCTTATCTGCTTCATTGCATCCGAGATAAGGGTGACATTGTTTCTTCAGTAGAACACCATGAACAAACATACAGAGACAAAACCAAATTAAAACCTGCTGCTTTTGACAAAACATTTGAATGTTAGGTCTTTAAAAAAAAAAAAAAGAACAGTATTTATCTCATTTAATTTCTCTTATACACCACAATCTCCAACTCATTCACAACATCCGGTGAGTGATGCTCTGGTACATGGAAACATACACATAGATATAGACGGCCCATAGAATCAGTCACTAATGAGGAATCTATGTATAGATATCTATGTTCCAGCATTATGCGCCAGATGTTGTGAATATGATCAGGAGAGATGGACATCGTGGTGTATAAGAGGTAAAAAATGATAGAAATTGTGTTGGGATTTTTGCAAAGACCAATGTATCGCCACAAATCATAGGGTTTAATTTGGTACGTTTTTTATGACTCTCAGTGCTTTGGAATGTTAGGATGCCATTGACTTGAATTATATGACTGAGAAACTGCAACAGTTTGAGTTAAAAAAATCTTTGTTTGTGTTCTACTGAAGAAACAAAGTCACCTACATCTTGGATGCACTGGGTGTAGATAAACATCAAATAAACATCAGATAAACATCAAATTTTCATTTTTTAGGTGAACTATCCCTTTACGGAGAGGGATAATACAGTTTAAGTCAAATAGATTTACCTCGTTTCTGACCAACCAATTCAACCACTCTTGCCTGGCTCTCATCTCCAATGGGCTTTGAGAAAAGAACAAATAAAAACAAACACTTCATGCGCATATCTTCATATACTGTTAGTGGTTCGGATGTATGTTTCCCAGGGTTTTCCCCATTTTTCTGCATTCACGAAAAGGGAAGCGGTCTCTTACCACACAAGGATGTGTTCTGTTGGGCAATCTTAGGGCACGGCAGTAATGCTCTTTCTCCAGCTCACCCTCTTGGACATATAACTGAGTAAGTTTCTCTCTGATTGCTCTACCCTCTTCCCTAGCACTCGTGTACTCCTTCAGCTGTCAAGTACAACACAGAAAGAGTTTTTCAATGCATATAAAGCACAGTACAGAATAGCAAGCAGAAACATCACTAAAATATAGTAAACATATTCACAGCTTTAAATAATTTAAATTTTTTATTTAATAAAATATCATTCATTTACTAAAGTTTGAAAGCTGGCACTTACACTAGCCAAGGTAGATTTGTCATGTTCTTCCTGAAGAAAAAAAAAGGGGCAAAGTTAAAAAAGAAACAAGATGTACTAAGAGCAATTTTTTCTAGAAATATATACTCAGTTGACAAATAGCATCAACAATAGCAATATTTCAACACCAAGAAATTTAAAGACTTGGAATATAAGCTAGGCTAGTGCACCAATTATGGAAACTACTAACTGTAGTGGTTTTTTTTTTAAAATGAAGACTCAGTACTTCTATTATAATGAATGAATGAATGAATTGCCGTACACCCAAAGCACTTTACAATCTCCTCAACCACCACCAGTGAGCAGCATCCACTTGGATGATGTGACGGCTGCCACAGGACAACGGCGTCAGTGCGCTCACCACACACCAGCTGGAGAGGAGAGAGATACAGCCAATCAATGGATGGGGATTATTGGGAGGCCATAATAGACGAGGGCCAGTGGGAATTTGGCCAGGACACCGGGGTTACACCCCTACTCTTTACGATGAGGGTCATGGGATTTTAAATGTATTCAAGTGAAAGTTATTTGTGAAGTATTTCTTACTGAAAATATATTACAATTTTATTTTTGATTAGTAATTTGCATAGATTAAAATCTTCATTTGGACAACTTTAAAAGAGATTTTCTGTACTCTCAGATTCTAGATTTTAATATAGTATCTCGGTCAAATATTGCCCCATCCATCCAAATCATATATCAATGGGTAGGTTATTTATTCAGCTTTCAGATCATGCATAAATCTTAATTTTGGAAAATGAACACTTACGACTGATTTTGTTGTCCAGGGTCACATTTTACATTGCTTTCACAGTATTTCACAATAAACTTTTTTTATTGTATTTTTTTCTCTCAAATAAATGCAACTCTGATATGTAAGAATAAGTTATGTCTTTAAAATTATTATATATATATTTTTTAATCACTGAAATATGTTTTAAAAAGGTATTGTAAAAAGTTAGATGCACAATAGTAGGACAAAAACTACACAGCAACTACCTAAAAGAGCCAATCTCTCAGTCTGATATTCTGGTCCCTAGGGCTCAGGTCATTCCACCAGTCTCTTTGGGATTGTTCTTCACACATTTTCAGCATTCTCTACAGCAGTCTACCCTAAAGTCTGACTGCATAGAAAAGTAACAGCACACCCTCTATAACAAGCAGCATGATTTCAGATCAAAATGATGCTGGATGCACACGTTAGGGGTGTGTTCGAAAGTATGAATGATAGTAAACCTGGCCTTCAAACACCTTCAGGATCTAACGAAATGTCATTCGAGAACATCTAGAACTAGTTAAAAATCAAAGTACAAAACAAGGCAACAAGCAAGAATAGTTGCCCTACTCCTGATAAGCTACTGCTAAAACACCCCTTTAATACCAAAATAAAGACAGGATTACTTCCTAAACGTTTGAACATTGTAATTAAAGGTTTTATGTTAAAGGATTAATCTGCATGGTAATTTCGACTGGCCTTTTTGTGGATTAACTTCCTGTGAGCGAGAGCAATTTCCACAGTGACCCCACAAAAAACGCTTGGGTGGCAGAAACGCAAATCTCTCGAACAATAGCGATGTGTTTAATAGTAGCTACGGATGCTTGCGCACCAGTAAACCTCGAGATGTCTGAATGGTTTCTTTGTCTTGTCACTGCACAGACCAGAACATTGCATATTAGAATTTTAATAGAATTCGATATATTGACTATTTATTGGACTCAGATCCAAAGTGTTATACACAAGACTCGTACAGCAACACTTAAGTTCTTGGGCCCGCTACTCTAACCCATATGGATCGAACAAACGCAGCAAATTTATCACTTGGGTCCAGCGCAATTACTTGGGGAGCCACCACGTGACAGGGATCAATATGGCACAAGACACTCGGCCGTTGACTGCCGGCCATGACAAAGTGCCCCCGTGGCCTTTTGTGAATCCCTTCTATTGAGGGAGCAGATTATCAGCCTTTGTGAGCCGCCTCCTTTTTGATTTACTGTTGAGGTGGGAATGGTATTATTAAGAGGCCTTTGTTTTACAAGGAGGAGAGGCAATGAATGGGCTTATGGCTGAAGCTGCAGCGACCGACCAATGCACTGACGAAGTAACTTCTCTTTATTATCTCATTACCACACGGCTCACTCATTCATTTAGTCTGGTACTCAAAGCCAGGATGGCCATCAGTGATGCTAACTTCGAGCGGCACCAGACACCTGAGGGACGCTGTGTGTTTCTCCGTGTAGACAGCAGGGGGCTATGATGCGTCAACTTTTGCACAGTAGTGCCTCTAACTGCTGATGGTGGGATGCTGGTTAAGGTTAAAAGGAACATTTCTGGTTTGGTGAAAATTAAGTGTAACAGCACACGTGGTCTGATGTTGATTAGAACAAGAAGTCATTTGCGTTTGTCTCTCTTTTTGTTTTTTGAAAGCTGAAGTTACAGCGAGGCACTCGCTATGCATGTATGTGAAAAGAGACAATTTGTAGACATTAAAATTAGCCATAAAGATGCGACAATACATAACATGATTTTAGTGTGAAAACTGCTCATGTAAATGATAACAGTTTTATAGCTCAAATAATATGAGATATAATAATATATAATTAAAAAATGGCCCTATGTTCATCCATTTTAAGGATCTTACATATATCTTTCTCTTAATTGTTTAGCTTTTTCTGGAGGTCTTTTTCTTTTTTTTTTTTATATACAAAATGTTAATTGACCTTAACTTGTATTAAATACAGACTATTGCTTTAAATCATAAATCATATAAATAGTTACACATATTAAAACAATGTATTTTAATAAAATATATGAAAATATGTATTAGATTAAATTAACATGTGGGGGGGAATAGTGTGAACTTCATTATGTTAAAAAAATAAATAAATCAATACATATATTAGAATAACAGCAGATAATGTTCTGTATACATATGATAATATTCATTTACAAAATAAAGCATTTAAAACAAATTGTGCTACATAAAATAAATCATAAATAAATACATTTATTTTAAATCTAAAATAGTATAATCTGTTCTGTAAAACAGTATTTTTATTAGTAATTAAATGGTTCTGATTTTTCAATTGGAAGGGAAGTTTGGCTGTTTTTACCACAGAATCCAACGGCACCTCTGCTCTGGATCAATTCCAGGCAGTCTGCTTTGGCAACAATGCAGTTCACCGGCTTCTACCATGCTTTTGCTAATTAGTTAGGCACCTCTGGGCTGTGCAAGTCTTCTAATAAATGCACAAAAGAGGGGGAGGCGCTTGATCCTGAAGACCAGCAGTGCACAAACACACTGCAGTGAACTGGCTAGGATAAAAGACACTGTAGAAGTCGTAGCGTAATAGATTTTAGCTGCTTGGCCACTCTTCCCACACTCTGCAGCCCTGCCGCTTGGGTTTTCTGTTTTAATAGTGGTTGGAAGTGCAAAAAAAAAAAAAGAAAAAGAGGTGAAGTCAGCAAAAACAAAATGCCGCCATTAAATCATCTCCCTGAATCCCGTGTCAGGTCGGTAATAGGAAAGGCGCTCATCATCGGAAAGGTTACTGCTCTTCCAGAACATCCTCCTCCCCCGTTTTTCTGCTCCCCGAGTTCAGACCAGAACCGTTCATCCCGCCGGACCCGTCGTACCAGACCACTGGACTGAGTATGAGGAATTGGGGTGCTCCGGTTTTGGTCATGCCAAACTGATTCTATCTTTCCGGTCCACAATAAGAGGCTCAGAGCTTTGGTGGGCTGGGGCCACAGAGACGCAGCTTGTTCCCGCCACTATCGCCACTGTTGTATAAGCACAAATGTTATTCGCTTACTCTCAGACACACTGGGCTTTTTGTTATGCCGCTAACTAGATTTTCCCATGAAAGCCTCTCCTCTCTCTCCCTTCCTCTTGCTCTTTGTAGAGCTGGCTTGGCACGGGGAAGAGAGAGATGGCTGGTGGAAAGGAGGGAGAGAGACAGGAAGAGTACGAGAGTGTGAGCAGATGAGATGTGCTAAATGCGAAAACGGCGATACAGAGAAGGAAAAACATCAGGTGAAAGCAGCAGGATAGAGTATTACACTAACTGAGATGTGTTACAGCCACCTTATGTCTGCTGGGGCTCTTTTTCATTTACGATCAAGGCTTTGGACCATTCAAAGTCTGTTCACTGACTGTCTTTGTATGCATATCGCACACAAAAATGGCAGAAGCTGACTGAAATACTGACGGTTCTAATTTGTGGCTGACCAAAAAGAGTTTTTGAAAGCTGATACAATATCTTCAAGGGCAGAACGGTTGATATAAAGCTGGGGCACCGCTGCAAAATGTGCTTTTCTGCATTTCTTTTCCGTTTTGTTTACCAATCTAGCTGTAATATTATATATATATATTGGCCAATTTGTCAGCCTTGTTTCTTTTCATTACATTTGCTTGCTTCACCTATCCCTAAATAACAAAACGAGCTCCGATTGGTCAGTTTGTCATTGTCATAAAGCTGACATTCAATGGAAAATGGAAATTAAGGTCATTTTCACCTATTTCTTCTATTGCCATTGTGAATACATCCAACAAAAAAAAAACAAAAAAAAACCCAAATAAAATAATATAAAATATAAAAAAATAAAATAAAATAAAAAATATTAAATTAAATAAAAAATAAAATAAAATAAAATAAAAGATTTATTAAAATTGCAATGCCACAAAAAGCCCCCAAAAATGTAAACATTTGTTTTCTGTCTGGGCAGTTCTGGTCAGAATAAGAGTAGACAGCAGTGGCAGACAGATCTCTAGTAATGAACAACAGACAACCTGCACAATCCATTAACCCGGACCAACTGAGACTCATTCATCATGATGGCAATGAGGTGAAAAAGTCCAACGTTTATTAAGGCTTGCATGATGCAACGCCTCTGTCCTATAAGACCAAACTCGCGCGAAATGACACATGGTAACAAAATCACTGCATATACACAGGACACAAACACTCACGAATGCAACGTCGTAATCTCAGCTCAAGTCACATTAACACACTAACTACGGGGTATATCTAAGAAATAAATTACCATGTCAGATATTTACATTAAATAAATACATCAAGTACAAAAAATTAAAATAAATTCAAGTACAGACAAACTTTTCAATTCCAAAACATTTGGAACAAATAACTGCAGCCTAGCTCATGCCAGAAAGAGCTCAATACTTCGCTAAACTGACATCACATGACTTAACAGGCGACCTGTAATCTAAAAGGCTCCATCTTACAGCATTATCTCAGCAAAGCAGATGCAGTATGTGCCCCAACAAACACTTACACACACAGTATGCTGTGAGCTGGGTAAGACAGCTGTAGAAGAGACAGATAAAGCTGTGGCTGTAGATACAGTGGGGTGAGAGGTTAAAGGGCAGCTGAAGTCATCCAGAAAGGGAAAGATGTGTAAATCCCAGGAAAGGAAGTGTTGTGAGTAAGCAGTTTGAGAAGGCATGTGGCTGTTCCCAATGAAAAGAAGGCAGAGGGCACAGGATATTGTCAAAGTGGGAAGATGGGCACCTGTCAGCCATCCTGCTAGTAATTAGGTAGCTATAATGTTAATAGTGCATTACACTGAGATACAAATTAATGGGATGCAGGGTTTGAAGAAAAGCGCTTTTGAGTGTGTTAGGATTTTGCTTTGCCATTGCAAAGCATAAAACAGGATGACAGTCAAAGCAGATGCAAGCTAAAATACCAATACACCCTATGTTCACAATTAATTACTGTAACATTAAAGTTTTTGTATTTTATGACTCCATTATAGGGGCGAATCTTCCTGTCAAGAACATTTACCAAAAAAAATACTGAAGTGCATACTGCATCACATTAATGGTTTATCAATTGAGAATTTAAATAATAAAAAAAATTTATAAAAAAAAGATACACAAAACCATTCTGGTAATCTAATTCAGGATGGAACATGTGTGAATACCATATAAAATTATATTAAATATTAAAAATGGTGAAATATACCTAGATATGTTGTGAGATTTACGTTTATCGCTGATATGATATTAAGGAAAGACTATAAAGAATAAAAAACTGTAAGTTTATAATTTTGAGCTATATTATGCTACAACAACAAGTAAAAAAAATAAAATAAAAATTGACTGATTCTATCATCTAACCAATTTTAACCATATAATTCACACACCAAAGGCAAAATAGAGCAGAGTCAAGAAACAAAAGCATTAAAAGCATTAATAATAAAAGCAAGACAGAAGACACAATTAGCTTTCAGAATTAAAATTTGACTCAATCAACAATTGATCGAGCAGTTTTAGAGCCAGTGTAAAAGCGAGAGAGAAACAGAAAGTCCAGGAGGCCCGAAGAAGGCCAGACGACAGCAAATCGCTTGCAAAGATGGTGGAATGGCCCAAAATCTGGATTAATCCACAGAGTAAAAGGCCCAAAACCAGCGTCACTGTTCATGTACTCCATGCTATGTGCCTCCAAACTGGCTAACTGAGTATTCTGTCCATATAAAGTCCGTTTATAGAGTCCATTAAGGGTTGATCTCCCCCTCCCAGTGCAAACGGAATCGATTTTACGTTAGTCCACATATGATAGCCTTTTCGTCTTTCAGAATTTTTTTCACTGGACCATGTCCATGGCACGGCCCGCTTTAGGCAGAAGGGACCGTCGAAGGTGACGGCCGGAGGCGGCTCCTCCCCGACCCCAACGGCGCTCTTCAAACGAGTTAATTTCCCTCTCTCTCTCCCTGTCTCTCTCTCATCTGTCCTTTTCTAGGGGAGGAGGTGGTGCCCGGCTCTCACAACCTGTTCAATGCAAAGATAGAAAGAGTCAGGGCAACACACCTCACACTACAGCCGAGACCAAATGGCAGCACACCCAAACTAGCCGCGAAATATCGCACATCTCCTAAAAGCATTCCAAGTACTTGTAACCCGATGAGCCACTTTCCAATTACCCAAAAACAGCTTTGCGTCAGACCGTGAGGTGGCGACTGTTTGGCACTTCTATTATGTCAGTGTCAATTAAAAGTCTCTTAGTCACACTTGCGTATATTTTAGCGAAAACATAACGAGGTTACGGCACTGAAAAAGCATGACGAGGAGGTGTTAAAGGAAGAAAAAAGACAGGATAATTGATCTGAATCTGACGCTTACGTTAAAATAATCCTGTTCGAAGGAACCGCAACCTCATTCCTGAGGCCAAGTGGTGACAGTAAATCAGGCAGCTCATTACTGCCAAACCAAGTGAGCAAATACATGTGGCAGCCAAATAGAGAAGGCCCTGTGGAGCCAGTGCTGCCTCCCACTCACACATGCATGGCAGAGTCCTTATAACGAAGCCTGAACTTTAATCACGAGGCGAATATACCCCCCCCCCAACCTCACCAGATCAAACACACTCTCGCACGCGCAGATGCTTCAGAGACGCGCGGCGCACAGGCTTTACCCACCTCACTAGGTTTTCATTGTCGCCGGGGCCCTTGCAGGTGGTGCACTCGGTCCGCGTGTCATCAGCTTTGGGCTTTTTCTGCAGAGTCGACTGCCTCTGTCTGCGCTCCCGTGGCGAGGGTTCCTATGGAAACGCAAGCTATTAGAGGCGACCGCCGTGTGTGTTTGAATGAAGCTGGTGAGTGGAGAGGGCTGAGATTGCTGTGTAAATATACACAAGCTGTCTTTCTTCATCACGCTCTCTAAATATTAGAGGTAGATGAGGGAGATAGACGGTCTTAAAGGAGAGTGGGGTGAGGAAAGGGAAAGCTCACCTCGATCTTCTCCTCCTCGCAGATGGACGTTCTCTTTCTCTTCTGGCCTCTGGTTCTCTGGTCAAAGGGGAAATGAGATTCGGTCATAAAACAGAACGCTGAACTTTTCCAAACTGTTTGAGATTATGAGATTATTGTATTTAAGGTTATTAAAATGAACATGGGAATTAAATTACTGATGTTAAAAATTCTTGTTGAATGGGGTATTTAAAGTATTTCAAATGGATTTTCACTTAAAATCCCACTGGGAAACAATCCACAAAAAAGGCGAACTAATGAAAAATGTTGCAAGTACAAGAGGTGAAGAAAAAAAACAACAACACTTGTTATTATGTTCACATTTAGAATGGAGAACAGCTTTGAGCTTTTGTATTGACATCAAACACTTTTTATTGACTATTTGAGAATACCAGTAAAATGTAATAAAACAATGGTAAACTTCCGATTTTATAAGATGGTCAGAAATATTAACTGGAAATGTAACATTCAAGTTATTTTCAGTAACACTACTTAAAGCCTTTATGTATAATTGATGCATTAAAACTACTTATATAATGCATTATGTCATAATTAATACATTATAACATTATTTCATTGTTACACTAAGCATCTTAAATTGTTATAATTATTTATTACAATAAGATATAATGCATTGCAATGCACATTATGAATTATTGTAATGCATTATATACTTTAATAACCAGTT
>JAUCNO010000353.1:6686221-6701030 GCA_032353835.1 Enteromius viviparus
TATAAATATATAAAAGTATAATATATAAGGTTTTAAATAAATGTACATTATTTCTACAATAAAAACACTGATATTAGCGATGTAACTTAAGTAAATCAAAAATAGAAAAAGCAATTGCAACATTGACCTTTTTATAATTATGGGAAACATTTAGTTTGTGGTGCCATGTTTCAATTATAATTGGGACGAACAAGGTTTCTTCAAATTAGGTAACTGCAACAAAAAAATAATAATTCAACAATGTAACACTAAAATAAACAAATGGGGCTGCATGGCTAGTTAAAACAAAACTGAAGTATCAAATATATGAAATCAAGATTATCAAATCAAAGGCAGAGTTTTAAAGGGTTAGTAATCCAGAAATTCACTCGCCATGTTGTCATTCCAAACCTGTAAGACCTTTGTTCTTTGTTGGTATTTTTAATCAAATCAGAGAGCTTTTTGACCCTTCATTTAATAAAAAATATGTTAATTTGTTTTCCAAAGATGAACAGAGTTCTTGAGACAGAGAGTTAACCCCCTGGGGTCGGCAAACGCATACATGCGTTTTGAGGCGTCTTCTCCTGATGACGCCAATATGACCTTAAATTACACACTGAGTTTTGATCGTATAGATTAGAGCAATACAGCAATCGAATCTGTGAAGGGTCTTCTTTAATTTGTAGAACAGAACAACAACAACAAATTTTTGGTTAAACTATCCCTTTAAAGTAGTAAACAGTCTGTTGTGTAGCTAGTTTCACTAATATTACAAATTTTGACTACTCATTTCACGTTTTTGGTCTAAATTATACATTATATTAAATAGGCATATTCAGAAGTAGGCAATGAAGTTAAAATAATAACATCAAGCTGAAATAAATTAAAAATGCTCACGAAATTCCTTAACATTGCATATATATATATTTATTTATAAAGTAAAATGAGATTTGAAAAACCTCTCTTTTGTAATGTGATGTTGTTCAAGCCATGTGGCAGTAAGCTGAAGAGAACAAAGTTTAACACTCTCCACGAGTAAACAGCTCACGCAGAGCAGCTGGTGACTTGCGGCTCACTGTAGCTGCTACAGATGTCAAACAGTGGTGCTCCTCTATAATCCAAATCTCTCATTCAGTCCGGTTCCCCCTTGTGTGCCATAGAGGGATTCAATCCCTTTGTCTAGAGCCCAGACCACAGCCTCAACCGCTGCCCCTCTTATATCCAGATATAAGGCCATTCGCAATTGGGTCAACCCTGGCTGTTAAATTGGATTTTTGTGTGTGCCATGAACCAAGATTGAGTATCTAAACTCGATCTCCACAGAGCACTCTTCTGTTCGCTTTGAGACACTTTTTGGGCACTTTTTGTCTACCATCGGCGGATCAACGCTTCATCTCCATCAGTGGCTGATAAACACAAGAAAAACAACAGCGGCGGCGCACGAGTCAAATCAAACGTCTCCACCTTAATGCGAACAGGCGCATGAGTGTGCCAAGCTGAGGGTTTTTAAAAAGGGAAGAAAAAATGACAACATATTTAAACAGATTGTGAAAACAATTCCATCTGTCGCCTTTGGCTTGCCACCACACAGCAGATGGAACACTTATCATTATAAATGCTAACTGCTTCCACACTGCCAATTGGCACTTAAACGCTTCTGCCACTTCTCCCTCGATGGTGGCACCAAACAAAGGCACTCATTTATTTCATTATTCCTTCATTACGGCAGACTCGTTTAAGGTAATCTATTAAAGGCTAGATCAGAGGTCCTCTGTGCCGAGATCCTCAATGTAACGGTAAAGAACTGTAAACATGACGAAGGGCTGACGTAAACAACAATCTACACTTGGAGGAGGACAGTCAAGACTAGTCTGCTAAAAACCCTACTTTTTAATTAAGGATCTTGCAGTGCTGCATCTTTAAAAACACTGAATCAATTGTCAAGATTGGAAAAACTATTGGTGCATACAAAGGGACCGTAACAGAGAGTAGCCTACTGTGGTAATTCAAGGCAGACTAATGGCTTAAAATCAATGACAAATATGTAAAATAATCAAAAAGGTGGTCGGCAACAACGATAGTATACTATAGTATAGTATTTTGGAATAAAACGGTAAAATAAGAAAACGTAAAAAAAAAAAGTTGAATAGTCAATTTTATTTAATGAATTTAATATTTATCATTAAAAGGTGTTTTATCAGAAAAACTGTTTGTGACAAAGTTTGTTATTTGGGGTGATAAAATAAATATATAATTAAATAGCCGAAACAACCTAAATAACACACTAAAAATGATTAAAGTATAAAAATTAGAATACAAATTATAATAAACAAATAAATACCTTTTAAATTAAAACACAAACAAAGACAGATTTTAAATTGAATAGCAGTAGATGTTTTAGCAGTTGTGGCTGTTATTAAACTCTTAAAATGCTTCTTGTGGGCGGTTGTTAAGTTATTGCTTTGTGGTTGCTAGGGTGTTCGGGATGGTAACTAGGTTTTTACCTAATGGGCCAAATCTGAAGAGCCTAAGTCTAAGCGTCTATAATATTCTGGTCTCAAGACATTCATTAAAGTAAGTATACGGTATTTTACCACCTATTTCACTGTCTACCGAGGCCACTAACAAAAAGTCTTGATTGCTCAGATAAGTAATAGCACACCTGCAAAACTTGAGTTCTTGAAAAGCCAAAGTATGACCAAAATGACCCTTGCTTTTGCTAAAAGATTTCCAATGACTTTATGCACCGCAAAGGATGCATAGTCTGGACAAAATCTTAGTGTGTGCCAGTCATGAGAGCCATTTCAGGTGTGCAGCTGGTATATTCAGTGGCTACGGAACAGTGCGGCACATTAGTGAAGCCCAACACCACTGACTCCTGAATGGAGGGATAGCGGGGGGTCGATTAGCTGGCCGTGATAAATCAGAACACAGCTTTACAAGGGCTTGCCACCGCCACACCGGCTGGTTAAGGGCATTAAAAATGCAAAGCGGGGCTCCTTCAGCTGCTGCCACACTCTGGAGTGCAAGTGAAGATAAATTCTGCAGTGAAGCATCTTTCTCTGGTAGAGTTTAGCCGGAGCTACAGAAGAGAGAGAAAAATAAAAGCCTTTTAATCCAGCTGCTCTCTACTGAAGCCTTCGCCTCGCTTCTAGGCACGCGTCTCCGAGACTAAAGGGAAAACACATTAACCCTGCTTGGCATACGCAAGCTCCACACTCACACGCAAACACAGCAAACAAAAAATATCGTCCAGAAGTCATTTCTTTTACCTGCGTGTGAGCTATTTTGACAGCCGTCAGGCTAGGCGAGTGGCTGCAGTGCTGCAGGAGCCATTTAAAATTGCGCTTTACTTTCTAATTTGATTTTTTTAAAAAGTGGCAGGGGATGGTTTATTGACTAAGCTTAAAACAAAAGGTTGAAAAAGACAAAATGAAGGAGGGCTGGAGAGCATGTAGTTACTCCGATGGATATCTTTTGTCTTCCTTAAGGGAGCCCGAGCTGCCGGAGCACTATCGCAGGATCAGAGAATGCTGGACAGTGATAAGTGGAAGCCATGGAGAGCCTGAAAGACAAGCCCTATCTCAAGTCTGAAAAACACACACACACACACAACCCCACCTACCCACACACTTTAGTGTGGCACTCTCATCTCTACAGCTAGAGGTATTGGTGAACACGTCTTAGAGTGAATATTCAGTTGAATTCATATTCAATATTCAATGTTACAGTAAGCTGCCTATAAAGACAGCATTCTAAGGCATCGAGGTGAGCTAATAATGGTACACACATACCTGGCAAAAAATGTTATTGTCTACTGAACCGCAGTTTTCTTGAGACTATTGTGAAATTTGGTTGGGAAATCTTTTTCCCTCATGCAAATTTCCTGGAAGCATGGATTCCTATTGAAATTACTGGATTTTGCCTGTGAACAATCGCCAAGCGATGGTAAATGTAGACATATCTTTAAGGTCTACTTCAACCCAAAATGAAAATTTTGGCATTAATCACCTACCCCCTTGCCATTTCAATCCCATAAAAGCTTCATTCTTCTTCAGAACAATTTATATTTTAAAAATATTTTAGAGGAAAACTGGGAGGCTTGTGACTGTCCCATTTATTGCCAAACAATTACAGTCAAGGTCCAAAAAAGTACAAAAGGCATCATAAGAATATTCCACCTGCCTTCAGCTGTTCAAAAAAAATAAAACAAAAATCACTATTCAACAAATTGTCACGGTCAACGTAATTTTAGAGAGTATCTTGTTTATGCTCTTCTTTTTTCTTTAGTTCTATTTCTGTACAAAAAGTATTCTCGTGGCTTCATATCATTATAGCTGAATCACTGATTCTGGAATTAACATGGCAGTCAAATGGACAGTCAAAAGCCTCCTGGATTTCACCTAAAATATGCTAAACGGTGTTCCTAGGACGAACACAGCTTTTACAGGTTTGGAACAACAATCGGGTAAGTGATTAATGAAAAAAGTTTCATTTTGGTATGGAGCTTCCCTTAAAGGGTGTTTAAAATTAAACACCGCCTAAACACCACAACATAAAAATAAAATGAAGGGAGAAATACTGGAAACTTAAATACTGGTTGCTAAACTCGGCAATAAAATCAGAATAAATTAACATTTTTAACCTCAAACAAAGGGGTGGGGGATATAACCAAAATCTTATATCACGGTAGAAGCAATTTTCTACCTCAACAACGATATATATCACAATATAGCAATTTGCATCTGAAAATGCACAAATAAAAAATCAAACACAAAGAAACTGTTTGATATAATGTTTTGTACTGAATTACAACAATACTTTAAGTAAAAAAACAACCATTCTGTTTACTGCAATGTATTGTAAGGTTAATGTGTTTTTTCTGAGATCAACAGATAAGTTACTATAGTGCCTGACCGCTGGCTAAATACCTTGCAAAGCACATTGGTCTCATTCGGATCACTTTTCCTATATCCAAACCAATTCCACACCACAGACGATTTTTTGACCTTTTGTCTTTACAATCTCCTCATTTGTTGGTTTCGTCACATGTAAGCGAACTCACCGGTGCTTCACCGAGGTGTGTGCGCGCACTGGGAAAAGAGCTCACGCGTACGTGGCAGTACCAGAGACTCGCTGAGGTTTGTCCACTTGCTGCTTTTTTGGAAAAATGTCACCAAGGTGGTCTGAAAATTCGCTAAATCTAGTGACAAAGTCGATAAGTTGACAACACTGCTTCTTCCATTGTCGAAGTTAATGTTTATTGCATGGTTATTTTACGTGCTACACCACTTGTTTTTAACCGCGGTTAAGATGATAGACCAAAATCTCTACCGGTTGACAAATTTCTACCGTTTAATCATGTCTACCAGTATATCGCCCACCCCTACTCAAACATTATTTAAAAAGTGTGTATTTAATGTTGGTACAGCCAAATCACATGTGCAGCCCAGAGTGGATCTACCAAATATTTCTATTCAGTATTTCCATGTGTGTCGTAGAGCATTCCAAATCGGTTACTTGCGAGGTTGAGCTGTCTTCTATAGCAGCTGCTTTTGTATGGAGTAGGCAGCTCGTTAAGTTTCGGAAACAATTCTAAATGCTAATGTTCTAATAAAACTGAAATGCTAGGGAGCAGCTCTAGTGGGTTTTTTACTGATGCCTTAATTACAGCTGTATCAGTTTCAAGGTGGCTTTATAAAACAATTAAAGATGATATAGTGTTTAGGTTGTCCATTTTAAAGTAATCAACAAGGCTAGCTGTTGTGACCTTCACCGATAACCTCTGCAAAAGCTCAAGAGACTAAAGAACAGGTCAATTATCTATTTTACGCGAGGAGCGAAGAATCAATTTTGAGTCTGCGAATGAATGTTTGACCCAAGACAACAGCTAGAGTTAAAGCACCGAACAGAGAGAGCTAGACGAAGCTTAAAACACTCTATTTGACAAAGTCCCTTGAGCCAAGTAATTTCCTTTTTTGGAGATTTGTTGGTCTCTCTCAGACATGTTTTCTGATGATGTCATGTATCCATGGCTAGAAAACCACCTTTATCTTTAGTGGAAATCTGTGAAACGCAGCTGGTGGGTATTAGAAGCCCAATTTTAAGGATGGGCTTTTTAACACACGTTTGTCATCACTAAGCTCATGATATGCTCATACTCACAGTCCCTCTCACTTGAAGCTTCTTGGGCTCTGGGCTCATTTCTTGAGGGATGAATTTGATTGGTCCCTTGATCTGCCTCCTAGACCTTTTGGTTCCATCCGGTAGCGTCTCCATGGCGATGTCAGCCTCATCACTGCTGGCCTGGTCGCACTCAGAGCACTGCCTGTAAAAGGATGAGCGGCAGAGAGAAAGAGAGTGAGAAAGACAAAGGAGTACGATATTCTCTTTCTTTCAATTGACCTTATTGATTCCTCAATATTGAGAAATCTTTCATATGAGAGAGTGGCTCTCAAGGTCCACGTCAATGTTTTTCCATCAGAAGCAGATGTGTCGTACTCATTCCAACAAAAGGGTGGTTAAAATATCCCGCACAAACAATATATGAAATTGAAGGAATAGTCAAATTCTTCAGTGCGAGCAAAAGCTTTTTGATTATACAGTATTACTGTCTCAGGGGCAGGCAGTTGCCAGTAATTAGGTACGACTTGGCCCCCCACACAATTTTATCTTTCAAATGCTTTCTAACTTCCATCCAGCAGAGCGGAACAACATCACGTTTTCTTATTCATGGATTAAATGAATTACTCAAATCAGCAGCGAAAGCATTGGGCCCAGCTTGACAAATAAACAAAACACAGAAACGCTCACGCACGCAACTGTGGAGCTTCACATAAATTTTCAAAGTGACAGTTAGTATAACGGTATGAAAGTAAACATGGAGGAGTTTATGAAGCAGTGGAACTGGAATACTGCACTGTTTGAAACAGCTATAGACGTTTGAGAAAATAGAGCTGCTAACATGCAATTAATCATTATTAAACCCATGAATAAATTTGGTTTATTTATTAGCATTTCATGTAATGAACATAACATGCAATTAAATAAATATTTTCTGGATTTTTTAGTGAGTATTTAATTATGAGTGCATTAAATTTAGCATTAAACATTACATGTTTATAACTACTAGCCAGTATTTGGTTATCAGAAACCCCTTCCCAGAGATGTCAGCACTTCTAGAAGTTATTTCTATCACATTTTAATTCAATCTCCTACTCCTGTTCTCACCAGTAGCTGTTTTTGGTCTTCTTCGGCATGCGTGTGAGAGGCGGGTCCAGACAGCCCAGGTGGTAATGCAGCTTACAGGTGTCACATAGCAGTAAAAGATGCTGGTCTTGGTTTTTCTTACAGATCCCACAGCTGCACAGAGTTACAGCACACAACCATATTAAAACACTGCTTCTTAAGGCATCTTTTCATGCATTTTTCTCTCTTTTCACACATAATAATTAAGTAACCCTAGGTCAATGTTTTAATTAGATATTAGAATAAAAGAGGTCAGGTGTCGTGACTGATGTCAGGCACCTGCTGGTGTACTGTATCAGCTAAAAGCTAACCTGTAAAGCATAGTTGGGAGGTTTGATGACTTCCCAGGTGATCCTCCCTCCTTCTTGCTTGGCTTTCTCTCTTTGGGAGCTTTCAGAACAGCAGGAGAGTTCAATTTCTGCAAATAAAGCAAAGAAATTCAGATACAGTTGAAAGACAAATAAACAGCATAGTATTAAACGACTTACTTTTAAAGTTACTTTTATCATCATATCCTAAAGAAAACACTGAGTGTTTGCCAGGGCAGTGCTGTGAAGCTGATAAGGTAATGATGAAGCACCTCTAGTATGATATTCAAGTAACTAGATATGGCTTGCACCCTTCAATGTATCTCTATCGGAAATGTCAACCTGTTTTATGTTCTGCCATGCAAAAACCACAAAGTCAACCACTTTAGAAAAGTATAAGCACATCTCTCTCCTACACAATAACTACACAATTTGAGGTATTTATCCCCTTATTGATCCCTTTTTGGTGAAGTTCAAATAAACACATTTTAGAGTATAACATTACTTTTTCAAAAAAAATTTTTTTTTTTTTTGGCAGATAGATGGACGAACGGATCGATAAATCAACAAATGATATTTGTGACACATTCGTAAGCTCAAATAAATAAAAGGGAATGCAAATGTTGATACTCCTTTTAAAAAAAATCTACCAAATCTACTGAGGAAAAAAGTGCTCAGAGCAAGAACAAAATGCTTTCAATGTGCATCATCATCAGTGTTCAATCGAGAATGTTTTGGCCCTGAGCTCTTTGGCATTTTTTGCTTGTTGATCAATATTCTGAGAAATTTCATCTTTCAATACTGTGTGCAAGACTCTCTTTGCCTTCCCCACTATATATGTTTTTCTTTATATCCAACTCCCTATCCATTAGGTCACGACTGCCCCCAAAATATTTATGTATTTATTTATTGAGCAGCCTTACATAGAAACACTGCCTCAACAAATGATGCCTTCAATAAATGGTGAGTTTGTAACAATGGAAGCTGGCCGGAGCGATCTGGACAGTTGGCACTGAAATACACTCTGCATTTATATTTAAAGGGAAAAATAAAAAAAAGAGTGAGCTAGATCTGATAGACACCTAGAGAAGGCGATTATGTGACTTTTATTCTGGAATGGCAAATAAGCAACATTAGAAATTTTATGCATAGATAACAGGTACTATAACAATAAAGTTCAATCAAGGTTTTCTAAGAAAGTTACTTCTAGAGATGATTGGATGGGTTTGGATAGTGGCCAGGAAAAAAAAAAGTTTTCTATTTTCCATCTATACATCTGTGCTGCATCTTTTCTGTCTGGGTTAATTAGAAAAATTATCTAGTAGGAGCCGGTCGCGCAGCAACCCAGAGCGGCTTCTCTCTAGAGGCTTTCTAATCTGAGCGTGCTCAGTTCGGTGTGCCCATGGTGACAGTCCCTTCTCCACCGCATCACAGGGATTATAACAGGCCAGTGAGCCTAGCAGGGAGATGCCAGGTTTCACATTCTGCAAGCTGTGGGTTACTGTGGACAGTCCCTCCTATCCACACTATTTCAGATGGAGTATTATTTGGAGAAAGGTGTTTGCCGAAGAACAACAACAAAAAAAAAAGCAGCTGAACAGGCGGTTGGCCATCTGCTGAGGGAGCCAGACAGACTTTGCTGTCTTGCAGAGATTGTGGAGAATCCCAATGGTATGCGATGAGAGGGTCATATACAGTGGGTACGGAAAGTATTCAGACCCCCTTAAATGTTACAGTCTTTGTTATATTGCAGCCATTTGCTAAAATCAATTAAGTTCTTTTTTTCCCTTCATTAATGTACAAACAGCACCCCATATTGACAGAAAAACACAAAATTGTTGTTTTTGCAGATTTATAAAAAAAAAAACAACTGAAATAAAATCACATGGTCCTAAGTATTCAGACCCTTTGCTGTGACACTCGTATTTAACTACACCTTCATTTGAGTCGAGCTGTGTTTGATTATACTGATTGGACTTGATTAGGAAAGCCGCACACCTGTCTATATAAGACCTTACAGCTCACAATGCATGTCAGAGCAAATGAGAACCATGGGCAAGGCACAGATCTGGCCAAGGTTACAAAACAAAAAAATAAATCTGCTGCACTTAAGGTTCCTAAGAGCACAGTGGCCTCCATAATGCTTAAATGGCTGTTTGGGATGACCAGAACCCTTCCTAGAGGTGGCCATCTGGCCAAACTGAGCTATCAGGGGAGAAGAGCCTTGGTGAGAGAGGTAAAGAAGAAGCCAAAGATCACTGTGGCTGAGCTCCAGAGATGCAGTCGGGAGATGGGAGAAAGTTGGAGAAAGTCAACCATCACTGCAGCCCTCCACAAGTCGGGGATTTATGGCCTGACGGAAGCCTCTCCTCAGTACAAGACAACATGGAAGCCCGCATGGAGTTGCTAAAAACACCTGAAGGACTCTGATGAGACCAAGATAGAACATTTTAGCCTTAATTTTAAGTGGTAAGTGTGGAGAAAACCAGGCACTGCTCATCACTTGTCCAATAGAGTCCTAACAGTGACGCATTGTGGTGGCAGCATCATGCTTTGGGGTGTTTTGCAGCTACAGAGACAGGACGACTGGTTACAATCGAGGGAAAGATGAATTGGGCCAAGTACAGGGATATCCTGGACCAATACCTTCTCCAGAGTGCTCAGGACCTCAGACTGGGCCGAAGGTTTACCTTCCAACAAGACAATGACCCTAAGCACACAGCTAAAATAACAAAGGAGTGGCTTCACAACAACTGACTGTTCTTGTCTGCAAGAGCTCTGACTTAAACCCAACTGAGCATCTCTGAAGAGACCTAAAAATGGCTGTCTACCAAAGATTACCATCCAACCTGACAGACCTGGAAAGGATCTGCAAGGAGGAATGGCAGAGAATTCCCACATCCAGGTGTGAAAAACTTGTATCATCTTTCCCAAAAAGACTCACGGCTGTATTCGATCAAAAGGGTGCTTCTACTAAATACTGAGAAAAGGGTCTGAATACTTAGGACCATGTGATATTTCACTTTTTCTTTTTTTAGTAAATCTGCGAAAATGTCAACATTTCTGTGTTTTTCTGTCAATATGGTTCTGTCAATTTGTACATTAATTAATAAGGACAAAAATGAACTTAAATGAGTTTAATGTGGCTGCAATATACTGTAACAAAGAGTGAAAAATTTAAGGAGGTCTAAATACTTTCCGTACTCACTGTATATCAATATTTGCCTAGATAAATGAAGAAAACTTAACATTACTGAAGGCTGAGTAAATCATTGCATTCAATAGTCTTTACAAAGAAATCAATATATATACTTTATATAATTTTAAAACATCCTTTTTCAGATGCTGCAACAAGCTAAAAATACTGTGTGTATGTATGTGTGTGTGTATACCATCAGCCTAATATTCAAATATATGTAATAAATGTAATTTATGTAATTTATAAATGTTATTTATTCTTACCCTGGCAAAGCAGTCTTCAGTGTCACATGATCCTTCAGAAATCCTAATATACTGATTAGGTGCTAAGGAGACAATTTTATTATGAAATCTAAAAAAACTGCTTGTCTCTTAATTTTAACATTTATTTGAAAAATAATTTAGCAACATTGTAAATGTTTATATCCAAAGGATTTTACGGTGTGTATATACAGTACTTTAATAACGCTAAGGTTGAATCAAACTATATTAGGCTAATCAAACAAACTAGACTATTTGGCCTTTTTTGGAAGGGCGTTGAGAAAATTCATGTTCACTTGAAAAAGGAAGCATCCCAAAAGGTGCATAAAACTGAGATAAAACATGCTTTCTTTAACTTAGTTTTACAATGCATGAAGTCACGGCCTAACAGGGTCAGTAAGTTTTCATCTGCCTTGGAACAGTTCCCAGTCTAATTCCCCTTTATTTCCTCATCATTTCCTGTTGTCTCTCTCTTTCTACTACAACCATAAATACAAAATAACCCACAATTTTATCAGATGCAGCATAGAAGCAGAACATGAGCCAAACAATACACTCTGATTTAGAAATGTATATGTATATTTTATTGGCAAGGGCTCATTCAGCTGATTAGTAATCAGTGAGATCAGTGATTCTGTGATCATGTTAGTGCTTGTCTGCGCTGGTGTTTTGGCTCCAGCTGGCTCTGGCCCAGTTTAATCCCGTCATAAGCACACAGGTAGC
Source organism: Enteromius viviparus (assembly GCA_032353835.1). Lineage (NCBI taxonomy): Eukaryota > Metazoa > Chordata > Actinopteri > Cypriniformes > Cyprinidae > Enteromius > Enteromius viviparus. The sequence goes on from JAUCNO010000353.1 coordinate 6,697,939, forward strand.
CTGAGGCTCAATACAAGCTCTGCTCCGTTATGCTGTTACACTTCACAGCTCTATGGTCACAATGAGAGTTTAGCCCGCCGACTATATATAGCAGCTATTAGCATTAAAAAAAAAAAAAAAAAGGGGGGAGAGTGTTATGGAAAATAAATGAGGAAAAGGAGATCCTGTCCTGACTCCTCCATCAACCCCACAATTCAAGTTCCCCCATACTGTAGTTCTGCCAAACTATTTCCTTACCACTGCCTGTATTCATCTCATTACCTAGACGGACATTATTTCAGCATTTAATTAAATAGCAAATGTAGTTATTATTACATAACTAGATTATGTATGTTTCTTCTGATGTTTCTTTGTGGTTTTAAATGAATAGTTCACCTAAAAATGAATATTGTCATCATTTACTCACCCTCGATCAGTTCCAAATCTGTATGGATTTTTTTGTTTTGATAAACAAAGAGGAAGAAATTTTGAAGAAAGTTTGTAGCTAGTCTTTTTTGGTCCCCCATTGACTTCCATAGTAGGAAAAAAATAGCATGGAAGTCAGTGGTGACCCCAAAAAGCCTGGCTACAAACGATATTTAGGTATTTCTATAAGCATTTTTGTTCAAAGCAGGTATTGAAGGAATAGTTTATGCTAAATTAAAATTAAAAATATAAAAATAAAAAGTATTCTTTTCTTAAAAAAAACATTTGATCAAAGTTGACAGTAAAGACTTGTTACAATTAATATATATACTGTATATACAGTATATATATCAATGTATCAAATAAATACTGTCAATTTCTATTAATCAAAAAGTCCTAAAAAAGGTTTTCACAAAAATATTGAGCAGGACAGCTGTTACAAACATCACTAATTATGTGATTTTTTCCTGTGCAGCAAATTTGAATATTACAATGGTTTTAAATGCTTTCTGAAGACTGGAGTAATGACCGCTTGGAAGCATTGTCATCACAGAAATAAATCACATTTTCCATAAACTTAAATTATAAAACTGTACTCTTTTACTGTATTTTTCATTAAATTGCAGTCTTGTAAGCGCAAAAGATCTCGTTTTAAAAACACAATAAATCCTAACAACTCCAGATTCTGAGCAGTTGTACAGTACATATAAATCAAATGAAAACATGAAACAATTATATCTGTAGCTGGTGTGTGTGCTGTGAAAAGAACAAATGTAAATGTGAAAGAGAAACAGATGGAGACAGAGAAAAGGCGCGCTGGAGTGAGTGAGCGGCTCTGGATTAACCCAACTGACCCGTTACTGCTGTGGTGTCGTAACACTGCTCAGATCACACGCGGCGAGATCAAACCTCTACTCACTGTCTCCATTACTGCTCCTGCAGCTCTCAACTCCAAACTTTGACCTTGAAGGTGCTGTGTAAACACTCCAACTCCAAGATCTACTGCTATGCATGCATCCTTATTATCATGATCGAGACAGTAATTATCTCCGGGCCAAACTAAGTATCTTTATTATCTGATCACAGATGAGCCCATGTATCATGACATACTGGATTTTGCATTAAAACCTAAAATTGTTTACAGTATATTATAGTTAGCAGGCAACTAGCATTAAAAAAAAACCTAAGTATATAGGTCTATAATACAAAATAAATAAATAAAAACATAATTAAGTGTTATATATAAGTAAAGCATAATAAATACTCAAAATGCAATTTAATGAAAATATAAAACTGCAAAGCATTTCTATAAATGTTAGAATTAGAACTATAAGGGATGAAAAATATCACCAGCTCAGTATAAAAACGATAAAAGTCAAAAGAGAAAAAAATAAAGAAAAACACTATGGTAGAAAAACAAATGTAAGTGTGTGTGCAATGCCAAAGAACTGATTAGCAATCAGTGGCATTGTGGTAGATTTGGTAAGGGTTTAGAGTGCATTATACTGCCTGTGTGTCATAATCTCCATCCAGATCTAACTTGTGTGTGTGTGTGTGTGTGTGTGTGTGTGTGTGATGTGCTGGATTGAGTCGTGTGTTCATGCATTCATATATTGCAACGGAGCAAGAACATTTCAGTACACTGATGTTTGTGCATGCGTGTGTGTGTGTGCTGTACAGCGTGTAGCTGTGGGCAGTACTGCTCCTAAATTGCAGTGTGTCCAGGGAGTTTGATTTGTGATGGTGCTATTTTGGATATTCATTATTAATGGACACTGGCCTAATTCAGACCACAGCTTTTAGCACTCCATTCTAAATGAGACACACACACACACACTCTAGCTCTGTGTCTCTCAAACAAATCGCATCTCCCTTGAAAGCGCTGGCCTCAAAATTTCTCCCTCTCGTTCATTTTCTCCCAAAGTCTCTCTATCATATCAGCTCTCGTCTTTCCATCAGTCATTTCTCTCCATCTCTCTCTCGCTCCATGTATGTTGCAGCATTAGCCATGCGACTCCCAGAGGAGAGCTATCCGTCCCTCTTTGCTAATAATGCCACTTCATTAAAAGCAGCTCATTTCTCAGTGGGCCCATCTCTCCCTCAGCATCTCTCTCTCAGACAGACAGCACTGTCTCTCCATCACAACACCGCCACACAAACTCACGCTCATGTCGCCAGCAACCTCAACGTGAAGGCCCAAATGTTCACAAAACACAGCGAAACATTGCACACACCACATACAGTAAGCATTAAACAATTTCTAAACACAGGCACGTCATTATCTAAAGGTTAGCATAACATTACTGAAAACTGCTGCACTGTTTAAAAGAGTGCTCAGAACGTTCTTTAAACACGATCATAAAATGATCACATTTAAAGAATACTCAAACTATATAAAAATTGAATCGCATAGATATTAAAATAGGGCTTTTCCATCTAAAAATACAAATTCACAACAAAAGTGTTTTCTGTTACACATGTAGATGTAGAGCCCGACCGATAAAGGATTTTGAAGGCCGATACCGATACAAATATTTGTTGGTTTTAAAATCCGATATTCCGATATATCGGCCGATATTTTATTTTTACTTTTATTTAATTTCAGAAACACGCAACAAAACATTAACAGATTTCCCTAACATTAGTTATTTGTAGTTATTTATGAGTTTTAACTAACATAATATGAT
>JAUCNO010000353.1:6755974-6773657 GCA_032353835.1 Enteromius viviparus
TAATCCTTAAATGGAAGATGTTTGGGATGACCAGAACCCTTCCTAGAGCTGGCCGTCTGGCCAAACTGAGCTATCGGGGGAGGAGAGCCTTGGTGAGAGAGGTAAAGAAGAACGCAAAGATCACTGTGGCTGAGCTCCAGAGAGAGCAGTCTGGAGATGGGAGAAAGTTGTAGAAAGTCAACCCTCACTGCAGCCCTCCACCAGTCGGGGCTTTATGGCAGAGTGGCCCAAAGCACGACCATACCCCTTTAACTCACGGAGGCACTATTGAAGGAGTGGGCTCAGGGAGGCACTCTGGAGACACAGGTTCAAGCATAAACTCAAAGGGAATCTAAATCGGCACTACCGGCCGTAAACTAGGGACTGGAATCGGGATCGACTCTCCTGGCCGAAGATCAGGAACTGGAATCGGGATGCAGTGCAGTTTTTTGGGGAGTTGACACTGATTGACCCCCAAATTGTGTTGCTTTCGGGAGCGGAATCCACCTAAAGGCGAGACGAGAGCCTGGCAATGAAGGAAAGCCTCCTGCCCGTTGCTCGTGCAGAGCTGGAAGAGGAGTGAGTCCATTGAGGAGGCGATGGAGTATCTCCTCGGAGCTGATCAACCTACTGTATTAGTTTCTGTAGTGGTCGATCATACTTTCAGGGATGTGTAGAAAGTACCAGGTGAAGCCTGGCCAAACAAGATTTGCTTATCATACTCGATTATCGACAAGTACAAACTCATGAAACCATATTGACGATCGACAAACAGATACTCAACGGGCTTATAAACACAAGGGATAACTAAGGACAGGTGAGGAGCACTGGTGGGATGGGTTAATCACTCAATTAAACAAGAACAGGAACCAGAAAAGGAACACAGGAAATACAAAAACTAAACCAAAACTAACTAGTGACATACAACAAAGACAAGGGCATGACACACTGTATTAGATCAAAAGGGTGCTTCTACTAAAAACTGATCAAGGGGTCTGAATACTTAGGACCATGTAATAGTTCAGTTTTTCTTTTTTAATAAATCTGCAAAAATGTTAACAATTCTATGTTTTTCTGTCAATATGGGGTGCTGTGTGTACAAAGGGAAAAAAATTAAATTAAATGATTTTAGCAAATGGCTGCAATGTTCACGCGCTGTCACCTGAATCAGAAAACGTATTCGCATCCTGTAGCATGATGCAATCGATCACGAGATACACAAGAACCAATAGTATTGTTTAGTATAGTTTGTGCAGGTACCTTAAGAATCGAAAAACAATGCAAAACTGACCAAGCGTCAAAATGTGACGAGTTGGAGTGAGACTGTGTTGCCTTACAGGAAACTACCATTTAGTATGGTTTTTAATCCTTTGAATTACGGGGAAACTGAAAATGTCATAAAAAATCACCTTCATATTGTAATACCTATGTCATACCCATGTCAATATGCAAATTTGTGTCTTCATAAACCACAAAAACATGCACACACACATATGTAGGTTTTGGGTTTAGTTTCAGCTTTCATTTTAGTTAACTACAATAACCCTACTGCTTGCAGGTACTAATGCACATTTTCATATCCCAGGCCTTCAATAAACATTCTACCTACAACAACAGTGCAGATATATGATAATATGTGGCTTTTTTCTCACTGATAGTCAGCGTGGTTTAATGCCACAAAGATTTGTACCTTGGGATTGGGAGCTTGATAAGATCGCACATCTCTGGTAGGCGCTCAAAAAAGCTTTAGGGAAATACGTCTTTGAGGAAGACATTTTCTGCTGCTGATAATCCTGCAATATAATACGGCTTTGAGAATGAGTGTGTTTGTTTGTGCAGGAGTGGTGGAGCAGTGTGTTCATTTATAGTGACCTTTGTCTGAAGGAGGATCTGTACATTGGCTGAAATGAGCATGATTGACTGGTTCCACTGCAAAGCGTGTCCTTTAGATCTGTGAACATTGTAACTGCGTCTGGAAATCTGAGAGTGTGCAAGAATAAACATATATCAACACGTAAGAACTCCACTTCTTATGCACAAGGGTTATTTTGGGGGGTTGGTGGCGCACTTGCCCCTAACTCCTTGTATTGCTGCTTATTTATATAGTAGTTAGTTTATAGTTGATTATTAAGTAGTTGTTAAAGGGGTCGTTTTTTCTCTTGTTAGTGCATAGATAAGATCCCTAAAGTTGAGTCGCAAAGAATAAAATAATATGCAGTATGTGTACATATATATATTAAATGATCCTAACTGACTGCTTCAACCCTTATAACCCCCAATAACTGACCTACGAACTGCTGAAAATTCTATCCACGCTAAAAGTTTTCCCACTGCACATTACAGGCTTTGTGGAGCTTTGGATTCTACGGTGACAGTCATATGTCCTCGCATACAGGAAATCCACTTCTCCATGGCCACTGGTGGGCTGCTGGGCTTTCTGAGAGTTGACGCCCCTTGTATGTTTCAGTGGGCAGTCCTCCCACTCACCCTCATCTTAACGGAACCTGCTCGCCCTAAGCAGAACCCGACAGAGACACGGTGAGGGCCCAGTTCTGCTGTTATGTGATTTACACTGCTAGAAAGAGAGAGGCGGTGGATCAAAGGCAAGCAGACTTTAGGGCTCTAGTTATGTGTGGCAATGTTCTAAAACTGAAGAGAGGCCATTTTAGTATCTGAGACTATGGTGGCCTCAGAAAGATGTTATGTGAAGTCGAATGTAAAAGATATACGTACATCAAGCTGAATAAATAAGCTTTACATTGATGAATGGTTTGTTAGGATGGGACAATATTTGCACAACTTTAAAGTTGTGCAAATCAAGTTCTTAGCAATGCATGCAAATCAAAAATTAAGTTTTGACATGTTTACAGTAGACATATCCTCAAGGAACATAATCATAATTTTCACTCATACAATGTACTGCTAATTCTTCAAATAAACCTTTGCTACTTATGAATGATTTTGTGGTCCAGGGTCAAAAATGAATTTGTAGTAACAACCATTAATTATCAATTCACAAATATCATTACATATTTGCAAAGTCACAGCACATGACCTTTTACCACCTGAATTTGACTTGTTATAAAAATGTCAAAATTTTCTCTTCACTGGCCCAGGTTTGCAGTCAAAAACTGAAATAATGCTGTTAAGCTGTACAAATCCCAGAGCCAAGCCATACACATGCTGGAAATGGTAAGCCTGTGGGTAAACTACTTTGTTTGGTTAACAAACACACATCGGTGCCGGGATCAAACAAAAATATACCAACAGTCTTGTCTACTAGTGTGGTGGTGATGTTTCCTCAAACTAATGCATTCCAGATTCAACAGAGCTGCAGCTAAAATTTAAACTTTGGAAGTAATAAAACAATAAAAAGTCAACATATTCTGGTATGAAAATCTGACTTCTACTGTAAATGAATGTCCAATCTGAGGGTGCAATGCATATTACTAAAAAAATGATTTTGGCAGAAAATAAAAATTTATCATTTTGAGTCATACAATGCATTTTTGGCTACTGCTAGTAAAGCTAAAAGTTTTATTTTAAAATGAAATTAATTCATGTTATGGCAAAGATGAATTGTCAGTAGCCATTATTCCAGTCTTCGGTGTAACAAAATAGAATATATTCTATTTTTGATCAACAAAAAGTTCAAAAGGACAGAGTATATATTAAAACAATTCGTCTGAGGCTATGTAAATATTCTTTGTTGTCACTTTTGATTAGCTGAATACATCCTTGCTGAAAAATAGCATTCTTTTTTAAAAAAAATGAAATAAAAAAAAAAACCGTATTGACCCCAAACCTTTGAATGGTAATATATATTATGATAAAAAGGAAAATAAATGTAAACACTAGCATTATAAATGCTTTCAAAAATTGGTTCTTTTAACTTGATCATAAACAATATTAACACATTTAACCTTAGTAAAGTGTTATGACACAACATTATAAACAAGCGCATTACTGTAACACCCACCTCAATGCATTTCTCCTCTGCAGCTTTTAACTGTGTTTTTCTTCTTTCACGAATGAGAAAGTTAGAGATGGATGGAGGGAAAACGAGAAATAGAGAAAGGGTGAGAGAGGTAGAAAAAAAAGCAGGAGATAAAGAAGAAGAAACGTAATTAACCTCCTTTGCGGGTAGAATTCTATTACAAAAACCTATTCTGCCATGCAAAGTGGGACTTGGAGATGTGACAGGCCATGGAGGGAAAAGTCAGAGGCTGTCTGCATCTTAAAACAACTTCCAATTTGCGTCCCCTATCTTTCCTCATTCTCACTGAAGCTGGAAATTGATCAAAGCACGCTTTGAGAGAGGAGGTAAGAACACAACACACACTAAACCAGCTATTTCATGTTTACGTGGCATGTGCCTTATAGAAATAACCTGCGGATAGAGATGATTTTGAAGGTGTTACATGCTTTTTTCCACCCTTACTTTTTAAAGGCAGTGGAAACTGTGATGCAGCAGAGTGACATTCAACCACGGAACACATCAAGCGTAGAAAAAATATCCTTGCGATGAAAATGTCACAGAGTCCTTCCCCCGGTAATCAGTTTGTGAGCATTTCTCACTCATTACATGACAGGATGAAAAATTGCGCTCTATCGTTTTGCTGTTAAAAGGGAGACTAGGTGCCGTGAAAAGGCCAGCAGATGCTTCTTTTGAGGCACTACCATGAAGAGGCTGCGCTGCGTGAGAGCCCCGGGAGGAAGAAGCCTGAAATGGCAGGGGTTAATAAAGTCCATTTTGTAGTTAGAAATAACACAAGTGATCGAGGGGAAATTACAGAGGGGGCGTCGATATCCTCCAAAAATAATTACACTCCAAATACTTCCTCTCGCTCTACCCCCCGCCACTGCCCGCCCCCAAATGGCCCCCAGCCCTGGAGGTTTGAGTGACAGCTCCGCTGGGGCGAGTGTGCCATCCGTGTGCTGTGCAGCCGGGGGAGAGAAGCCAGAGGAGAGACAGAGGGACAAAACCGGCCTTTGTGGCTCAGCGCTGGCAACAACTGCTACAGGTGTCCTTTTCACCAGCCCAGTTTGTAACCCATTTGGGAAGATACTCCCATTTTGTGTCAATCCTTTAACGTGACCATCCATCTTGAGTAAAGTAAACAGATGGTGTACAAAAACTGTCAAAACTGAGAGGTCTCCTATTATATTATTTTAAATAAAACAAAGGCTTTACGTTTTACAATAAGTAAAATGTATAAGTACAAAAGGAATTCTAGTTTGTTTAATTCAAAATGTTATGTTTAATTTTTTTTTTCTACTCCATTTTTTGTTTCAGTATACAGGTTTAAGAAAGTACATTTTTAAAAAGATTTTATTAAAAACATAATATAGGCCTACATAAATACACTGATGCTATACACACACACACACACACTGTTATATATAATACATTTAAATATTATAGTATGTTACATATTTACTAATACACTACCAAAAAAAGTGCATCATTGTTTCTACAAAAATATTAAACAGTTTTATTAACCATTTTTAAAATTAATATTATCAACCATTATTAGTAATTGCACTCCAAATTAGCATATTAGAATCATTTCTAAAGGATCACGTGACTCTGAAAACCGGAGTAATGACTGCTATATATATATATATATATATATATATATATATATATATATATAAATCAAATAATTAAATAATAATAAACTTTTGACCTGTATAATATTATACTTCTAGATTTGGCTCAATTATTTATTGTGGCATATGTCACTTAGATAAATCATTAGAAAAATTATTTATTTTTTTAAAGATTTATTTATTATTATCATTATTATATATATATTTTTTTTTTCAGATTTAGAATGTTTGTTATCAGTAAAACTATTTAAAGATTTAGTAAAAGATTATTTTCCATAAACGAAGCATTGTGAGACTGTACTTTTCTTCAGGTCAAATAAGCACCGGGCAGTAATTTGCTGAACGCAATGTTTTATGTTTAGTGCTGCAAATAATTACAAAGGGTGATGAATTGAACTTTCCCACAAGAACACAAATGTATTGCATTATCATTAACTATACCCTGCAGAACAATACAATTTGCTCCACGGACTGTACCTGATTGGTGTGCATGTGTGCGTATGCATGCCTCTGTGTGTAAATTGCTAAAAGAAAGTGACTTGACCGGGTAGCATCTGCATGCTTCGGGTTCCTCCATTTCTGAGCTTATGAGAGTAGATGTGAACGTAAACCACATTAGACTGTTTCCCAGCCAGGAAATATACTACATGTCAGTCTGCATTCCATTTGAGCTCTCAGTGATTGGTTCCTACATTTCATTATGCTAAACGTGGTGTTTTACAGAAGACAAAGCATTTTACAGAGAGGAAAAGCCAAAAAAAGCATCATGGGAGCAGCGAAGCGTTCCAGTGCAGAACACAGACTGCCCGCTGCCAGCTGCTTCCCATGTGCAGGTTTTTAAAAGAACCTGACAGTTACTACAGTATGACACAGGGCCCAGTAACAAATACAACATGTCTAAGTGTTCATTGTCTGTTTAGTTCTGTGTGCATGTGTTCTTGTTTTGGTTTCAGTCTTATGTCCATGTGCTTTTCATAATTTGTGTTTGTGTCATTATTAGTTGATTAAGCCCCACCTGTGTCCCTCTCCTGTGTTGTGTTTAGTTTATCAGCCCCATGTGTATTTATTATCCTGTCCGCTCATTGTCTGTGATTAAAGTCAAGTAATGTTAATATTGACTAATGTTATGTTGCTTAAGGTTGCTTGATGTTGTGAACCTTTGTATATACTTTTGTTTATCATTAAAACACCCTTTATTAAGAATCACTGAATCTTCCACAATCTCCTTCTCCACACGACCATGACAGAATCACGGACAGAAACAAACAACTTGGAGAGTCTTCTGGAGATGAACTGGGCTAAAGAGTGGCTGTATAAGCTCCAGCAAGGAGAAAGGTCCTTGGAGCAGTACATGGAGGATTTCCTGAGCGTGTTACGTCTGGTTGGAGGTAGTTGGAGTGATTTGATCGTTAATATCAACTTCCGGATAGGACTAAAAGATAATTATTTATTTTGTTCTATCCATCATGAGGACCGTTTTAGACCTGTTGTAGATTTCCTAAATTTAGTCCTTGAGTTAAGTAATTTTGATTGGTTAGTTGATTCTGAAGAAGTTAGTCCTCCTCCCATCTGGAAGCTGGTTGACACTCCAGCTCACCACGAGCCAGACTCATCTATGTACTCCCCCGATGTATCTGCTTCTCTTCCTAACACTGCGAACCCTTGGCTTCAAACCACCATCCTTCTCAGTCCCGCCAAGCCGGAGATCCCCACACTGCCCGAGCTCTTCAACGAGTCCGCGCTGACCAAGTGCTTAAACGAGCCATTTTCCGAGAGAATGCCCTGTACCGGCTCCTCTCAAATACCAGTTCCTTCTCTCTGATTTTATCCAGTTCCCTGCGGATTCCGCTCCGCCATCACAACCAGGAGAGGCATACTGGGCACTCATTGATTCCAGTCTGCTGGCAGGAGATTCAGTTCTCGATTTATGGCAGGGAAAGCCATACCAGATCCATATGGATCCCAGTCCATTGATCCCAATTCCAGTTCTTGTCTTCCGGCTAGGAGAGCCCGTCCCAGCCCCTGAGTTTGTGCTTCAAGAGCGCCCTCCTGAGTTTGCGCTGCAAGAGCGCCTCCCTGAACTCACGGTGCCAGAGCGCCCTCCAGAGCCTGTGCCACCTGAACGCCCATCAGACGCCGCCACAGCAGAGCCGCCACATGGGCTGGGGTCTTCTAAGTCAGTGGACACCTGTGGTGCCCATGACGTACAATCCACCATTGCCACAGCCAGCGCCTGTTCCACCACTGCTGCAGGCTCCCGAACCGCCATGGCCTCCAGAGGTTCCCGAATCACCATGGCCTCCAGAGGTTCCCGATCCGCCATAGAGGCAACCCATGAATTTGCTCCCTCGTCCTGCCTCCAGGTGTTTTATCATTAAATCATTTATACCCTTTATTGAGAATCTTTGGATCTTCCACAATCTCCTTCTCCACACGACCATGACACTAAGAAGTATAAAGTAGTCCTGCAGTGTTTTTATTAATGTTATTAAAATTAATATATTTTTTTCTGTACTGTTTTGTAATAAATTACAGTAAAGCCTTATTTTCTAGCAGTGATGCACAGCCGTTTAAAGGTTTTAGGTCTTTTATATATAAAATAAATTCAGCAAGGGTCCATTACAGTAACTGAAAAAAAGTGACAAAATCTAAAATCTAAAATCTAAAATCTAAAAATTTCACCCAGCACAATTGTTTTTAACACTGTTCATCCAGTCAGCATAGAAGGTTGATTTCTGAAGGGTCATGTGACTCTGAAGATGGCATTAATAATACAAAAAGAATATTATATTTGGTACAGAAGCCTTTTTAACAATTACAGAGGTCAAACTGTTCCTGTAGTTCTTCACCAGGTTTGCACACCCTGCAGGAGGGATTTTGGCCCACTCCTCCATACAGATCTTCTCTAGATCTGTCAGATTTCGGGGCTGTTGCTGAGCAACACGGAATTTCAGCTCCCTTCAAATATTTTCAATTGGATTTAGGTCTGGAGACTGGCTAGGCAACTCCAGAGCCTTGATATGCTTCTTATGTAGCCACTCCTTGGTTTTCCTGGCTGTGTGCTTTGGGTCATTGTTATGTTGGACGACCAGCCACAACCCATCTTTAAACTTTCTCCCATAACTCCTCTGGATCATCCAAATGGTCCCTGGCAAACTTCAGACATGCTTGGATATGGGCTGACTTAAGCAGGGGAACCTTCCGTGCGATGCAAGATTTTAAACCATTACGTCTTAGTGTATTACTGATAGTAGCCTTGGAAATGATGGTCTCAGCTCTCTTCACGATATTGACCAGCTCCTCCCATGTAGTTCTGGGCTGATTCTTCACCATTCTTATCATCATTGATACCCCATTAGGAGAGATCTTCCGTGGGGCCCCAGTCTGAGGGACATTGACAGTCATCATTAGCCTCTTCCATTTTCTGACAATTGCTCCATCAGTTGTTCTTTTTTCACCAAGCTGCAAGAAATTTTGTCTCTTGTGTGTTTTGACAGCTCTTTGGTTTTGCTCATGTTGCTACTTAGGCCATGTCCACACTAATACGTTTTAGTTTTGGCCTTCCATCCACACCGAGACAGCTTTTTTGGTCAAGGAAAAAAGAGCTTTTTGAAAACGCTCTCTAAAGTGGATAAATTTGAAAACGCTGTTTTCGCACCGCAGTGTAGACTATGAAAGCGGAGGCTTTCGAAAACGATGACGCATTTTAGTCCTTGATGCAGTCATTTGACCAATTCAACTGAGATGGCAGACGGCATTGTACAGCAGTTGTTTTGTTAGCTCTCAATTTTGACAGCTATTAAAGATATCAGTTTTGTAAATGCTCCTGCTCATTGTCAGTCTATTTAAAAAACTGTGCTTTTCGTCGACATTTTGCTGCAACGTTTCAAAGAGCCGGAAAGTAAAGAAACAGCAAATACTTATTTACCTCAATGTATATATATTTAGCAGTACAACTGTTTCCAACATTGAGGATACTAAAAAAACTCGGCATATTAAAATAAAAAAAAAATGTGAATTAGTCAATTGAAATAATATGACTAGAGGAATGGCTGCTGAAAATTCAGCTTTTGCTTTACATAAAAAAGATTGCGTTGGTGAGTTGGCTGCCCGTTATAAAAGCATTTCACTGCATGTCTCACTGCGTATGACTGTGTATGTGACAAATAAAATGAATTTGAAAAAGTAATAAAATACAAAACAGCTATTTAAAATTGTAGCAATATTTAAAAATGAAAACAAACATAAACCATTTAAAACTTGCTGTTGTACTTGCTGCATGGTTGCAAATGCTATAAATATTAAAAAAAACATTTTAATACAATTCAGACCACAACAGCAGTCTCACAAGAGGTCTTGGATGCATGGTTTTACTATCTCATGGTCTCCATAGTTGCTACCAAAAATGCTTACATTATCAAACAAATTGATATAAAACCATGTCATTATTTGTCATTAAATGGTTTATTAACTTAACTTATTAACTTTCTGTTAAATATGACAGTAGATCTGTAAAATCCTTTTTCATTAATGCAATAATTAAATTGGGTATCAAGCACCCTTACACATTCACGGTTCACTGTATTGAACTGAAAAGGAACTTTCAGAAAATGTTATTACAGTACAACTGGCTTGATACTGCAGTTGACCTTTGCAGGGAGGGCTGAGTTACAGTAATTTCGTGGCCTATGCCATGATAAGACCTCTGTTTATCACATGGCGGACAGTTACGGCCTGAACATTATGCCCTCTGCCTCGCTCTCTTTCATGTTTGCCTCCTTCATAGCACCAGTACCCACCTCTCTAATGGGCCTCTTGTACAAAACCGTCATTGACTGGCTCCTCTCCTTAGAAGTGAATTATAATTTGATAAATAGGGTGAACAGCTGTAGTAGTATGAGATAAGCTGGAAACACTTATACTTTCATGCAAATTTTCAAACTAAATTTAAATGTTGATAACATATGTACATTTAATACGGATTAAATGAACATAACAGATTTAATCATGATGCAGTTTGCTAATTACATTGATAGCCTACTGAAAATAAATTAAAAACTACTTACTTTAAATGTAAAGAGCTTTTGCAAATTCATTATATATAATTGAACATATGCTTCAAAAGATAGTTCAAGCTAAAATTAAACAATATCAGAATTCACTCAAACCCATAAGACGACACAAATGAAGATATTTGAAATGTTCTCTCATCACTTTTGTCCGTCCATGGAAAGCACATTTAAATAAAATGTTTACGTATTAAAAAGCACAAAAACTCCACATGCATAGAGAACAAACCTGATTTCACACGTCAAATATTTTTGATCTTCTGTTGACCATATTTAATGTGCTCTATGCAGGGGCGTAGCCATCATTTCAGAAGTGAAGGGGACAGGAATTAAAAAATAATATATGTTTGTAATTATAAATATTTTTTAAAGAAGTTTCTTCTGCTCACCAAGCCTGCATTCATTTGATCCAAAATACAGTTTTACTACGTAAAACAACTGCTTTCTTTTTGAATATAACATGGAAATATAGTTTTGAAATCACAATAAATTACATTTTAAAATATATTCAAATACAAAACAGTTATATTAAATAGTGAAAATATTTCAAAATTGAACTGTTTTGCTTTAGGGGCACACAAATCTACCGCATTACCCACATAATCTACGCCCTTGGCTATATGTATGTGGTTTGATTAATGTTTATATGTATTACATAAAATTAATCAGATTAAACTCCTTAATTCATTTGAAATGCTTTTAAAATGTACATTTTGGTTTTGGATGGGCATCAGTAAATAATGACAGAATTTTCCATTTACAACAAACCCTTTAAACATTTGGGTGGGGAGAAATTTCCCACTACAATACTTATGAAAATAGTTCCAAACATAGACATGAAATACACACAATAATTAATGCACCATCAAAGCACATTAACTCTTTATCAGATTACACCACGGTTTAAAAAAAGCAAAAATTACTCATGAGACTTCATGAGACATGGTAGGTCTAGGGGGTAATATGAGTGACTCAACACACACGTATGACAGCCACCCTGCAATATTCCTCTGCAAAACAAGCCAATAAACTCACATCAGTGAGCACAGGGCTTAAGATACATTCATATACTGTAGTCTGTGTGTATCTGACCTTTTTAAGCAAAACACTGAAAATCACAGTAATGTAATGCAGACACTACATAAGTGACGCACCTTCAGAACTATGCAGATGCTCATAACCGAAGTCGTAAAATGTTAAAAGACTGATAAAAGACACCTTACAACAAAGCACCTGTCACGAGAATGTGAAATTCCCCATGGACAGTTTGAGCTTACCTATGCACCTGCTTTGACCACTCAGGTGACACCGATGATGCCCTGAAGATGTGGAGATCAAGGCAAACCCTGTCATGCTCCCGTCTAAAGAAAGCAACTGCATTAATAGCACCTTGCTCTTGTCAGCAGAAAGCGACCAATACTAACACAACCCCGGCTAACCCAGCACTCTACGAGCATTTCGAGGCTGGATGGAAAGCAAGCTTTCTCTCAGAGTCAGCTGGTTCATGTTATGATATGTTTTGGGAATAATTTTGTGAAAGGTAAAGACCACGAGTTGATGATGTGGAGGAACGAGCGCCCCTGCTGCAGCTGATAAATTATTATTGATTTTACAATCATAAACAGCAGACAGAAGGATCAGAGACTGTACACAAGCACAGAAGCATCTGATTATGTGTTCCCTTGACAATTGCAAGATAAAATATTGATTTAACTCATGCTTTCATACAAAAGAAATGCTCTCCTGAGGAGAATATTTTTAAAATCTATTATACTCTATATTATTACTTTGTTACATAATGGAGATACAGTAAATTGTCCGTAGTGACAGATAAAAGCCATTTTGGTGTTTGGGGTCTTAAAAGGATTCATTCACGAAAGAATAATTTGTTGTCATTTCATTCCATTTTATTATGACTTTTGTTCATTTTGGAACTCAAATAACGTTATTTTATCAATACGCTAAACGTTCATGCAACTATTTCTTTTATTATTATTATTATTTTTTTTACAAATAAAGACACTGTGAAAGTGATGCATACAGTATGAATGAAGTTTTTAAAGAACCAAAACTCAACAGCAAGCACTGTTGAGTTTTCATTTATTATATTTGATGTGCTTTTTGCATGCTCGCGCGGAGTTTATTATATACAGCAATCATATTATGATTAATTGTGATTTTAGAATGATAGCATGCAGTAACATAGAAAGTCAGACTCAGAATATACAAAAATTAATGGATAATGTCCTTATGTCCTATCCTTAAGTGCTTCCCCACTGACTCTCACAATACGAACAAATAATATTAAATAATGTTAATCTCATTGTATATTGTAGAACATAAAATAAATCTCTTTATATAATGCAGTTTAATTGGCAATTTCGACAAAAAATGCATTTGATATGACAAACAGATCATAAACATCCCTTTGACATGATGAACAGATGCATCTTGCTTAAATTAGGCACACACTTCACTTCAATTAATTATTTTCCATTAACATTGATGTTGAAGAAAAAAATTCTAAAACCTTCAAAAAGATCAAAGCTATTGAAATTTGCAGGGATTGTCCTACATGTGAGTGTCATTTGAAACGAAAGCACTAACAGTAGAAGGAGAGAAAGAATCCTCTTTGGTTTATAGGAAATCAAGACTATTTATACATCCTGATGAAGCAGCTGGTCACTGTTATAAAGGGGGGCTAGGGACCCAGCAATGCCGTTTGCGGCTATACTCTCAAAGCATTTCAAGGGCTCTCTCGGTGTTCACAGATCCCTTGGCTGAGCACAGCAGCCAGTGGAAGCAAATGTTAATTAGCGCTTGTCAGCAAAGCCTTGCCTTTAAAAGGGGCCGTGGAAAAGGTCAATGTATTACATTATTATTTCTTCTGCTGTGTGACACAGGAACTTTCCTCCCAAGTTTACGAGTTAGTAATGATCTGCTGAGCCACACCAGAACTGAGCTGTCCAATTAGCTAAACTCACAAAGCCATATGGCACCTGGCTATTAGAGCTTTACAGAAGTCCTTTAGACGATCTCTGTGTGTTGTGAGTTATGAGTCCTCACTTATGCTTTACTTTAGAAATTTGGCAACACAACAGTCTTCCAAGATAAATCAAACAGACAATTTTATCTTCTACTTATAGTTGACCTTTGGAAGTCTCTCTTGTGGGCTGAAAATCAAAAGTGTGCTGTCTCCAAATCAGCCTCGGTAATCTCTGTGCGCGATACCCTCAGCTCCATTAAGATAACATCGTCCCAGCTGCATTAGAGTCACAACAAAATTAGATCCATAAGAAACAGGTGTTCAAAATCAGCACAGAGCTGAACAGATTGAGGAGAAAGCGTGCGTCTAACGTATTTATTGGTTTTGCGATGCAGTCAGGGTCTTAACGCTTCCAAGTCGCCACATTAACAAGATTTCATAGCTGTCAAATGAGTTACATGTGAGTCTCACGTTACCAGATCTTTTCATTTCGAATTCATAACATCATTTTATCATTCGAAATCCTCTGCCATGTTCTGCGATAACAGAAATGAACGGTTGCTACTGCCAGAGCTGCATCCCTAAACGTGATCGCATACACAGCGGAAAAATCCTCATCCAGGTGAGAGTCTTTACTCGGGAGCGGGTCATTAATCAGGTATCACTCTAGCTCAATACCAGGCGAATGGGAGGGAAGAGATTATGCAGTATTATCGTCTCCACCTTCATCATTGTGACATTTGTTACGCCTCGCCAAAGAGGGGCAAATATTCTTCTGATGTGGTGCAATGTTTCAAAATCATCTTGGGTAAAGAGACAAAGGCTCAGGCACCATGGAGGGCCGGCGGACGCGGACTCACGCTGGCGCTTTTTAAAGATGCCCGTCTGCTGACAGAGGTGGGGGAGGTGGTTTATTACCATGTCAATGGCAGCCAAAACAGCCATGCTTTATATTCAGCGCGTCCACTCGGGCCTGGCGCAGATCTTCTCCACTCTCCCTGTAACCGGTCCGCACGCTGGCACAATCACAGGCCATATATTCACAAACACAGTCAGACTTTTGAAAATGACATTTCTAATCTGCAGCCTCAAGCCAGGTGGGATGATCTACAACAGTCTACATCAAGTCATATAAAACATAAATCTGACTGGCTCGTAACTTATGAACTTTATAATACAGAGGTTCATGTTACTCATCCAGTGGAGCGCCTCTGCCTCGCAGAAAAGTGTCTTGTCATTTGCTTCACAAAGTTATACGACAAACTTTTTTTTGGCTCATGATATCTCAGTAAGTGAGGTTTCATTAAAAAGTCTAATTACACAAATGTGTAAGTGTTTAAATAAGACCTTATTTTAATAAACAATTAAACATACAGTTTTCTTTTCTCAACCAAATGGTTTAATTGCATACATTTTTTTTGATCTTTAAAAAAGAATATGACCAATGTTTTGATGCATTTTTTTTTAATAGGTTTTAGGTTCGCGATTAATTGTATTTCAAATAAAAATTGTGTTTACATAATATGTGTATACGTGTATATTTATTATGTATATATAATACAAACACATGCATGTATATTTTAAAAATATATGTTTATATATTAAATACACTTATGTCTATAGAAAAATCTAAATATGTAAATGTATATACATGTAAATACTTCAAAACATACTGTGTGTGTATTTATATACATATATACATAATAAATATACACAGTACACATACATATATTATGTAAACAAAAAACTTTAATTTGGATGCAAAATAAAATCGTTTGATGCACTAATATGTACATAAATTATATATATATATTTCAAAACAATAATTTTTTGACTTAGTCTTGTGTATCAGTTTTAATATTGAGATACTAGTATAGCTTTTAAAAATATTTCGAAATCAATTTAATTTTAAATTCTCTCTCTATATATAGAAATATAAATAGATATATAAATATAGATATATAAAAATTCTATATTGTTAAAGTAATAATAAAATAATAAAATAAGTAATAATAAAATGCAATAACAAAAATCATGAAAATGAATCCTTTAAATGGATGTTAGCTTTGCCTTGGCAAGTATTGGCATGTTTCTTGAACGTACATCTATACCTGATGAGGAGTGAAATGGTCTATAATAATAGGTTACAAACTTTAGGTCAATTAATTTCACTTTCATTTCATTTTCCTGACAGGGTTCAAGCACATGAATTTATTTTAGTCTTAAATGTTTAATCAACCTTGTAAGCTTTAATTTAATAATTGCATGAGCGAACAACAAGGCGTAGAAATTAGATGCTTTCAAACCAGCTCATTAACTTTAAAGTGCATGAGAGTCCGCCTTGACTAGAAAGCTTTATCTTAATCTTAGTTTAGTTTTAGTTTCCGCGTAACTCAAACTAATTGTTCAAAGCTGAATCATGTCGTTAGCTCATCTGGCTCGCATCATTTCCTGATTCTGTTCCCACTCTTTCATTCCTCATCGTTTCCTGTCATCTCTACACTGAAAATACAAGGGAAAAGAGATTAACTCGCTATGTAAGGCTCTACACCTTTAAACACGCTGGATTCCTTTTCGGCCAGTTAGTCATCAGAGGGAGCAGATGGCTAATTTGAGGCACTTGCTGTGTGTGTTGTAGAGGATGTCATGGCTCACGTGTACACGCTAGGATCAAGAGGGCGACTGTGGTGTTTTAGGTTCATGCTGCTACATGGAGCCCGAGCATGCTTGAGTTCCCTTGGGGCTCAACACGAAAGTCATTTACACTTCCTCCGTGCTCAGTGTCACTGTGAGTACTGCCTCTATACACACATCCTGCATTAGGGCGTAAAGATACAGCTGCTGCAGACCTCTCCTCACCCCGGAGGGAGCAGCACTGCTCCGTCACTCACCCCACAGAAATCATCCAGCTACTTAGCTTCTAGCTTCTAGGGTCAGCCAACGGTCGGGGATTCTCTAAACGCATATGTGGACATCCTCTGATGAGATATTAAAATGTGTTTCTATTGATGAAGTAAATGTCTCAATATAACTGGAAGTAAAAAGGTCCCACTATTCATAGCGTCAGGCATGGCCGAAAGATACAGTAAGAAATCGCAGTAATTTGGAAAACTAGTTTTGAAGAAACTAAAAAGCTTTGAACATTTTTAGTTCCTATGAATTATTTATATAAATAAACTGTTGTTGACTGTTAAACGTAAGTATTTCAAGATGAAAATATATTGATTTAATGGATAATTTTTATTTAAAATAATGTTTATTAATGAATTATTTATTAATGTACTAATAAATGTTTTATTAAAAATGTTGAATTATACCATTTTAATGTACTAGTTATGAATGTGTGTGAATGTACATACTTATTTGTATGTACTTAATTTCCTCCTTATACGGTAATATACATATATATAATTTTTTAAGGTTAAAAACATATACATTTTTCCTTAAAAAATCTTTTACTGTTTCAATTCTTAAATAACTCTTATGTGACACTGAAGACTGAAACATTCTACTTTTCATCAGGAATTAAATTACATTTTAAAAGTCAGGCGGTCAAATCAATTCATTACAGCCTAAAAAATCTAATTTTATGTTCATATAATATTAGTGTGTACTGTATATATTTATATGGATACCTGTACATGTTTTTAAAAAAAGAAGTGGATTGATACAAACAGTGACATAGTTGGAATTCTGATATCACTAGAATATCTCCTATCAGGTTCAAAGACCAAAAACTGTGTGTGTGTGTGTGTGGGGGGGGGGGTTTATGTGGTTTATGAAGACTCAAATTTGTATAATGACATGGGTTTGACATAGGTATTACAATATGTAGGTGTTTTATGAGGACATGTTCAGTATCCCCGTAATTCAAAAGGATTAAAAAACATATAGTGTTTTTTTGAAAATCTAAAAATGCACACAGTTTCCTGTGAGGGGTAGGTTTAGGCGTAGGGTAGGTGTAGGGCAATACCACATACAGTCTGTACAGTATAAAAACCATTACGCCTATGGAGAGTCCCCATAAATCACAAAA
>JAUCNO010000353.1:6773757-6789564 GCA_032353835.1 Enteromius viviparus
AAAAAAAGGACCAGGTACCAGGTACTGTTCCCAGTGGAAAAACCCCCAAAAGTGAGCTGTACTGAACCGTACCGTACTATGCAGTGGAAAAGCGCCATAAGGGATCTCTTCTGGCTAAACAAATGAGTTGTCTTTCTGAAATGTGTCTGAATATTATTCATAACACACTGCAATATTGAGAGGATAGAAATGTAGTCAGCGGCATCAAGCTACCATCAGGTGTGAGGCTTCCACCATTGAGGAGCAACATTAAATTATAACACAAGCATCCTTCAAATGGCTCCATGCATGATTAGGTTACTCAAGGGCTTTGACGAGCTGCTCAAATGGGCAAGAATTAAGAGCCAAGCTGAAAAGTCAAGAAGTCTCTCAGTAAGAAAAAGTGTGCCACATGTCAGGACAGTCTTTGTTGCCAATTCATTTAACTATATATTATAATGAATCTTTTATAAATAATTCTAATATGCCAATTTGGCGCTAAGGAAACATTTATCATTACTGTTATTGCTGTTATTATTATTATTTCTACTACATGTTTTCACGATTTGTTAAATGAGTAAAAAGTTTAAAAGAACTTACTGTTTCCTTTGGATGAGCCAAGTACTCAGTCCAAAACACATCTAACAGCATGTGTTTACATCATTCAAATCACTCAATATAAGAATTAATGTGATACAATATACAGGGATGATGCCTTAGCAAGCACAGTCCGCAGAAATAGTATATTGTACGTCTTTCACAGAAAGATCACTATGTATAAACACTTTACACACATCTGCTGCAAAATGTGCGTGGCATGTAAACATCCCGTATGATTAATAAAGGCCTTTCTGGTTCCCAATCATTTACGTGTGTGTTCAATCACTACTCAACAAACAAACAAAAATCTCTCTGTAGCAGAATATTCTTCTTTTGGTGTGAGAGAACAGTCATTTTAAAATTAGAACATCACGTCTAAAGAAAGGACATTCAAAAGCCAACAGCTGCAAAACAATCCTTCCACATATGCACGTCTCCACCACTTCCTTGAAGTTTTTGGTTTTGAATGGACTAAGACAAACACAGTGATGAATAGTGAAGCAGTCTGGGCGTTAGATCACCAAAAATCGACTCCAGATGACTAAAGATGAAAGCTTGTGAGCATGTGTAGTTATTGCCATTTCGCGTCGGCTTGTACAACCACAATGGAGCGACTAAGATTGTTTTGATGTAAAATTAAACATGAGTTTAGAGCTTTGATATAAGCATGTGCGATATGTTTACAGCTGAGATTCATCTCACCACTTAAGGTCAGTTTATATCACAGTACATATCATAATATCATTCTTTTTTAGTCAGAAATTCTGACTTCATACTGTCCAGTGCTACAATACTTATGTTCCATATGTAAGGAAGTGACATAATGAAATGCAATGTGACATTAAAAAGTCTGCGGTCTATGCTTTTCTCCTGTTGCACAATTAATTCCATTGGAATCCAAGTTTGAGACTACAAAACAAACACCGATTAGATAAAATAAAGTTCTCCAGGAGGAAAATGCAGCTATCTTAATCGTCCAAAATGGACAGAATGATCAAATTTTGTGTTCAATTTCCTCAAACATTTGCACTGCAGGAACGCACAGCTAGACAACATAAACAGCAATATTAGCCATCATATCTGCTGCCGGTTCCTTGTCAAGTCCCCGCTGACTGGTCGAAATGATGAATGCACGGGATCAAACTCTTTCCTTCCAGACGACTAGGGGTTTTCTGGCCACCCAGATGGAAGGAGGAGTTTATTTTGGAATAAAATCTGATTATTTCCACTTGTAAATACAGACAGGGCAGAGAATAATTGCATCTTTCAGATGTTTGTACATGTGTGGGAACAGAAAACAAAAACAACAACAAAAAATGAAACAGCACAGTTCAGCTAATAGTACACAGCTTTTCACAAGGTTTTTGATTTATGGCACTCATGCACAGTATGCAGCACATGTAGAGTGCCAAAATGGCAACTTAGGAGCTGAATCAAATACTATTGAATGTTTTTATTGGCCAGGATGCAAGAGTTTTAACCAATTATGGATCCACAGCAACAACTGTCCTATTAGCTGTTGTAAAACAACATATTAAAAATCTCACCGGACAGCAGAAATCTTAATTCAGTTGACCAAATCTAAACCTCGCAATTTCCACCATGTAAAATTAATCATCAGGCACAAAAAACAGCACTCTGTCCAAACCTGTGACTCTTCTACAGCACATGTTGTTTTGTGAGAGTGCTGGAGATCAGTCTTTTGGACTGAAAGTGTGTGGGGGCTGTTAAAAAATGCAACCCAGCTGAGGAGTCTGGCTTTAAGTGTTAACATGAACTTCCAATGAATTTCTGCTCTCAAGTGCTCTTGTATATCCAAACTGATTTGAATTACTACACGCCTCTAAAAAGATTTGTTTATTAACGCATGCACTTAAAAATGACAAATTTGTTTACTCTGTCATTTTACTTGAAAAAAAAAAACTTGGCACCGATGTGACTCTGACATGGAATAATCTTACGACTTGTTTTCTAACTGGTTAAAACGAATGCAAATAAAAATACAGTCTTCTTAAAAAAGATCAAGACATTAAACTTTGCTTCCTTTATATACATGACAGCAAGAAATACACAGCTGCCTGAACTCAACACTGGACACAGCGACCAAAATGCTGAGAGGCTCCAGGACTCTCCATGATATATGTGTTCACATAGTTCACTATAAAAAATTATGTCATTACATCATTCCAGACTTATAATGAACAGGAATTAGGATATTTTAATTAAATTTCTGTACCACCAAACAGAAGCTAAAGTGTTTTGAAGATTAACTAAAGATTAATGGGTTTGGAACGACCAGAAGCTACGTAAACGATGACAGGATTTTCATTTTTGGTGAACTATAACTTTAACAAACACATATTAAAGAAACATTCTGTGTTAAAGGAATAGTTCACCCAAAAATGAAAATTACAGCCCAGAACATTCCTTTATAAGTGAAGAATTCATTAAAAAGAAGGTCAAAAGGGAAGGAGAAAGGTGATACAGTACATAAGCTATGAAGACTTATACTTCTAGGGACAGGGGAAAAATATAAAGAAGCCAAAGAGGAGAGAAAAAAAAGAAAAGACTAGTGATAAGCACAAATGCATCTGAAGTCACTCACATCTAATCCAGTGTCACCAGGCTCTCCATCATCTCCCTTGGGTCCAGGGGTTCCTTTTCCACCCTTGAATGTTAGAAGTAGAAGAAAGCACAAGAGAGAAGGGAGATTAGATGAGAGTTATTGTCTTTGCTGTGTCAGCTCATCAACTGTCTCCTCTTAACGTCTGGATACGGCCTCAGTCTAGACAATTTACATCTGCTAGAGATGAGCTGTTGTGTTTCTATTGCGATACACAGTCTCTGCTGTGAGAAACACATGCACTAACCCCTGATGAATCAAGACACTGTGAATCAACAGTTAGGCATGCTAATAAAAACCACTAATAAATCATATGAATCATTCTCAATATTAACATCATCTTCTATATGGAGAACTTTCTTTGATTCTGAAAATATTTTTTCCAAGATATCTACAGATGTGAATTATATACTCAGTTGTGGAGGATTTTTCCTTTTTTTATATTAACAGAGGTTATTTAAAAATACCTCTAAGATAAATGTGTATAAATGTGCATTAGTGTTTAATATATACAGTGAGGTCAGCATGTATTTGATCACCCTGTGATTTTCTGAAAGTTCTCTTACTTAGAAATCATGGAGGGGTCTACAATTTTCAGCATAGGTGCATTTCCACCAAATCCGGAAATCCCATTGTATGATTTTTTAACAATTTATTTGGGAATTACTGTGCCAAATAAGTATTTGATCACTTACTGTATGTCAAAAAATTTAATTCTTTACAGAAGTCTTTGCTAACAGTTACAGAGGTCAAACGGTTCCTGTAGTTCTTCACCAGGTTTGCACACACTGCAGAAGGGATTTTGGCCCACTCCTCCTCCATACAGATCTTCTTTAGATCTGCCAGGTTTCGGTCTGTTGCTGAGCAACGCAGAGTTTCAGCTCCCTCCAAACTTTTTCAATTGGATTTAGGTCTGGAGAGTGGCTAGTCCACTCCAGAACCTTGACATTCTTCTTATGGAGCCTCTCCTTGGTTTTCCTGGCTGTGTGCTTTGGGTCATTGTCATGTTGGAAGACCCAGCCATGACCCTGATGCTCTGACTGACATTGCCCAATGTCAAAATACATGGCCCTGTTCATCCTCTCCTTAATACAGTGCAGTCGTCCTGTCCTCTGTGCAGAAAAACACCCCCAGACCATGATGATTCCAGCCCTACAGTAGCTATGGTATTATTGGGATGATACTCATAATTCTTCTTCCTCCAAACACGACGAATGGAGTTAAGACCAAAAAGTTCTACTTTGGTCTCATATGACCACAGGACATTCTCCCATAACTCCTCTGGATCATCCAGATGGTCCCTGGCAAACTTTAGACGGGCCTGGACACGGGCAGACTTAAGCAGGGGAAACTTCTGTGCGATGCAAGATTTTAAACTTAGTGTATTACTAATAGAAGCCTTGGAAACTATGGTCCCAGCTCTCTTCACGGCTTTGACCAGCTCCTCCCGTGTAGTTCTGGACTGAATCTTCACCATTCTTAGCATAATTGATACCCCCTGAGGAGAGATCTTCCGTGGGGCCCCAGTCCGAGGGACATTGACAGTCATCATTACCCTCTTCCATTTTCTGACAATTGCAGTTTTTTTTCACCATGCTGCTTGAAAATTGCCCTGTAGTCCTTTCCAGCTTTGTGAAGGTCTCTTGTGTCTTTTGACAGCTCTTTGGTTTTGCCCATGTTGCTACTTAGACTTTGGCTGATTGTGGGGTGCACAGGTGTCTTTATGACAGCTAACAACCTCAAACAGGTGTTCCTAATTTAGAATCATGAGCAGAGTGTAGGTGGACTATTTAAAACAAAATAACAGGTCTTTGAGGGTCAGAAACCAATACTTATTTATAAATTGTAAATAAATTGTTAAAAAAATTCATACAACGTGATTTTTTTTTTTATATTCTGTTTCCCACAGTGGAAATGCACCTATGCTAAAAAACTGTAGACCCTGCCATGATTTCACAGGGTGATCAAATCCTTATTGACCTCACTGTATATATATATATAAATATGTATATAATAAAAAAAAATTTAACATTTTAAAGTTGTATTTATTCATTTATTTATTTATTTGCAGTATCAATTTCCATTTAGCATTATTGGCTGTGGAATGCAATACTGTAAAATAATAAAAAATTATTTTTAATATTTGTGTATGATGTGTGTGATGTGGTAAGAAGGGGTCAGAGCTTATGCAAGTCTCAGAAACCTTTCAAACTGCGTCAGCTGCACACTGATCTCTGAAAAGGAAATAAACATTCCCAATTAGAGGTCTGGCAGCTATTTCCATCCGCAGCTTGTACTTCTGTGGAGCACTCAATGCCTGTTATTATGGACATATGTACATACACACATACATATGCTTACAGATACACACACACTTTCACTCTCACACACACTACTAAAGGTGTGTACAAGGCTGGTAAAAAGGCTGCCTTGCTCCAGTTTGCCTGTCATTTTCAGCCCCTGGTTTTTTTGTTTGTGCAAAAAGGGACTGGGAATTGCAAATGTGACCAGTTTTACTCAACCATTGCTGACATTTCCTATCTATGCATCCTGGAAGGTCATAATTTGAAAGAAATCGGTCAATATGCTAAATGCACCTTTATGTCTTGTGAGGACCGATAAGCCCATCTCTAGATTTTCCCTCCACTTGGGTGTTCAAACAAAACTATCAAAATCCATTTCAAAAAGACCAACCACTTACAATATGCTGAACCACGCTTCAACATTTCATTTGTGCTAACTAAGCTACATAATGTTTGCATGACTGTAGAACACAGCAACTCATTAAAACATGGCAGACAAAAGCAGAAATGGTAAATATTTATAATACATTTTAAAGGAATAGATTAAGGTGAAAAATAATGTAAAAAATAAAATAAAATACAATAATAAGAAGAATAAATTTCCAGTTTTTTTAGTTTATTTATTAGATAAATAGAAAAATGCCCATATTTTCTAAAAAACAAAAAATGTGTTTAAATAATGAGATCTTTTTTTTTATTTATTTTTGGGTCTCTTCATTGAGGTCTGTCATAAAGCATACAAACATTGCACTCTAATCTGATTTAAATGTTCCATGTTCATGATACTACGATCAGGAGGAGGACCAGCTGGGTAAATACACATTTAGTAAAAGAGAACTGATTACTTTCCTAATCATTTATCTTAAAACAGAAAAATAGACAGAATAATTAATAGGTGTTTAACTCATAAATAACTATTTTTTCCCAAAGTTGTGCACTGGTAATTTCCAAGTTATTGCCATTTGCATTGTTGCTGATTGCACAAGACCCAGGTCAGCATATTTTTTACCAGTCTTAATGGTAATTACGTGTTGTGTAAGCCTGTGGTCACTGGTTTCTTCTTTGTTCCATGCTGACGAGCCAGACCTTTGATTAACCTGAACGGTGACCGAAGTAATTTATTTCATTACTTTTTCCTGTTGCATTTTAAAAGACTATAAATACTTGTAAGGACAAATTCTCCTTATCAAAATGAAACAGAACTAATTACAAATTCCAAACACTTCCTAGACTGATGAAATAAAGGAGAGAGAGAGAAAAACATAGTAAACATCCTATGCTCAGTAACCTGTATTAACCTAAGCAACAAAAGTGTTTTTTATAATATATTTACACTATGGGGCTGATGAATGCTAAAGTAGTTCCAGGCAGGTCCGCTTAATCTCCATATCACTCATATCACTTGCACATGCCAGAGGACTTCAGTTATTGTGAAGTCCTTACAAAGTACAACAGCAAAAAAAATAAAAAAAAATAAATAAAAAAAATACTAAAAATAATAATAAAATAAATCCACAAAGATAATGACAAAGTTAATAAATGTATAGTTGTATATTATAATAGAATAATTCTATTTTTAAACTATTTTATGTTCAAACGAAAACAAGCTTTGCTGCTAAAAAGCCATTTCTCAGTTCGTAAGGTGGTAACATGTCTGTTCTTGATGCAGATAAACTTACAGTTTCACTATTATCAGAGACACTGTTGAAAGGCACAGACATCTCTCTCTCTGTCAACTGCATTAAACTGCATTAATAACTGCCTTATTAATGTATTAGTAATAATTAGTAATAATTACTTTACTAATTTGGTCCATTATGCTCTAAAATTTTATTTTGTATTATAATTAGAAATGACTCCAGGCTGTTAAATTATTAGAGAAATATACAAACGTCTAAATAATTTTGGTTTAACTTCTGTGTAATGACTTCAGTGCTTGATTTTAGTGCTTATCTTCAAGAGAGTTGAATATTTCATAATTCATTGCGCAAATTCAAAAATGCCTCAAGGAGAATCCTTACGTCAGCCTTGATTGTAAATTTGAAATGATATTGGCTCTTGTGTATCTGGTGGTTGATTGCATCATTTTACAGGACAAGAGTGTCTTTTGTATTTTACCTAGTACTTAACCTAGTATTTTACTCTCTTCTTTAATTATAAACAGTTATAACTGCAACAGTTATAAATGAGTCCCCAGAACTGGGTGATAGTATAGATCATTGTTCATTTACATATTGCAATCAAACAGCTGACATTTACATATATTAGCATTAGGTCAGTTTCACACAGCAAGTGTGAACGGCACAAATTTTTTGAGCATGCATAAACAACAAAAACTGCATTCACACTGGGAGCAAGGTGTGAGCAGCAGAGAAATTAGTGATTTTGGCACCAAGTCAATTTTTGCTGTGCTGCTCACACTCAATTAAAGTGAATGCACACCTCTGATAGGCAACATAGATATGATTTCACACAAAAAAACTGCACAAAATAAGCATGGCTTAAAATTTAAAAGCTCTAGTCGTTTTTTTTTAAAGAAAATGTAGGTTTAGCAACTGCGGTGAGCAACACAGACTCATTGGAAGTACATGCATCTAAATAAAAAACTATATATACATGTAGCATGTATTTTGGTAGTGGCATTCCAATATGGTAAGGTAAGCAGGAGAGAGAGCAGGAGAGAGCGAACAGTAGAGAGAGAGTGTGTTTGTTTAGGCCTTGGTGCATATAGCTGATAAGAAATGTGCAGACTCATGCCTGCAATAAACAAAAGCAGGAGCCTTTCCCTCTGAGACTACCCATCTCTCCCAATCCTTAATCCAGCCTGCGCATGCTACAGCAATGCCACCCCCAAACACAACCTGATAAACCATGTTTCCATGATGCAACACCAACCGTTAAGACCCACGGGTAGCTACACAAAATTACAATTACATATATGGTCAAAAATAAAGAAGTAAAAAACTTTATCAGTGTGCAAAATTGATTAACATAGGATTATCCTGGAAAACAAACACACAAACAAAACACAGAGGATACCATGTCCTCTACAACAAAGAGAACGGCCTATTTTAGTGCTGATAGCTCAAACAGTGATTTAATTCTTTCCAGCCTTGTTCAAAATATATCCTTGAATGACCACAACTACAGTTATCGAGCGAGAGCGTGAATTATGCAAGCCTCTGAATCAATAGTGAATTATTCGCAGTGAAGCTATTAGCTTATTCATCCTGGACATGTTGAATCTATTGGATATGTAATTGCTGTGCATGCGCTAAATGTCACATCTGGTTTTCTGTAAAATGAAATAATCTTTTAATCGATGCCTTTTCATGCAATACAAAGCAAACAGCTGGAGAACTTGAACCTGAATCAATGCACACAAAACAGTAAATGTGGCCATATATATAATTGTTTATTGGAATGTGTACATAAACTGTCAGTGAAGCAAATATGAAAGACTGGTTTTAATGAATGATCCTGCATGTCAGATATTACCAAAGAGACTAATGGTTAACATGACCATTTAGACCTTACTGGCAGTAAAAATGATTATTATTATTATATATATATTTTTTTTACTAACATTAAACTAAATTGTAAAAAAATCTGTAAAATGTATTGCAGTTGACAATCTGAACCTTACTGTAAAATGTTGCCAATTAATTATCAAAAGAAATAAACCCCAAACTTAATTATTTAATTAAATAAATAAAAATAATTAATTACATTTAATTTAATAAAAGCAGACTAATAAAGAATGTTATAGCAGATTTCAAAACGCACACTTTCTGTGCTAGCCAAAAATCTTCCTTTAACGTGAATTTAATGTTAATAGCTATAGTTTTCTATATAGACCCTTTTGGATACTACAAATAATATATTGATGTACTGTATTTTTTGTAAAATAACATTCATGTTTTAGTTGGTAAGCTTTGGATGGACAACAAACAGGTATATAAGTGTCATTTTTGTACTCTTCGCTTCCCTGCATCGTTCCTACTCTTTATTTACAGTAGAAGAGAAAGAGGGGGCTTTCTCCTCCATAGCATCCGTATCTGCTTCTCTTTTGATTAGAAATATATTCAAATATTGCCTCCTAATACTTTTTTCCCCATTCGTCTATGCACCATTGCACACGAGATTAAGCACTAGGTGAATTTTCCCACAAATCCCAGGGTGGGGAAGCAAGATAAACACACTCCATTGAGTTTGCCATTGCAATTACCTTATAGGAGTTTTTAAACAGAGAGAATGTAAAAAAAGAAAAAAAGAAAACGGAAAAAGAACATATAGGCTCCATGGAAGATGTTCATTTTTTTCTGTGCAGTTCATAGAATGGTGAATTGTCCCACGGCATTGTAAACTAAAATCTAAACATGCATTTAAGGTTGTAACCTTAATCTTTATCTACAAAAAATGTAATTGAAATACCGGTTGAATGGAAAATGACATAATTCAGTTAAAATCAATACACCTTGTTCTATTTGCCCTACACAGCAAATCAAATTTTAGCAGAGCCGCGACACAGGCCTACTGTACGTGTGAAATCAGAAAAGCAAACAGATTTAATAATGCAGACACACCGTAAAAGCTTTCCTTTAACTATTAATATATGTATAGAAGAATGTATCAGTGTTTCTTCGCTCTAAGTCTGCCTCATAAAATGATCCGGCCCACAGATTGACTTATCTCTCTGAATCCAATTTTCATGTTCACTGGCTGCAATGAGTGCCCTTATCCTATGATGAGTTACACCTCCCCTATCAGCTCCTGATAAACAGACAGAGCATTGCACTGGCCTCTGAAGTGAGAACGCACCCATAGATACTGCCATGAATAAAACACCACAGGAAATGCACATCACCTCACCGCAATGGATTCTCCCCATACCATTCACCATACGAGGTCAATGCCAGCAGCAAATGTTGTTTTTAATAATGACTAAATCAAAATTAGATTTGTGGACAAAAAGTTAGTTTACTTTATTTTTTGCTTCATATTTTCATGCACTTTTCTTATATCTAATATCACACTGAAAGCCATTTAAGGAAATAATGAAAAAGTTGAAAATAAAGTATCAGGTAGGTTTAGGGAGGGCTTTATTGTCCCAGTAAGGCAGCAATCATTTCATAATTTTAATTAAATTAATAATTTACCCTGAATACATTGTCATTGCATCCGTTTTTATAATGTACTACAATCCTGAGGTGTAAATAATTGACACTGTTTGCAATAAGTAGTTTAAATAAGAGCAAACTTGCTATTTTAATATTGCGTTTGTGTGCCTAAATATAATATATAGCTATTTGCACTTAATGTACATATCATAAATCGCTAAGAATACAGAAAACAGATTTTATTACAGTGATCAAAAAAGTCATGATTTGTAGCTTGCATTCTTTATATAGCATTTGATTTTATGTGAGAAATGTTTCTCTTTTATACAACGTATTCGTCCATTGACATGTTTGGTTTTTTTAAGACATGTGAGGAAGGCCTGACCCCCAAAGTTCTTCCAGAGAGAGAAAAAGTCTTTCTGGAAGCAGTGCTACCAGTCATTTGGCAAAAGTCCCAATTGAAAATAGTCTCCGTGCTTTAATTGCACTGATAGCAGCCGCTTCTTCCCCCAGAACATTCTAATGTCATTAGTGAGGAAAGACATTAGAGGCGGGAGACGAGGAGAACTGGCAGAGGGAAGGCAGAAGCAGCAGGTGACAAGCCCTAGGATGCCTGGAAAATGCAGTTTATGGACTCCTGATTGATGAGGTGATCCTGAACCAGGTGATGAGTAATACGCTATTTAATTGAAAGAGATCAGTGGTGGTCGGCATCGTTTCCACACGCTCTAAAATTGACTTTTTAATAACACTTAGTTTAATTGCAGCAAATATTCCGGGTTGTTTATTAATGTCTAGTTTTCAGGCTATTGGGCTACAGCATTAAAACTTTCCCATAACTGTGTTTCTACAGTAAGTGTCCAGAGTAAAGAAATCTGCTTTGAATGCAATCACAGATTTGAAATGATCAGTCAGGAAGATGGGCTTTCAGATTACCAGCATAAGCTGTGGCACGAAAACAATCAGAGCTGTACAGAGGCTGGGGTATTATCACCATTCAGATAGAGAGAAAGGAAAACGCCCGCACATTTACAATGCCCAACTGATCAGTGACCGCTGCTGGGTGTGCCAGCCATGATGACAGACAATAACAATCAGACCATGTGCTTAAGCCACAAGAAACATAAGCAATCTAAGACCAATCCATTTTCACAACCCTGTTATACTGAAAGACAAGATTCTTATGAAAATCCTAAACATGAAAAACACATTGTTGCGGAAATTCTTATCTTTTCATCCTAATCCATTTGGTTCTCTCTAGCATGATTCCTATATGAACTCTGTGTGTGTGTGTCCTGTGAAAGTGTTTGTGCAACCGTAAAGGGAAAACATCAGGTAATAGAATGTTGAACTAAAGGGAAGACCTTTTGAGAGTCCCTAGGAGAGGTTATAGGTCAAGGGAACTCTGAGGGCCATCCTATCGTGACCTAGGGGTCACCAAGGCCTCAAATCTAAATCAACAGGTTTCTAAAGAAGACGATCTACTGTCATGTAGTATTATTAGTGGGCTATGCACATTCTACTGAAAAATAGTAATAGGCAGTGGTGGAAAGAGTGCTTAAATTTCCCCTATAATGCCTTTCAAATATGATCTTTCATGCAGTGTCATGTAGCTGTATGTGAACATAAACTATCTGCAAAGTTGTGAGACTGACAGTGCACGATAAATAAAGTTATTGTCTATCAAAAAAAAAGAGTCGCCTCACATTCGCCTAAACGAGTCGCCAGCAATTCGAAACTTTTTCTGTTACGGCCACAGGTCAATAAAGAAACATATTTGCATAATGTCCTCCCACATTCTATGTCACGAACAACTTGCCTGCTCACAAACACAATTTCCACGTGGATTACTTCATGTCAAGAATACGCCGTATCCTGTGCTGTCATTCAGTTATGGCAATGGGCGTTTCGTTTTCTGACACATGCTGTAGCGGTAGACCAATCATAAATGACAGCACCATCTGACCAATCATAGCAGTCAGGTCTTACGGAAAGGAGGGGTTTAGACAGACTGATTCTTCGAACTGCTTCACACGAGTCGTTTACGAATAATTTAGAAATGAGGTAAAATCTATAACATTGCTGAAATAATACTCAAATACAAGTAAAGGTACTGGTATCAAAACATTACTCAAGTAAAAGTACAAATTACTGTTTTTTTACTTAAAAAAAAAATCAAATTTGGGCAAACTTGGATGCCTCCAATATTAAATGTTAAATTAATGAAATAGACACTAAATATGATAAATTATTATTATTATACATTGTACATTTATCTACACTATTTATCTACCGACATATAGCAGCAGCCAGTCAAGAATTATAATATGATAATTTAACATTATCTCATTTAAACTTTATGTCATGTTGACTGAATTAGGACTGGTAGTGGTGCTTGTTTATCATTTAGTGTTTTTTTTTTAAAGGGGGGACAGAAAAATGATAAGAAAACAAAACTACTATGAATTTTACTACAATATAGGATTAATGAGCTGCTGGGTTCATGAATATTAATCACGTTGTCTGCGTTCGCTTGAACAGGGTCGACAATATGTGAGTGCCAGTGTAATGGAGGCCAGCAAGTGTGCAGGTAAACCTCACTCCCCTGACCTCAGAAATGAGGCGCTCTAGCAACTGACGCTAGAGGTCATGGCCTTTAGCCTCCTGGTTAGAGCGCCCGCCTCCCATGCTGGAGACCTGGGATCGAGGCCCGCTCGAAACGAGTATGAGTTGTGGCGGTAGCGGATCCAGGGGGGTTACACCAGCCAATGAGATTGATGTTAGTGCATTAGCTCTGCCCACTACCACTGAAACCGGCAGTTCTTATTAGTTATTCTTTAAAAGCTAAAGAATTCCAAAGGAACTATGGCAACACCACATTTTATTGTCAGTAACGGTAACAGCGTTGTAACAGGGGAAAGAGTAATTTGTTTGATTACACATTACTGAAAAAAATAATACAGTTAGTAACGCTGTTTATTTATAACGCCATTATAAAAGTTTAGTGCACTTTAAGAAAAAACTTTTTTCACAAGGGTTTTCAAAACCCTTGTGAATCTGAGGCAAATGAGAAAACATGTCTTCATGCTGTACAACAAAGCAAACCTTCTTGTCTGCTCATATTTTCATAGATAAATGATTTTGAGAGAGTAATACTAGGTTTTATTTTAAGCTACACTTCAGCTACAGGGATTTCCGGCCTCCGCATGAAATATATGTAAATCACCTTTATCACAGAGAGTCTCTTAATGAACCACGCTGCACGGGATAGCTTTTGGGAACTGTAAAATGTACCCCTGGGGAGACAGCAGAGCAAAAGAGATTGATGTGTCATGTGAGAAATGGTCCACTCCAACCAATTTTGTTTCGATTAGACACAAGATCAATTTCAATTGCTTCATCACACAGAACCTAGCGGGGCGTATGTAGGGATGAACAATGAGAGTGTCAAAAAACAACATCTCTCTCTGTTTGCCGCGCTCACTGGGGTGTCGGCAAACTGATATTCAACGGGAAACCGACGCTTTGAAATTAAATTTGTATTGTTAAGACTCAAGGGTTTCGTAGCCCCTTTAGACGCACTGCCACTTAAAGAGCCGTCCTCCACATCCATCATGTTAAGTAAATATACTGTATTGTTGTAAGGTCAAAGCATTCATATGGTTTTACGGGCAGCTCGTCAGAAATACCTTCGGGAGTTGCACAGCAAAACATTTCGCTGATGAAATCGCCTCTGGTGAACATCAGTGAAATAAAATAAAAATAACTTATTGTAAAGGGCTATTTTTCAAACTTGAATATTAAAATAAATACAACTGAATCAAGATGACTAATTTTTCCAAAGTATTCCCTTGTGGCACCATAAAAGTGAATGATATGCAAGTGAATGATTCATTTGGTTTAACCTTGATAGACCAATCAGATAGGTCTCTAGCTGACAATGTCAGCCCAGCACGCTAGGACTTCTGATGAGAGATCTGATGCGATTTGCACCCAAGGACAAAGCAAAGCGACCCAGCAGAATGTCACAGCAGTTTGAACTGCAAAAGGGCTCAATCTTAAGACTCACTAAGCTGGAACTGGCTATAATACAATGCCATTACACTGGGAAAACCAGGTCAAGGCATAGTTGAAAATACCATTCTACCCTTTTCAGTCTAAACCCACCTCACTGTCCCGAAAACACAGGCATGCTGAAAGACCTAAATGTCCTTTATTTGACCTTTCTGCGCGATTTGGCAGATATTTCTCTCAGCTGAACCTGCAGTACACCACTGAATCAAATCTGGAATACCATGTCAGTATTAATACCATAGTAAGATGTAAAGATATACGTCTGCGTTGTCATAATTAACATAGATGACTTTTTTTTTTAAAACAAACAAACAAACAAACAAACAAAAGTACAGTTATATTTGCTATGAACTATGACTTTTGCCTCAATATACATCTACTTTTCTGCTTACTGTAGTTAGTAAGGTAGTTGTGAAATGTAGATTGGGTAGAATTAGGAATGTAGAATATGTTCTAATAAAGAGCAAATAGTTTACAATTTCACAAAATCACCAAATTTAAACTATTGTTTACTATCTTGACTCCCACAATATACCAATCTGCACAACTTTTGCCAAGTTCGATGTGTCTCTAGGTCAACATATTTTGTTGACCCTGGAACAACATTTTAATGCAAAAATATAGTCTTGACCATATCTCTACACATAAACCTAACCTTACCCATTCCGAAAATCTGAGAAAATGATAGATGACTAACACTGATGTACCATCAGTACAGCCAATACTGATTGTAAGCCTAAACTTTAGCTCTAAACTGTTGATTCAACAGTTCAATCTGATGTTGACCCAGGGACATATTGCCCTTGAAAGCATTTATAAGAAAGGCAGCAATTGATTTATTAACGACTCGTTTTTTTGTGTCAGTTCATTTACTTTCTCTACAGGATTTATCATTTACTTTCTTTCTTTAGTGTTGCATCTAACGGTGGTGTCACAGACACACCAGTGCTGCGCCCGAAATCGCATACTGCTTAAGTAGGTACTACATTAAAAATTGAACATACTACTCGACCGTTAAAACATTAGGTACAATATAGTATGAATGTGAGTAGTATGAATGGAATTCGGACGTACTACATCCGCCATATTGATGTTGTCACGTGTCACG
>JAUCNO010000353.1:6813970-6827634 GCA_032353835.1 Enteromius viviparus
CGACTATCGGTCGACTATAGAAAGATTCGAAAATTCTGATTCGACTATGAAAATTCATAGTCGGGGACAGCCCTAGTAATCTGGTACTCTAGGTATTTTTTATTCTGTCAGAGAACTTTATTTCCCAGTAGTTAAAAAAGCTAGTCAAAAAATGTCTTCCTCAAGATATGAAAAATAAATATGTGAAAAATACATCTTATTTAAAGTTCGAGATTCAGCTTTTCACCCTGAAGTGCGTGACAAGCTGGCATTTAGTATTAATAGGCCAACTAACGTACATCGTGCATCACGCAAAGATAAATGGCAAAGGATGAACGCTGCTAAAGGAGCAGGCAGTGTAATGCCATTAGTGTTGGAGAGACATGGGCAGGGATCAGACGCATGGCGTGAGTTGTGGCACTGCTCGTCTTCTCCACCGGGTGCATTTGTCACATGTACCACTCCGCAGCACAGTGGATTAGATGTTTGCCTTGGATCATTAAGTTTAGCTCAAATCCTGACAGGACAGACAAGCATTTCATCCTTGTCAACCACACTGATGCTGTAGAGAGGGAGAAAGGCGGGGGGTGGGGAAGGTGGGGGTTCAGGCGGAGAGACAGTGAAAAAGATAGAGAAAGGAGTGGAAGAGACCAACAAGGTCTACAATACCTGGTGAAAGCCACCAATTTGCCAATGGCAGTTGCTTGGCTGGAGTAGGATCCCCCAGTTGAAATCCACCATCTTTGCTAATGGGCATTCAGTTCTGCTGCCAGGTTGTTTTGAGACAACCACCTATCCTGTAAATGCCATGCGATTAATTTCTGTGGAGGAGAAGAAATATAACATTATGACAACACTAACTGGCTAATGGCAACACAATAATAAACACAGCCATAAACATCTAGCCACATTCATGAGACAGAAAAAAAACAAGCATTAATTTAAAGGGTTAATGCACTAAAAATTTGCCTGTAATTTACTCACTCTCAAGAGACAGTATCCTAGGTTTATATGACTTCCTTCTTTCAGATGAATCCAATCTATACAGTTATTAAATATTGTCCTAATGTTAATTGTGTTACAGTATCATTGCAGTGGGTGGGTTCTGTTCAACAGTGAAACCATGCACATCCATAATAAATAGTGCCTCACATGGCTCTGTGGCATGAAATAAGGCTTCCTGTAGTAAATCCATGCATTTTTGTATGAAAAATATCTATATTTCAATTGTAATAATACATTTTCTCTCCTTTCTGCTGACTGTTGTACGCAGAGACTGTTCCTAGTTCCTAGTGTGAGCAAAGGAAGATTCCTTACTTTATTAAAGTAAAACCAGTCTCCTGTTCACTAATATTGAAATCCACCTATATTTTTTCTTTACAAATACTCTTTTTGTGCTTCTAATTCATGACTGGTGTTTTGTTTTGTTCTCTCTCCATGTTTATGAACTAATTCGTCTTACTGTACGTCATCCGCTTGAACAGCTTCCGCAAACCACAGTTAGACAGTTACATGAATTGGAAGAGAAGTTTTTATTACTATATATATATATATATATATATATATACTGTATATATGGATATGTTTTTTACAAAAACATATGAATTCGATACAGTATGCCTGTTTTATTATGGATGTGCATGTTTGTTTTTTGACGTGTCTTGGACACCCACCAACTGCAAATATAGCACTTGGAATATTTTATGGACAATTTTTTTTAATTCTGCCTGAATTTGTTCTGAAAAAGAAAAATCATATACACATAGGATGCCTAAAGGGTGAGTAAATCACAGGTTCATTTTCATGTTTGGGTGAACTAGTGTGCCAGCTAGCTTTTGTTTACTTAAACTATTACAAATCCTTTTCATTAACCTAAATTTAGCCTAAATTAAATTAAATATAAATATAAGACATATATATATTTATACACACACACACACACACACACATACATACAAGAGCACATGCAAAATACCTAAAACTTAAACAACTTGGAATGGCTGTCAATAGATAAAGATGTTTTTTTGCAGTCAGATGGTGTAGTTAGGGGCTAACCAGTCAACGCTGACTGGAAATTCTAAACAGAATATAACAGGGACATACATTCAGAGAAGTTTTGTGTTTCTAACTCTGCAGAAAAGAGGATCATGGGACATGAGAGCTGGGGCATCAGTGGCAATTAATGCAAGTGGAATCTCAGACAAGAAGGCTAATGAGTTTTAATATACATGCAGGTGAGGAAAAGGGGAGGCACTGAAGCCCTTAATGAACCCATGACAGCCTAATTAGCCACAATTTACAATTCCCGGATTCTAATCAGAGGCACTGAAATGCTTCCACAGATCTTTGTATGAATGAGTCTTTTTAAATGCTCCAATCTGTTGCATGGTATTTGATTGATAATTGCTGTTTTTTCCTCCTTCTTTTCCATTACTCTGGCTCTGCTTCAGAGGCAAGTGCCCAGATCGGACTGTGGAATAATGGTAGATGTCTAGCTATTTATAAATCAACTTTGAATTTGTACTTTTACGTTTTGGTATGAGTAATGCAGTGCAGCTATCTTTGTTTTGAGAGTAGGTATGCTGACAGGTGATCATTAATCAATCAATCAATCCCTTTTATTTATATAGCGCTTTTAACAATACAGATTATAGCAAAGTACTGAACATTATTAAATAGAAGAACAGAGTGATGGTAATGTATAATGATGTGATTAAACTATTTATTTATTAAATGCAGTGATGGTCTCTGTAATCAAAACAACGATCAGGTGCCCCCAATTAGAAGACAGATGCGACAGCGGCAAGGAACCAAAACCTCAGACACGAGAGAACTGAGAAAAAAAAAAACCTTGGGAGAAACCAGGCTTAGTTGGGGCCAGTTCTCCTCTGGCTGGATGCCTGGCACCTAATTTCCAGTTCAATTTTAAGCGCATGTCAGATAGTGTGTGTGTGATCTGTTCATGGAACTCATCTACAGTAGGTGTTCTGGTCTCCGAAGAAGATCATCAGGTACACCATCTGATCTGGATACGGACTGAGAAACAGAATAAGAGACAGACAGACTAATAATAGCGTAGAAGCCATTCTTTTTACGATGTACGGAGTACATTGTGTGTTAAGTATCTAGTTTCTAGTATCTTTGACAGAAAAGAGAGATTTAAGATCAGTCTGTAATTAACTAGGTCTTTGGGGTCAAGTTGCGTTTTTTTAACGAGAGGTTTAAAAACAGCCAGTTTGAAGGCTTTGGGGACATATCCGAATGTCAATTAATAATAGACAAAAGAGGATCTATGACTTCTGGAAGCAGCTCTTTAGTTCTAGCTCTAGTTCAGATGGACTAGGGTCTGTAGGTCTAACATACATGTTGCTGGTTTAGATGATTTAACAAGTTTATACAATTCTTCCTCTCCTATGGTAGAGAATGAGTGGAATTTTTGATCTGAAATTTCTATCTGATGCGATACTGTAGCTGACAGCTGCACAGTTTCTATTTTATCTCTAATATTATTAATTAGAAATGTCCAGATGCAATCATGTGGGCCGTTCACATAATTTTAGACTCTTTCAGATTTTACCTCCCGATCAGGACTCGAATATATACGTATTATTTTTTTTAACACTTCTATAGTTATGCAGTGGCACAGAGTTAGACCTCTGACTCCACACAGAAACAGTAAGGCGTGCAGCATGACATCACTTTGTTGCAGAGACACTATTGGTTAAATGCTGGCAAAGTAGAACACGTAAGCAGCAAAAAGTGTAAAGCGCGAGCATGTCTGCTGTCTGGAGGTATTATAAATTGATGACATCAACATTGCCATAGCAAACTGTGAAATATGTTAACTTGGGATTGCAAGAGATGGAAAGGAAAAGGCTACATTTAACACAAAAAACCTGATAAGGCCCCTCAAAAACACAATACAGCGAGTTCACCCAGGCAACCCACCCAAAGACGAGTCAGCTCACACTGCAGAAGAGTTTAAAGAGGAAAGAAAAAAAATGCCCCATGACATCGTGATGGCACAGGACATTACAGCCAAGATAGCATAAATTAGACTTTTTTTAATTAACTGTTGCATTAAAGTCCAAAAGTGAAGAATTTATGTTATTTATAACTTTTCTTGATTGTTCAAGCTACCTCACAGAAGTGTTATGTTTGTTGATCTGTTTCTTCACTCTTCTTTATTCATTCTTTATGTATTATAGAAGTATCTGATCTGGTTTCGGCATGGGTGGATACTCAAAATCAAAAGACTCGGACTTGGATGTAATATATATTACTGCTGTGATCTTGTGGAAAGTCAGTTATTTTTAGATAATTTAGTTACTGTTTTGTATAGATACTGAGGGTTATGTTAGTTTTCTACAAATAGAGAAAAGAAATCAGATCTAGCCCCTTTTAATGTTTTTCTGTAAATTAGCATATTTTACTGCCAAGCTAAACGAAACACTTCTAGTTTCTACACTTTCTACTTTCCTGCATGTACGCTCCATTTTCCGGCCTGCTCTCTTTAGGGTGCGAGTATGCTCATTATACCACAGAGTCAAACTGTTTTCTTTTACCTTTCTTAAGTGTAAAGTAGCAACTGTATCTAAAGTGCTAGAAAAGAGAGACTGTATGGTTTCTGTTGCATCATCAAGGTTTTCTACGCTATTGGACGTGCTAAGGAATTCAGATAAATCAGGAGTATTACTTACAAAGCATTCTTTTGTGGTAGAGGAGATGGTTCTACCGTACGTGTAACAAGGTGAAGAATTTACAGGTTTATCTATATGGAGTTTACACAAGATATCATCGCTTTGCTGCAGAATTTCAACACC
This sequence comes from Enteromius viviparus, assembly GCA_032353835.1. NCBI lineage: Eukaryota > Metazoa > Chordata > Actinopteri > Cypriniformes > Cyprinidae > Enteromius > Enteromius viviparus. The sequence goes on from JAUCNO010000353.1 coordinate 6,818,773, forward strand.
ATTAAAATTAATTCCATGTGATAGTACTAAATCTAGAGTATGGTTTCGACAATTCAATTCAATTCAATTGAAATCAGATAGATTTCTCTAGATAATATTACATGCAGCAACATAACATTAAACTGACAACGACATTAAACTGTACCCTGAGCACATATAATGCTTGAAAGTTGAGTTTCACACATTTAAAGACCCATGAGATTTATTTCCAAATGAAACAGGATTCTGGGGTGGAACGTTATAAAGATTGCCTTTATTTATTTATGTGTTTATTTAATAGCCAATAGGTTTTAGTTTATTTCACGGGATGTGAAATATGCAACTTGATAGTGCTATAATTTGCACACACTAGTAGATGAATCACTTTTGCTTATTTTAAATGTAAGAGAAAAAAATATATATTATGGGGAAGTCTCATAATATATATATAGTATATATTCAATTGCTATCTGTCTGTTTATGTCACTTTTTGATAACATTTGAAATAAATATATAAGAAATTAACAAGAGGACTCTAAGGACCCTAGATTACATATATGAACCCCAAAACTCATATATTTTGATGTTATGCAGCTGTACGTGTATGAAATATGGAACAATATTTAATGTTTTACACAGAGAAATACACAGGTCAAATAAAAGAATTGACATTATTAATGAATTCTTGGGTTCAGAGATGTTGTATTGACTGAAAAGTCAAAGAGCAAACAGAGTGTCGGCAGTTACAAAGTATAGGCTACATAAAGTATGAAATAAACAGTGACTATGACCAGCAGTGACAGTCCTGAAGGCACACAGAGAACACTTAAACCTACTCACATATCTGCTGTCTGGAACATTCATTACACAAACAGTATTAGACAAACCTCCCTATTCTGTAAAATAGTTTGTGCTGCTTCTGGTTTAGTTTGTATGTGCTTTGTAAACTATGGAGCTGTTTTACTCAAGGTGCCTAAAATTAGATATCTTAGACTTGCATACAATGTCCATCACATATGCAGATTGACATTCAAGTAGGGCTACAATAAACAATTATTTAATAATTGCGGATTTATTAATCTGATCAGTTATTTCACCAATTAATTAGTGGGCGATTATTCGTATTGTACATAGAGTTATAGTCTATATAGAATTGCTTTATAGCAAACTGTCAAGTTGTAGGCAAATTTTAACTGAAAGCAACACTTAAGCTGTTTTGTTGTTGTTGTTATATTAAATACTGTGGAGCTGAGTTATTTAAAGCAGTCTTTTTCATAAAGTGTAACATATATTTATAAATGACTCATCGATTTAAGTCACCACATGGCATTTTAGTTCAAATTAGTACGTGTTTTTAATTCCTACTATTGTTGTGGTGGCAGCTCATAAAAAATGTTCGGACTGAGATCTAATGATTGCAGTTGGCTTTTATAAACTTGCTGCGTTTATCTAATAATGTTTCTGTACAGATTATATCATTTTGATATATCTTACAGAGCCTTGGTAATCACTGATATGTTTCTCTAATAGTCTCTAACGTCAGTCACCAACACAGCACAAATTGACGCACCATCATACTGCATAAAAAGAAAGCCATAACCATTATTCATTTATACATGAAGGAAGAGTCCCATTTCATATTACGTCTATGTAACAGTGCATAGAGTTACATCCCGGACCCAGACTCATTCTCACGTGTTTCAAGATTCACGCTGCATCTGAAATCGCATACTACTTGAGTATGTACTACATTTGAATTTGAACATACTGCCCAACCATTGAAACAGTAGGTTTCATTTCATCCTGCACATAAAGCAGCGTTTGTAAGCTCAGAGCTTACAACCTTTCCATATTTCAAACCTCTCGTTTCTCGTACTTAAAGCACCTTCTGCTGGCAGAGATTCTGGATTTTTAATAAATCCGTTTGATTTATGCAGCGAACATATTTTGCTTGTTATCCAAATAAAAAAAATTATGCCCATGCTGGGCTTGATTACATGCACCTGTCACAAACACCTGAACCAAGTCTAGACACTTATTAGCCACCACACTTAAATCCTCACCTCACAGCACTCCTGGTCCGAGCTCGTTTATGCGTAAATGGACTAACTCTATGCTCTCTACCATAAAAAAAAGACTTACCTCTGTGCTTACCTGTTCTCCTCCAGTGTGTGTTGTGGTCCTCAGTTTCTCCTGCCAAACCCCAGCGATAACTCATCTCCTCCTGCCTTGTATATGTGGTGCTTCATCTACTCATCTGCCAAGAGAGAGAAAGACTTTCAGTTTGTTTATCTTTCAGTTGGAATTGGATCTATTACTTTATTATTTACCTTTATTCCGTCATCTGTGAAAACCCTTTGTTAAATAAACCTTTCCGTTATATTTTACCTCTGTGTCAGTCAGCTTCTTTAACAGAAGCTCGGACCGTAACCGAAAAACACATGATGTATGGAGCTGAAGTGATCCTCCACCGCCTACTTCAAGGGCTTCCTCCTTTCCCTGGGCCGTGCGAACAGTGGCCGAGATACACACTGCCTGATTGCTGAGGTAAAGTCGCACTAAAACTGCCTGGTTCCCGATTGGCGATCAGAAGACGCTGTTTACGCCCCACACAGCAAAAATCCCACAAACCACAAGAGCACAGACCCATTCCTGCACCGTGAAAGGTTCTTCCCACACCAGCACCATGTGAAGTCACACTGAAAGAGCAGCCAGTGCCAAGCGCTCACTAGATGCTGGGTTGCCCGATGTTCTTGAATCCCCCACGGATCCCTTTCCGCCATGCTCAGTTTCAACCCCAAAGTCAAGGCCTGAGAATTCTCTCCCGTTCCTCGCGGATTCCGCTCCGCTGATTCCAGTTCCCGATCCAGACTTTCGGCTAGTAAAGCCGGTCCAGTTCCCCAGGAATTCCAGTCCTTTGTCTCCTGAGGTAGTGCTTGAAATGTGGCAAGGAGAACCATGTTTGATTCCAGTTCCTGAGCCTCAGCCTGTAAAGTCAATCTCGGATCCAGTCCAGGAGTTCCAGCCAGAAAAAACGAGCTCCAATCCAGTTCATGATTTTTGGCAAGGAGAGCGCCTCCCTGAGACTTTGCTTCAAGAGCGCCCCCCTTGAGAATGTGCTTCCAGTGCGCCCTCCAGTGTCTGCTCTTCCAGAGCCTGTTGTGCAGCCAGAGCGTCCTCCAGAGCCTGCTGCGCTGCCAGAGCGTCCTCCAGAGCCTGTTGTGCAGCCAGAGCGTCCTCCAGAGCACAGTAATATTTGTTTATGTTGTTGTCATTTAAACGGTCTGTTGTTTTCGAATACTATGAATTCTGACATACTATTATACATATAAAAATTTAAATAATCATACAAATTTTTCATACTCCTTTTCAGAAACTATATAGTAGGAAAGTATGCATTTGCGGACGTAGCGTTTTTCTACTGAACACAACTAGCAAGCCAATATGTTGTATTGTATAATATCTTATTAAATTGCTTATACTGTTTTATTTAATTTGCTTCGTACACAGCATCAAAAAAGTAAACAACTTTTCTTTGTTAATATATTATATACTATATATATATTTATATATATATATATATATACATAGTTTGTTCCATAATATAAGCTAGCACTTTTTAAATTTGTTTAATGGAAGCTGATTTAATTTATATTAAATTGGCTTGTAGCTTGACAAGCTAGCTTCTAAATAGGCTTTTAAAATCCTCTGTATATTCTAAAGCAATGTTTTCCTGGCCAAATAGATTGAGCATTGTTACTAATGCCTCTGATTTTGCAGTCTCTAGAAGATTAGGGACAATTAGGATTAAATGCGCAAAGATTCATATCAATCCTAACTTACAGGACAAAGTTTGCAATATGATGTTTGCTACAAAATACTGGATCATTTCATCTGTGTTGCTTCATTAACTCTGACTTTACTCTCTCTCTCATTCAGCAGTATGCTGGTACATTTTATTCCCCAACAAATTGACCCAGGGCACAATTTACTGTATGCAATTTGGGACATACTTTTGAAGGGACGGTAACTCAAATGCTAACAAGATATGATCAAAGGGACTAGAACACAAACATGCGGCTCCTGGTTCCTACATCAGTTGCGTGCATTGATACACACAGGTTGTGGTCTAGAGACATCATAATTACTCTAGTAATTTGACTGTGAGAGTGGAAATTGCACATTAATTGGAAGGTGATAAATTGATCAGGGCACAATTAACAGTACATCATTTGGGACACTGCTTGGATTGGGGCGGGAACTTACACACTAACAAGACATGATCAAAGCCAAGAGGCTGGACACAAATGATACTGATTTAGTTCTTGGCCTTATGATGTGTATCAAATAATTTCACTGCCAAAGTGGAAATCACATCACGATTGCACAATATAGCAGTAGTCCTTACAAAATTGTACAGTGGGATATATGCTTGTTTTTGACTGATTCTTTCTCTTCTGTCTACCCAGATGTCTGATTTATGTGTCATTAAGACACTAAAATCTTTGTTTGGCTCCATTCTAGACAATTCTGGGCATATTTTGTGCCTTTAGTCATTTACAAAGCACCATTCTGACATCGCCACCAAAGCATGTGCAGAGTTTCACTGCACCGTTCTGCAATCTGTCCAAACAACGGATAAACCCATTTTATACTGCGATTCATTATTGCAGACGGTGAAACTTCACTTTCTTCTTCTTTTTTTTTGGTCCTCAAACAGTCACCACAGGTAATTGTTGAGGATTCCAATAGTTCAGATGTTTAATCGGGTTGGTTTTCATCACCGGCCAGGGCTGCCTAAAATCTAATCTCATCAAGGAGATTAAACATGGCTATTTAAATCAAATCCATTCATATATGCTTGAGGATGATCTCAAACTTCAATCAAAGTTTGATGCTTTTTATTATCATCCTGCTCTCAATGGGATTTCAGATCCTTCACGTGGTGCTTGACAAGAGCCTCTCACCTGCCTCAGATGAGATAAGATTAATATGAGTCTATTTCAGTAGGATTTTAATAAGTCAATCTTAACCATCTTTACACAGAAAATGAAAGATAAAGGTCAGGGATTAGTGCAGATACAGTGTAAAGGTCAAAGCTTTACAATCAGAAATAACCCACCGACTGCTTTATCTAAAAAAACCTTTCTTGACACTGGTAACATAAACAGAAAATTACTGAGCAGAAGCACAAGGTTTGAGAAAACCAATAATCCAGTGACATGACATGTTTGAAATGAATATTTCGAGGCATGATAATTGCCTAGCCAAAACAAACAGTTCTGATTTATACAACCTTTTCACCTTCACCGCCAAGTTTTATTACAGCGGTACTCAAAAACATCCTTTAAAAAACGACTGCTTTCCTTACTCCTTAGTACAGCTGTAATACAAAAGGGTGATATAACATATCATTTCCTTTTCTAACATAGAGGACCACTGCGAATGTCAAAAATGTTATGGTCCTACACATCAGAAAGTGAATTATTACTAATCATAACTCTGTTTAAAAGGCATAATTAACACTATGCTAAACACTACTGTTCAAATTACGTACTGAACCAGTGCCTGCTGAAGTCTACAAAACAACAAACAAATGCAATTTGCTTGTAGGCTAGTACTTATTAAGTCTTTGTATGAAATTACTTGACATTATAATTTAGTCACCCTATAATTTAAATTCAAAGGCCAAATTGCAGATATGAATTCTGTTGCCATAGCAGCAATAACCATGGGGACAGTTTCTTTTGTGTGCCGAATGATTTATCTGCCATATCAGTGTGCAGTATTATTATAAATTTAATTAAGAGCAACAAAGCATCTATACAATCTCTATTTTATTATTGATATTAATATTTAATTTAATTTTCTATATTACTATATAGCTATATTTTCATACATTCCCATTCAGGAGATGCTTATACATCATTCAAGGTATATATGTGTGTATAAATCATTAAATTTTGTCTTTATGAAAATGCATTTGTAATGCAAGTTAACACAAAATATCACAAATATGCATAAACATTTATAACATTGATGTCAAAAGTAACTCTCTGAAGAATTATAATTTTGCCTCCCTTTGGTCAAATACATCGGATTTATAATTGAAAATGTAACATTTTCCCTAGCTATTGCAAATTAATTAAAAATACTAGAGAAGAATATTGTATCACAAGTGAAACAAATTGAAAATAAATAATTCCTTCAGGAACGTGTGCATTAATATAAATAATTTCATTCAAAAGCCATTGCAGGCTAAGGCCTGACGTAAAGGCAGAATTCACCCGGGTTTTGTATATGCTAAGTTACCTGTTGTGGTTGGATGAGACTGTCAAGAGTGAGAATTAGAGGCAGAGTTGCGACGCTGTCAGTGCGTGATTAAAGAGACGAGGCCTAAATTGCCTTTGAACTTGTGCTGTTACCAGCTTGCTCGCCATGAAGGGCACACTGAACACCACACGTACACACCGCCATGATGTCAGACTTGTAATGTAATTACAAGCCCATCTGTCTCTCATCGCTTGACAAGCACAAAATGTCCAATTATGGTTTCATTTAAATTCTAATTAGTTCGGCCCAATTTCACAGGCTCCGGAGAGGGGGAGGGGCGGGTGCGGTTTTCTTGCTGGTGTTGGGAAGATGCATGTTTGAGTCAGTGCTGGAGAACCAGGAAACTCTCTGCAAGTTAACTGATGGAACATTCGTGTTGGTTTGGATCAAATCAGGGGCAATATCATCTGTGAACATCGGTATCATGCATCAGTGTCATTTTGCATTCTGAATACTACCAAATAAAGCTCTTTCACTTCATATGTTGTGGAACTGAATGAAGTTTCCTACGCTTATCATCTCTGCATTTATTGGATTAAAAATAAAAAAAAATTAGTAGCATACAAAAACTTAACACGAAGTAATTTTAATTATGTAACTATTGCAAGTAAACATACATTTTAAATTTGAAAATGTTTTTAAAATATGATAATATAAATGAGTAAGTTCTAATTCTAATTCTAATGAGTAAAAGTTCTAATTTGAATTTTTGGGTGAACCCTGAGAACTGATTAAGCTGATAAAATGAAGGAAAGAAGGCTAATGGTACCTAATAATTCTAAGAGAATTGGCTCAATTATGAATTTTATTTTAGTGCTAATTGTTAGTTCTCCTGAATACGGAGAGTACATAATGAAACTAACATTGAAATTAAGTGCTTTTTTATGCGTTTTGAGTGAAGGGAAACATGTTTTATGTTATGTTTGACATTTGAAAGAATTTGTTGAATTTCTGTCATTAGCACTGAGCAGAGAGCTTACGTTTAGGATAACTGCATACTAACACTGTAGGTCATGCTGCTTTTTGCTAATGCCAGTCCAGTAATAAGTCAAATACATTATAGGTCTTTTATGTGCATAAGATAGCCCAAGTCAAATACAAACAGGCCAGAAATTTAGAAGACTTTTGAGAATGAACTTAATAATGAGCATTATAAACTTAAAATAAATAATTTAAAAACAAAAAATGTATCAATTGTTTCATAGTTTAAATAATTTAGGAAGTTTTGCTTGATTTATTAAGGTCAATTTCATTAAGACCCTGCTCAAAAAAATTTAATGTAATATTGTTCTTTTTTTGTTTTTAAGATAGCACATAACGTTTCTTACGATAAAAAAAAATCTTGCCTCATACGTCTGAAAAGGCACCTTCCTCTATTTGAAAGGCCTGGTGCTTCTGTGAATTCTAGTACTTATTTCTCTGCCAAATATAACTGGCAGCATTAATTGTTTGTATAAAGAATTTTCTAAAAAATCAGTTCAAAAAGAGCACTTTTGAACAAATAATTACAATGTGTATTGCTGCATGTTAAAAAAAACATCCTTTTCATCACAAAGGATAAACAAATCAATGAAAAACAAAAAACAGCCCTTGAAGAACTGGGCAGGACGTTCTTTATGTTTTACCTTGTGTTCATCTGTTTATCCTTGACTTCCTGTGGGTGCATTCGGATGCGAATCACAACTCATCAGAGAGTAAATATTGTCGCTCTTTGAACGCCAGGGAAGCTCCTTAATACCCAATAGCTGTTGATTTCTCTCCCTATTCCTCCATCTGTCTAGGCAGACCATCACGTGGTAAGCAGAGACAGGGATGTAGGATCAGTGCTGCTAACTGTGGGCCTTGTGCTCTGTTTGGTCCATGATTAGCTCCTAATCAGCCAAGAACAAACTGATTATTAGCTTGGCGCCACTTGACAGTCTTCAGGGAATGTGTTCGCTCTCTCTCGCTCCCTTTCTGTCTCTCTCATTCTCTCTATCCATCGTTTCTCTGGGCTGATTAGACAAGTCGGACACTCCTTTATGTGCACAATGGTTCTGGCGGAACGCTGAAGCCTCTTACGGTGCAAGCGCTGCTCCTCTCCTCTCACCTCCTTTTAATGATTGGAACAGCATCTCCCCTGATTGCACCCTGGGTCTGATTACTGCTGCCTCGCAGCTGGGTTGACTCACAAATGTCATTCTGAACAGCCTCATTCTTTCTGTCCTTTTCCAGAATCTTCATAGCCGGGCATGAATGGACTTTGCGAGCTCTGCCAATTTCCGCAGGCTTTGGATGCCTGTGGTTAATCTAAATAATCTTGTTTGGTTTTGAAATAGTTTGGCTATTTGATAATGCTTTTGATAATAAGTAATCCCTCCAAAATAAGCATGGAGATAAGAAAAGAAAGTCTGGGCCTGATAGTTAACTAGAAGCACAAGGCAGTCAGAATTATTTAACCTCAAAAGACATGAAAGATAAGAATTTTTACACAGATTTTTGTAAGCAAGGCACTATATCGATAATATATGGATATAAGTGAAGGGAAACACAGCCTTCGAGCTGACTGTG
>JAUCNO010000353.1:6837712-6858255 GCA_032353835.1 Enteromius viviparus
CATACAGCACCCCAGCCCATGGAGGAGGCATCCGTGTTGACCACGATATGCCTGGACACCTGTCCCAGGGGCACTCCAACCCCGAGGAAAGCAGGGTTGGCCCACGGGCTGAATAGGCGGCGGCACTGCGGGGAAATGCCAATCCAGAGTGTGCCACGTTGCCATGCCCATCTCGAGACCCGACCGTGTAACCAACGCTGAAGCAGTCTCATATGAAGCAAGTCCATCCAGCTGCCATATGCCCCAAAAAGTTTTGAGAGGAACCGTTGTTTTGTGCCTGAACGTATCTAGGCATTTCAGCGTGGCCTGTGCGCACTCACTGGTGAGGCATTTCGACCGAGTCCAGCTCCATACCTTGATAAGAGATCCTCTGCACTAGGGAGAGTTTGCTCTTCTCTCGGTGGACCTGAAGACCCAGATGGTTGAGGTGCCATAGCACTATGTCACTGTGCATGCACAACAGATCCCGCAAGTGAGCTATTATCAGTCAGTCGTCGAGATAGTTGAGGATGCGGATGCCCATCTGCCATAGAGGGGAAAGTTCCTGCTTTGCCCTCTGGTTAGGACCACTCTTGTGCAGGTGTTTCAACGCTTTAGCCTTGTAGACTTGAAGCGTTGTCATTTCTTTCATACTAAGTATAGTTTTAAAGATATTTTATATGAATTCTAAGAGCTCTCTGACCCTTTTTGGAGGATCTATCCCTTTAAGAACAGTATATCTTTAGTTGGACTTCTGAACAGAAATTAAATACAAAATTAGTTTTTAATTATACCAGTTTAGTATTCCAAAAGTACAGATGTGGGTTATTTCTACTAAGTACATAAATATGTAAATGTATTTGTAGTATATTTAGCATGAAATAAATGTATATTTCAGCTACATTTCTTTTTCAAAAGATACACTATGTGAGATGTACAGAATACACACAATATGCACATAAAATATACACATTATTTACAATATATTGTAAATTGTCCAACAGATGAAAATGAATTTAACTTAGCCTAGTCTCTGCTTATCTTTCTTTTTTCCTGTCGCTTTCTCTAATCACCACTCCTTTATCCTGTAGCCTGCAGAGTAGAACCAAAGCCTGCTTTAGACCAGTTTCTCTTCAATCCTTCCTTCTCCAGCAAAGCACACTGCTGTGCAGTAAACCACTCTGCCACAATCACTTTGCCTTTATAATATCCAATTAACCACACCAAGCTTGAGAAAAAGGCCTACAGTGTTTACATCTGAAGGCAAGGCAGATGCATGTGCTGACCACAGATCTTTATATGCTTTATATCAAGCATGAGACTCTGTTACTATGCTGTGGCACTTCAGAACATGCTGCTGCTTTTTGATGTAGATGTGTCTGTAAGGCTATAGATTCAACAGCAGAAATATCAGTTAATAACTTTCAAGACACACCACTTTAAAAGCAAGTTATCAGTCTATGCATATGATTAAAACTTATGCATGACATAACTGCAGATAAGCCCTATCCAGATGTGCTTTAAAGATTCAAACATATTGGTTGACAAAAATCTGTAAATTAATTTTTAATCTTAAATTTACCATCTTAAAGCATCATAGAGCTCAATAAAGAAACTAATTATTAATTATGAATTGTGATTAAATTAGAAATGTGAATGCTTCAAACTAAATAGTACAGACAATAAACTATTTTGTAAAAGTAAAACATTTCTCATTTGCGGAATGTTAGTTATTTGTTTGTTTATTAATTTATCTTTTTTTTTATATTTAGAATTTTATATCATCAAAAAAATATTTTCATAATATTGCTGTTTTGCAAAAAAAATTATATATGCATACATAAATATGCAATACATTAAATATCATAACATCTTGAAATATGAGAGAATCGAATATTATCTGGTAGTCTATACATTTTTTAAATACAATTACATTAGTTTTACAGGGGATATGAGTTATAAATAGAGAACGAATAGCAGTTCATTACTGTACCATTGCATCAGACTGTACTTCACTGGAGAAATAAGGCTCAACTTCTTGCAGTCAGTTTTCATTATTAGTCATAAATGAGAGTAAATGCAGTGCTGCCATTCCAGTGGTCATTACCTCATACTGCTGATTAAGGCCTCGCTGACACTTAATCTGAAATTGATGTGCTGCCGCTACACTGAGCTAAACTCCCTCAGTGGTTTTTACACTGCAAATACACAAGCTTTCTATTATATCCATGATAGTCAATATGGTTTTTTTTCACAGACACATATACAACAGTGAGATAAGCTTAAACCCATCTGCCAGTGGTCCCCTCACTTTAATTACACTGGTCTCCAGCCAGTTGTATTAATTCCCAGAAAGTGTAAATTTCCTTAATGTGAAACACCCCATAACCACCGAGACTGAAGAAGCTTAATGAACCTTAGGAATTACAGCCGCTATGGCTGTAGATTTTCCTGGTCATACTGATATTGCACACAGGCAACTGTCCCCAGTGAGACAATTCAAGGAAATAAGCAGATGAAATACTTTCAATATGCAAAAACGTCTCCTCCAGGCATAAATAGGTAGAAAAGCATTATGTCGTTATCTGCTAAAAAATGAAGCACTGAAGTCGTTACGGTGCTACCAATGGAGTAACATTTTAATAAACTAATGTTCTCCCTCCTGCTTCTCATTGGATTTTAATGTCCACAAGTCACTACAATAATAAAATGCTGTCCCAAATAAGAAAACACACACAAAAAAATGCTAAAAATTGTTTTGGAAACCAGTTAATGCAAATTAGCATTTAACAAGTCCCTAGTGAAAATGAATAAATAAATAATAACTGCACAATGGGAATTCACTAAATATAATTAATATGGTTAATTAAAAAATTAAATGTTAAAATAATGTGTAATCCTCTATAATAACTTAACTTTCTAAACTTTTCAAGAGGTCATGCGGTCGTACATGCACTTTTTCAAGCTGTTTGGACTGAAATGCTTGTTGGGAGTGTGTGTACACAACCACCCTACAATGATAAAGATCCACAAGTACTTTTATTAAATTAAAAGAAGACTAAGTTGCCCCTCAAATGCATGTCGGTGTGGCGTCACACAGACTGAACTGGTGCCTTACCTCAGACCCGCCCTGAGTGAGCCGTCATCAGACCGAGACGCAGAGACAAACATGACTCCTAAGAGATTGAGGTGTTTTGTTGTTGAATGTATTATCAACAGGAATGCCTTTATGTTTGCGAGAATCATTCATGATCCAGCCTCACCTACAGAAGCAGTGAGGATAATGTCTTTTAATGAATCTTTGCAAATCGCCTTCCCTAATAATGCGCTAATTAGCAAGTTTCACTATGAATACGGCTAAAAAAAAAGATCCTCTGAGAGCGTCCGGAAAAGAGGGGCGGAGTCAGCGAAGCTGTGAAGATTTAAAGGGGAAGTACACAGAACAGAGTGGATCTTCACACCTTATATTATGCACTTTTGGATGAGTTTTTGGCGCTATCACCTTTTCCGTTCGATATGTTATTTATAGTACAAATAAATTTACATATTTATGTACTTAATACAAAAATTCCCTCAATAAACTACTATAGTGTATACTTTAGTAGTGCTGAAGTTCTAAAGATATAATGAAGTATATCTGATTGTGCTAAAGTGTAATTATTGCAAGAATACTTTAGACATTAAAACACATTTTAGGCTTAATATAAATAAACATGCATTGTGCAAGTTCTACTCCAAATACATAATAATAAATAAATGATAAAATAAAATAAATTATAATTTTATATTCATATCATAAGTCGAGAGCAATATGTCAGTAAATATGTTAATATATATCTAAACTATATGTTTTATATATCTAAACTATACTTACTTTAAACATTACTTTTTCACTTTAGGCACTGTAAAAAAAATGCACATTTACAAAACCTTTTGAGTCTTAAATACTAAAAATGCTATTTTCAAAAACTCCATAAAAACCCTTGTCAGACCAAAACAATTACCCCAAATGTTGCCCCAACTAGACAAAGACAGTTGTCTAAACAAATAATTTAATGTTGTTGAAATGTTAAGGCTTTGTGAGTTCCCAGCATGCAATGCAGTTTGAATAAATTATGCAGTTAAACTGTGTTAGCTGAAAAAAATAAAAAGAGACAAAGAGTAATCTGTTCCATCTTTTTTTTTATTTTAGCCATAAAAAACAACAACAAAGATTCAGATTAGTTAAATTATATATTATTTTTTTATTATTTTAACTTTATCTTTACTTTTTTTAGGTGCAGGTTCTTGATAATGCATAATTGAGTTTTCAATCACCGTTGTGCGCAAAGGTGCTAAAAGAGATGACTTCTAAATTGCTATGGATAACCAAATGATTACTGAATTACTAAATAAGGAAGCCAGAGTCCGCTGAAATCGCAGGGGAAATCTTTTGCTCTATTCATCACCCCTGATTCGGTAATTACAGCAGATCAATCTTTGACACAATTAAGTGTCAGAATCCAATAGAAAATGTTTCTAGACAGAAGAAATCAATCTCTGCGTAACTATCTGACAGGCCATTTCCATCAAGCAGAAAGTAAATAAAATGCTAAGTGAGAGGTGCGGGTGATATAACATGAAAAATATCCATTTGCAAACATCTCCTGTCTGTGTTGACTGTCCCCTCGTCGAACGACAGAGGGAGGCACAGAGAGAGAGACGAAGAAGAGAGATGCTTTGACGGGCTGTCATAGAACAATGTGTCAACTCCACGTCTGCTCTCCATTGATGCTAATTACAGGTGACAGGGCTAAGTACAAGGCTTTACACATGATAACGATGACTCTAGAGGAAGTTCTTCATGGTCTCCTTTACAGCCAGGCTGACAGCCGCCATTATGCATGCTGGGATTTTGTCAGGATTCACTGATGAAGATGGCCACTCAAAGAAAAAGAGGAAGAAGGGACGTACAGCATTGCCTGAAGTGTGCATATACAGCCTGTCATTTTACCAGGGTACTGAAAAAGAAAGCTTTATTTAATATTTTGATGTGTGCTGTTGTTTACTTTGATGTATAAATTAAATAAACAATAACACTGCTTCATCATTTAAACACTTGTGTCAAAATAACAATGCCACTTATATTTATATATCATGTTAAAATCAGTTATCAATATATCAATTAAATATGCATTTTTATCTTCCTAAACAACAAAATTATCAGTTAAGGAGAATGGAAAAACACCTGCTATTACCAAGCCTAAAAAATAATAAATAATTGCTCATAACATTACAATATTGTACATTTATGTTGCTTGCAAAAAAAAATTATAATAATTAATAATAATCTAAATGTAGCTTTACTTCATAAGTGTTATCAGTCAAAGTCACTGCTGAGCCAGTTACCAGGGAGAAAAACATGGGTGCACAACCTATGTTTGACATCCGAAGACCAAAAAAGGCTTAGAATGAGATTTGTAATATCAGAATATTAATGTAAAAGTGCACCTAGTTCAAAACAATATAGTTGACACTAGAAATTAAAATTTGATCACTCTCAGGCCAATCAAGATGTAGATGAACTTACAAAGATGCAGACTGTCACTTCCCATGACATTAATTGATGAACTAGAGTGCTTTAAAATGCCATAGAATAACCTATCTAAATGGTTCCATAAAGAGCCTTTAACATCTGAAGAACATCTGTTTCACGTAAGATTTCTTGTGACGAAAGAACGGCAACATAAATAAACGTTGCTGCGCATGCGTGCTTTTGTGGAACTAACTTAACTTCCAGTAGACATCCCAATGGAATCAATAACAGCTAAGTCCTTTTAGAGTATATTCTTTCTTTTTTTTCCGATAGCATTTGCTGCGTAAATCAGACAGATTTATTAAAAATGCTAATTCATTCTCTGCCAGCAGGAGGTGCTGTAAGCACGAGAAATGGAGGTCTTCCGGTAACGGCTGAAAGCAGCTCTGAGCTTACAAACGCTGTCCTACATTCAGTATGACATCAAAATGACATTTTCTAAAGACAATCTTTCTCCAGAAATATAAAAAATCCACGCCACGGTTTGATTTTTAAATGCGCATTACGTGCTCAGGTCTATTCAACAAAGCCTTTTGGAAAATTGGTCAGATTTAATACAGTGGCAGATCGCCACTAATAAATAAATGTATGGGAAACACATCCCACAGCGCAATAACCTGAGGCCTAATTCATTACTCACCTTTAGATGCGTTGCGAAACTAACCAGGGCTGCGTTTGGTGAAACCAAATTTAGGCTTATGATGTTTTTGGGAAACGCAACTCAGACCGATAAATAAACACAGACCAGAAATTAACTTCGGTCCAGGGGCGTGCGCCCGATTATATCGTATATAAAAAGCTAAGAAAGAGGTGACTGAATGGTTCTTTGTGGAACCAAAAATGATTGTTCTATGGCATTAGCATTGAGAGTGATTACTTGTGCATTTTTGTTATGCTTTAACAGTTGTTTGCACATGTTCACTGCAGATGATCCATTGATGAAAGAGTGATGTAATGCTAAATTTCAGTTCCAATGAATAAACAAGCCCATCTACTTCTTAGATGGAAGGTGAGTGCATTTTCAGAAGATTTTCATTTTTGGGTGAACTTTTCCTGAAGCTTTGTTATCTACAAAATAACAACTTGCTTAGAGGATGCTCTTTCATGAGTCATGAGAGTTAAAGAAGTCACCAGGCTACGTTTTGCTGAGATAATACATTTATATCGTAGCTTCGCCCATTGTTACTTAGATGTTTTGATAAGGTGTTATTAAGTTGTTTTATGCGTAATAAAAGTAAAAAGGTCTTTAAAGAAGAACACTAATTAGATTGTACCTCATTATGTTATCAATGTTTATGCCAAACAAAATACATAATCTAACCACACTTAACTTGGGCCAAGATAATTTAGAAATTGCACTCTTTGTAGCACTAATTAAAATTAGACAGCCAACAAATCCATTTATCTTTAATTGAATCTTTTTATGCGCGCTGGTCCTTTTGCCTTTTGCCCCACTAGAAAAAAAAAAGTTTGGTTGTGTCAAAAAAAGAGCTGAAAGCTTCAGCCGGTAACACTGGGAATATTAGCATTTATAGGGTTTGCTCAACACCTGGCTCTAATAAGCAACTTATGCAGTCCCATTCTTTTTGTTTTTATTTGCGTATGATGGAGAAATTAGTTCCTGTCCATCAAACCCAATGGAGCTGTCACAACCAATGAAGTAGTCCATTTGTTAGTGGACATACTTGCACACTGCATTCTACACCACTAGTAAAACAGGGGGGTGAGGTGGGCTATAAATCAATATACATTGGACACAGTCCACTTCCCACCCCAGCAGTTGTCTAGAGCTGTACTTTGTGAAATCAGCCGATGGAAAAAAAGTCACAACAACCCAAAATAAGTTGCTGGATGTGTTTCAGCATGAGAAGGTCCATCACGCGTCATTACACTGAAATGATTGACAGGACCTCCTAAATCAGCCTAACATGATCCGATTAAAAAATAGATAAACATAAAGATAAAAAGGGGTTAACAAACATTGGTAAATTCTGACTGTTGTACATTTCTCATCATCTTGCTAAGAATGCATCTACCGTAGCTGAGTCAGCAATTACTTTTTGGCATGCCCAGCAACTCTTTTTGTTCATGGACATTAAATTTGTTTCAATAATATTCCTAAGTAAATGACAGCAGAAGCAAATGCTGAAAATTAATATGCATTACTGTCTGATGCACCCTGCCCTTTATGCAAAGCTTTTCACTTTGTTTCTGATGTGCCTGGCCACAAATATGACTTCTTGCAGCTATATTTATGAATGCTTTCTATGTGCCAAAGTAAATGACATAATCAGGATGGGTATATAGGGTATTTTTAAGAATACCTTCTCAATGGCTTCTCTTAAATTTGAATTGACAGTTTGTAGTTGGGCTCTGTTGAGAAATATTGGTTAATTGTTATTCTAATACCTTCTAATATTGTAAATCCTCAATACCTTTCTTTTCTCTTGCTTAGAATGCCTCTAGCCACTGTTTGACTTTTTGAGAGTCCCTAACAACTCACTTTGTTCATAGACATCTAAAGAAAAATATATAAAACCATACAAATAAATATTATTATTAATTATGTTTAAAATATATTTCAGTGCATTATCTGAAAAATAAATATGAGGCTAAAACTGTTTCCTATTTAGTGTAACTTATGACACTTTGGCAAAACAAA
Source organism: Enteromius viviparus (assembly GCA_032353835.1). NCBI lineage: Eukaryota > Metazoa > Chordata > Actinopteri > Cypriniformes > Cyprinidae > Enteromius > Enteromius viviparus. Next base: position 6,845,929 of record JAUCNO010000353.1, read on the forward strand.
GATTTTGCATTGCACTGAATGACAAAAACTAGAACATTATACTACCCTGAATTTTTTTTTTAAACATGAGTTTAAATGTTTCGTATGTATTTAAAATCAGTTGTAAATTTAATTTAATGCAGACACTAAAATCGTGATGTCTTGTCTTTGACCCTATTCTCTTAGAGATTAATGTATTGTGAGAGAGATGTTACTAATATTTTCATAGCAGCTGAATGCACATCTTCAGCCCAGCATTGATTCGGTTTGACTCAGCTGCTGATGATTGGAAAGTCTTCTTGACAGATCACATGACAGTAAGACAACCAGAGAAAAGCTCAGCATCTTGCCAAGCCAATCTCCGTCTTGTTTCCATCAGTATCGCATCCTTTACATTTTAACTGCTTACTTAGACAAAGGTGAAAAATACAGAGCCACATTTCACCTCCCTGAGTATCTTTTTCCCCCAGTCAAAAGACATCTAATTGCTAATCTATAATCCTTTTAATATGCTCTTGCCTTTTTTCGATTGATCCTCTGCCAGGCGGAACAGCATGGCTGGGGGCTACATTAATCTTATTAAGGGTGGGTTTAGGATGGTGCCGCAAATCCAAACACCGCTTTTACCCACACTATATTGCATGCCCCTCTCCCTCTTGCTTTCTTTACCTATCCTCGATACATCTCAATGCCAGACTCACCTTGCTTTTGTTTATCAGTGACAAACTTGACAAGCCCAGGTACAAAAGGGCTTTGTTGAGTGATGTTTTTTTCATTAATATTTGTATGTTTACTTACGGTGAGGTTGAATGATGATAACTGGCCGGTGTTTCTCTTTCTTTCTCTCTGTCACGCGCGCACACACACACACACACACACACACATGCAACTGCAATGCATCATCATGCTCTTTGTATATTATTCAGACAGCCACTTGCTCAACTGTAATGTAGCCCTTCACTTCCTAAGATGGATCTAGAGGTCAAGTTACACTTAACTTATATTATTAAGGTCTATTATGAAGGTCTTTATTTGGGAATTTTTGGCCTAACTTTGAAGCAAAGTTTTTAAAATGTTTGTACTGTAGTAACTTTGACAAACCTGCATGGATGCAGTCATGCTTTACTCTTTTTAGTGAATTAATTAGTTACACTGACAAACTGCTACTAAGAAAGTATTTGACAATGCTGAGGCTAATTAAAGGTGCATCTTTTAAAACTGATATGTTGTTTTTTTTTTTAACAATCATAGAAGTTATTATTTGGCACAAAAAGAATGCATCTCAACAAAAATGAAAGCATTAAACTAGAAGAAATGTACTACAAATGCAACAAATAAAATTATTAACGCTCCTAATTGGGCTCAACTGTAATTGAGTCACACATTGCTAATGTGCTATATTTAGCAGAAAAATAAAAAGTAAAGCTGAATGAAAGTTAGGCTACTATATGTTGCCTACTATTTGAAAGCTTTAGGTTTAACAAGGGAAACATTGTAAATAACAGCATTAAGGAAACTGGTGTTTGTTCGGACATTAATTAATAGCTGTTGCTAAGGCCATTCACTGCACTGTGCAGTTTACTGTACATTATGGGATAACTGATATTACCTGAAATATCTTCAGAATTGTGCTACTCTGTTTACTCACATAAACTTGTTTACAGATACAGTGACAAAATGTGAAATGTTCACAATGTTCCTTTTTACATCACACCGTGGTTTAGAGTGAGGTAGTCTTTTCCCCTCTGGATCACTTCATTACCTCTAATCCAGAGAACCAGCTGAGAAAAAGACAAGTGCAGCCATGTGGCAAACAATGCTAATTTCTGCATAAGGGATCAGCAAATCCTTGAAAACAATGTCCATGCTCTATTCAAGTGCTCACAATCTTCCTTCAGTACGGATTTCTAGGTTGCTGATGTGTGTAGGCTAAAAAAAATAACTTAAACCAGTTTAATTAGGTAAGAATGGAACATTATCTGAAGTGCTTTAACTTTTTCCTGGTGCTGTAGACTGTGTAAGCTGCTCTGGAACTTCTGCTAGACTATTTGTTTAAAAGCTGAGAAGTTAGTGTTCATTATTTATTCATACAATGTCACATTTTTAAAAAGAAAGGAGTTAATCGAACTTAGCTTCTGTTACTTACAGTTACATGGTATAAAGGTTATAAATGAGTAAAATACAGCATGTAAAATAAATCGTGCAAACCACATTAAATACAGACTTGCTTTTTTTGATTCCAGAATTCTGACCTCATAACTGACCTCATAAAACATCGAAAGGGAATTAGACATCCCTTTTAGCTATATTTAGGCTACCTGCCCTACAGAAGCTGGATAAGCTGTTTTGAAGTTCCTTTTCCTTCCAGTAATAAAAAAAAACTTGCAGCTTTTTGTTTGTCGCATTTGACATTTTTATTGTCAATTTGAATGTACTGTTTGAAACACATACTTTACAAGGTGGCTAATTTGTGCTTATTTGTAAAATTCATACAACCTTACTCGGACTCAATTTGTTAGTGACAGGTAAGTTTAGGGACGGGGTTAGGTGAAGGTCATTCGTATAAATTAGTTACTTCTTAAAATATGTACGAATTGCCATGAGATCGGGCTGGTTTAAAAACATTTCTCCAAATTCTTAAAAGTCCTTTAGCACCAGTTGGCCAAATAAACATGCAAAATAGCCTTAGAGGACTTCTGATTGGCTAAACAAAGAACCTTTTTTTATTATAATTTTAAAGGCCCGTGTGACCTCAGTGTGGGTCTGTCACTCTCAGACAGGACAGACCAAGGGGATAAAGTTCAATATGGGAGTTTATTGTGCACAAAACATATTCCAGTACTCAGCATTTCATTATAACGGGTGCAGTGAGCAGAAAACAGGATTCAACTTAGGAACTTCGCTGGTCTGTATTCTCAGGTATGCATCACAGGTAAGTAATCACATTAGGGGGCAGAGAGGCAGGAACACACAGGTAACTAGACAGAACTAATGCATTAGATTAGATGAGAGATACAAAATCCAGAATATATATAACAATATAAGAAAATGAAAATGGAACTTCTAATGGTTTTATTAAAATTTTATAGTTCCCCTTTTCTGACCACAAAATAAATACAGCTATGTTATTAAATGTATTTCTCTCTTTCTTAGAACCATTAACAGCCAAGTTTATGAGATAAGCCTGGATGTTTATATGGCAAAGACATTAATATCTGTCATGTTGTAATGTGCAGAGTAATTTTTAAAACCAAATGTCATTTTAGCATGGAAGAGCATTTCTAATACTGTTGTATTTAAAAGACCAACATAAAATTGATTTCCAATGATATGACATTAATATTCCACTTGAAAATAACCAGTGTTTGCAGGTGAAATATTAAAAAATGTAGAAAACAGTCCAAATTACAGGCTAATTTTGATTTACACATTCAAAACTCGAAATCTTTGCTCTGTTATATTGCTTGGTAATCACTTTTATAGTTGTAGCAAAACTCAAAAAAAGCAGAAAGTGGCTGAAACAAAGCTGGAAATATCAGTAGTGTTTGAAAATGTAGGGAAATGTTGTATTGTGTCTCAAATGACACCTTCATGCATAATGCCTAATGTGGCGTGCTAACCTTCTGGCTGCCGGAGAGGGAGATGAATCCAGACAGCATGCAGAAATGGTAATGGAGGTGCTTTAGCAAAGGTTACCATCTCTCCACAGACCCAGCCCGGGCCGCTCCCTCACCTTCTTCGTAAAAATCAAAGGAAATGTTACATCTGAATAAGCTGTAAATGCACAGAAAGTTCACACGGGTGACCCGCAGTGCTGCAATGAAAGCCAGGAGCGCATTTTGGTAGAGAACCCTGAATGTGTTTACAGCCATAAAATGTGTTTTGATTTGTCATTAGGCGTGCAGACTCATAAATTGCGCTCAAAAATGTTTTATCTTTAAAAGCTAAAAAATGAAGACAAAGGAATACTATTTTTTTATGCTAGATATTCTTCTATCCTAACAGCCAATTTTATATTCTTTCCTCACATTTAATAAACAAAAAGCACAATGACTATTTTGAAATTCCAGCGCTGTCCTGAAACGCCCCCTTTCTAGTCATTTAATAGTGTGCGGGGGGAACGTGCCCACCGCTGTGGCAAACTTTCAGGAAATGATGAGTAACAATTTTAAGGAGGAGCAGCAATGGCGCGTTGGCTCACAGTAGCAGAGATTCAGGAGTGATTAATGAAAACAAATTTTTCATGGCAATTAAAATGATTAAAGCCAGAGGGCCTTTTTGCTGTTACCCTGAATTGCTCCAGGAACAAGGCGGCAACAAAGCTGCGAACCAAAATTGCATTAGTAGTGGAGGAGAACTGTATTAAAATGCAAATGTACAGCTGTTAATAGTTCTTCAAAAACCAATAATCCCCCACAGTCAGTCATGTGTCAGAATGGTTAATGGAAAAATATCCCAGAGGCACACAGGGTCCTTTTTCCATTCCGCTTCTGATTAAAACAGAAATTCTGCAGGGGCAAAATCAGAGCTCGGAGTGGGATGGGATCGACTGGGATGGCTTAATGTTGGGCAGGAGACCAAAACCCATTGTTCGGAATTTCCCTGACTTTAAGGCATGCTTTGTCCCCCCTGGGACGACTGTGAAGTGCTAAGCAGGGAAAGAAAGCTACTAAATCTGATCTGGAGGTATTAAATCTATTTATCATGAAGGTGTTTAGCGCGTAATCTGTATCGAGCAACATCTGAATTAAATACACATGATAGTCAGGGCTCTCCGTGTGACGGAAAACGGGCTGAGCCGAAAGACAGCGTGGGGCGCAGGCGTCATAATTGAATAAATACTGCGCTTGGTTATCCTGTCACTTAATTATGATTCTGCCGCGGGTTGTGTTATAAAGATCGAAGCGTTCTGACCCACCAGAGAGAGAAATGCTGTTCTGTCTCTCATTCCTGCACAGGAGGGGTGCTGCCAATGGACCAAACAAGTTGATTAAGAACATTATCATTTAATAGGTTTTGGGAAACCGGCAACAACAAGCAAAATATATATATATTTATTTATTTATTTATCTTCACTTAAAATAATGGATTTTTTTTTTTTTGTGAAGTCTACTTTAGTGGTTTTCAGTCTTAGCAAAGCCATTTCAAAGGCCTAACAATTATAAAGCATATTAAAATATATATGGATTTGATGCACTGAAATATTATTATAATGCATAATATTCTTTGTTAAGATGATAGACAGTTCACACAACCTCATCTGTTACGTTGATTTAAAAGAGAAAATTTAAGGCAAATCCAGACAGCTCTAAAATGAGTCTGTCTGCAAAACCCCTGTAGACAGGTGATGAAGACACAAACCTAGCACCCTCTTTAATTACTGATAAGTTGTGAGCCAGCTAAACTCTTTGGATTGTTCCCGCCGGAGGCCCTAATCACTTTAAAGCAGACCTCTGATCCTAACTGCTGCATTGGAGTGTTCTATGGCAGTGAAACAGACACTATCTATCGGTCTGCGGGTCTCATCCAATCCCATTTTCTGCCGCTGAGACATCTTCAAATGAAAGATCTCCCTGCTCGTGCTGGGAAAGGGGGGGTAGTTTTGTTTAGAGATAATAAAGGAGATAGATTAAAATTGAGGTTTAGTTTTAAATAGGCTTAAATATATTCAGTTTGTTCATTCTCTGATGCTTTACAAGATAAGCGTGTAAAAGAAAAAAAAAAAGATTTTCATATCATATTCTGAGAAACAAACAACAACAAAGACTCCACCTGATAAAACTTTCAGTATTTTATTCATTTGTACATCTCCATCCCCTTGTTCCCCCTGAAAGTAAACATGATCATACAGATGATAAGTACTTCTAATATATATTTTTGCTGTTTTACAGCCCCTGTACAAGAGCATGGATTTAATGGAGTTCACATCTACATCAGCAACATCAGATTCTTTATCCAAAGAACCGAGAACAAGCATATATGGGATTGGGAGCTGAGAGAGAGAGAGAGAGAGAGAGAAGGGGAGGGTTGGGTTGGGTTAACAGACAATGAGTGAAGGCATATACAGAAGCAGCTCCATCAGGATCAACTATGTACAATACAAACCATTCATACAAATTAGGCTCTAGATATAGAATTCATTACATTACAGTGTATTATAAGTGACAATGAGCAAGCCCTCCAACCATTCCTGGATCTTAATAAACTACAGGACGCAGTTTGCGCCGAACAATCCTCAATTATTACAGTACAGCTTCTTTGTAATAGGTAAAAAACATGCCTGTAGTTAAGGCCTGCTCATAACCAGCAGAAAAAAGCCATTCTCCTCATCTTTGGGCCTTTGGGCTAGGAGGAATAACTCAAGAACGCATGGCGACTCCAGGGCTGTTCAAAAGTTTGTAAGTGGAGGGAACATTGAGATTCTGATCACGAATTATTCTCCTGTGACATCGCTTCTGAGGCGAGCTACCAACTAAACAAAAAAAGTCTACTATATCTACACCTTCGTGGCCTTTTGGCAGTTCTAATAAACATGTACTTGTACAAATCAACTAATTGAACAAATATCCTGAAAATCAAACACTTGCACAATTCTAAATTAAAACGGAACTTTACAAGACAAAATTGAAAAGTTACATGGTCATACAAGAAACACTCCATCAAATAATATTTTAAAAGAACATTAAATGATATAAACAATATAGTCAAAATAAGATGTGCTGTAACTTAAAGGTGACCAAGTTAGCAAACAAAAGCACTAGGTTATGCCCTCAAATGAAAGTTTTGTGTGGTGTTTGTGCAAAAAGCCAAATTTTTCTCTTGCAAAGTCGATTTAATAGATCCGGGCCATGTGCGCATGGTATGGGCAGTTCGGGGAACATGTATTTGTTGTGGATGGAAAGAGAGAGCTCCATCCTTTGCCTCTCGTTGTCCTTCGTCTGGGTGACGTCAGCGGCTACCTTCAGCCGGAAGGGAAGTAAGGAGTATCGCTGTGGTAATTATAATCTGGGCAGACTTTCTGCACTAGCTTGTAGTCGGTGCTGTAGAAGGAGATATAAATGCAAATGACTTTGAAGGGCTTCGAGCAGAGCCAGGATACATGGCTTTGCGTCTGCTCCTGGTAACATGTCTTGGACGGGTCGAAGTTGCAGAGCGTGTTCTTGGAGCCCCTCTCCACCTTCTCGTACTCGATGCGGCAGTTGAAGGACTTGGAATCCTTGGAGTCAATGACCGACTGCTGGGCCGTCAAGTCAAACTCCACGATTTTGCTGGGTGGGACCAGGCTGACGGACACGTTGCCCTGGCCTGTGGAGTTATGGCGGAAGAAGACGCTGAAGGTGCCGTTGCCATGATCGACGATCTTTCCAGTGATCAGGAGGTTGAGCTTGACCGTTTTGATGTTGGAATGGAAATCTCCCCAGCCGAACATCTTCTTGAACTTGCCCGTCTTGACCATTGGCCGCCGTTTGGCTCGAGGCCTGGAGTCCTGCAGGTCCGTGGTATTCCTCAGCCAGTCCCACAGATCCTGCTCTGAGTAAGGCTCCGGAGTGTCATAGTGCAGGTCCAGGGCTGTTGCGTTTTCCTTCCCATGGAGAGTCTGTGATAGAAGTCGACTGATGGACAAGTCCTTACTGCTTTCTGTCCATATATGCTTTAGTGTCGACTTGGGGCTCCCTGATTTGAGCAGCTCCGACTTCCCCGGGATAGAACCATGGGCACTTGAAACCTAAGGAAGCAAGATAAAGAAAAGATGTTATTGAGCAGTCTTAACCTTAAAGAGCTACACAAGACGCATAATGCAAAGCAAGTGAGCATTTCATTCAGTGCCGCTTGACAGGAAAAAGGAATTAAGTGGATATTACTCTTGATTCGGGAGATATTGACCCCTCACCCCCATACAATCATGTAGTCTCCTACTCAACAGACAGATCAAATGGATTAGGATGAGGAGAGAAAAAAGATAATCGATCGAGCCTGCAAGCCTCAATTTGCAACGTGTTAGCTGACAGGAGCCGCCTGGGAAATGGAACGGTGCGTGGCGAATGAGAAAAAGAATACAACGATCAAACTCGCAACACCGTGCGGTCGGGGAGGGGATCTCCGCCGGCCCTCCCTGATAATACCGGTGACTATTCTTTGAGTAAAGAGCAGACTATTAACCAGCCAGCGCTCCTTGAATTGATGATTGATGAACCACTGGGTTCTCTCCATTTAGTGCAGATGAGTGGAATTAGGTCCATACAGGGTCTGGCGGAGCACCGTGACATTGATTGCCTGATTTCTACTGTAAGAACTGACAGCAGATCCGTCTTGCGGTGGTTTTTGCATCTTGAGGGCTACCCCTGGGATCGATAGTTAGAAAATAAGGTCTCGCTACCAATCTGCCCGACCCTTCGGACAGAATTGCCTCACAGCATGCGTGAGAGTGAGGGCGATGCGGGTCCATTTTAAACACAGAGCTGGGTGGGAGCAGGGCCACGTGGCTCGCTTAAGGATTTTGTGTGGTGAACATGAAAGGTAATCAATATCCGACTTGAAGAGTGGTTCAAAATGCAAATTAAGAGAAGTTTAACTTAAAAACTTGGGTATTGCTCGTGTTTAGAACTCAGATTAAACATTTGTTTAAAAATGAATGAATAAAATTGCACAACTCAACATGCACCTGACAAAGAACCCACGCTAGTGATGAAGAACCCCCGGGAAGAGAGTTCAAATATGTTTCCAATGAAATTAGGGTTCATTACTCTTCCTCATGTGTGGAGTAAGAGGCCTTGCCCTGTACTAAAAGAGAGTAATATGTTTTGTGCTCTGGGAGCATGATTAAAGACAAGTTATTATTTATTAATGGCTAATTGCTGAAGGGGCAATACAAACATTCCAAGGCTGAGCAAGTTTCAAGGAGCTATTTGTGTGAAGTTCAGTGCAGCCTGACCGACTGGGAGGCGACTTGCATTGATAAATGGATCTTTATAGTGCTTGTTTTAGCAAAATATTGAGAGAAAAACATGTTAATGTATTCATCATCCAATATATTATAGTGTAATGCAATAAAACACTTGCAAAATATTTTAACACGTGTCCTGGATTATGTAACATTTAGTCAATACATAGTCAGCTAGTCACGATCATATTAATATTAAAACTACTACTGTTACTACTGATTTTTAAAATAACAATAATTTTACATCAATTTAACTGGTTTGTATTATTTTAATTTGTAATCTGTTTTGTCTACTTTATTTTCTAGTTCTTTTATATTTATTTCTTTAGTTCTTTGTATTATTTTAATTTGTAATCTGTTTTATCTACTTTATTTTCTTCTTCTTTTATATTTATTTCTTTATTTCTTTCTATTTTATATTTTAGTATGTTTTCTAAAAGGTGCTGTAGAAATAAAGATTTATACATTAAACTCTAATACGCATCTTGTATCACCCTGAAAGGTTATTTGATAATGACTGGCTAACCTGCTTAATATCAAGCTAATTACCAAACAAATGGGCATGAAACAGAGTTAAAATTATTTTACTGCAAAGAGATTTGTCAAAACTCAAGCTTGCAGTTTAAAGGACATTATTTAGTAGAATACAGCAGCTGACCAATCAGAATAAAGTATTTTAGATACACATTGTAATTGAGTCATTAATGTTAGAATTTTAGCTCGTACATTTATAAATCGCCATTTAAAAGGTAAAGGTGAATCCTGAGACTTGCATTCAACAACCGAAAAACAAACAGTGTCTAACTCTTTGCCTATGGCTAGTCTGTGTCTGTCCACCTTTGGCGACCTTAAAAAGCTCACACGTGGACAGCACAAACAGTGAAACACTGGCCAGGAGACAGTTCTCCTGGGCATAAAGCCTGCACACATAGAGAATGTCTGAACGCAAGCCTCGCTCTGTCCAGTCTGTCTTGCCATGACGGGCTTGGATCCAGTATGACTGCTGGAGCTTTACATAGCCAGCTGCAGTGCTCACCTGAGGCAACAGTGCATCTGGTAAACACATTCAGGGGGGAGTCACGGCCAAGCCCTTCCCACCTCACCCACTGACAGCCGGCCGGCCAGGCACAAACAGCTGGGCTCCCCCAGGCACTGCACTGCATCAGGTCAGCAAGAGCAGCATTTGTACACCAATCTGTGTGCCTGGTGTGAGTCTTAATGAGTCTGAATGCTTTAAGAACTTCAAGGCTGACAGATCAGATCATATTGGTTACATTCCTAATCCCAACACAAGCCGAACAACATCAAACATTATAAATATTAAAAAGCTTTTCACAAATGCAAACTTTGTTCATTCCAACAATACAGGATTCAGTACATGCTGTTCAACAACAAGGGGAGTCTGCATTAAGATAATCATCCAGTTGGAGGGTTCAAAGACATTTCAAAGAGGGTTTTATTGTAAGTAAACACTGCAACTATATTATAATAAGTAATGCTGTCAAACAAAGAATCATGCATCCAAAATAACAGTAACAGTTTTTGTTAACACTATATATATATATATATATATGTGTGTGTGTGTGTGTGTGTGTGTGTTTGTGTGTGTGTGTTTATATATGTTTATATAATAAATATTACATATTTTTCTTAAATACATACATGCACGGTTTTTGTATTTATTTATACATAATAATAAATATTGCATACTATACACAGTATACACATATATTATGTAAAGGAAAACATTTATTTTGGATGCCATTGTTTACAATTAATTGTTTGACAGCACAAAATAATATAATATAATAATGAATTTTCTGCAACCTTCCATCTAACCTTCGTTATTTAGAATAATAAACATTCCCAGAATGGTGTGCCAAAGTCTAACAGAAAATTGCACACAGCAACATGGAGAGTTAAAAATGTAGTGAGCAGTTTAACACCACTGACTGCATTTAACCTTGAAATACATGCTCTCTGACTGCACTGCAGTACCAACTAACAGCAAGAATCAGCCCCTGCTTGCTTAACATAAGCCAGAGCTGCATTTGGTCCTAATTAATGATAGCAGATTAAATGGAATAATTATGCAGGGTAATTCTGAAAATGCAATTATGTTATTGCCACACATTTGTGTTTCTATTTGAATGTTAATTTGCACTAATTAAGGTATTAATATGCATCAATAAGTCAACTACAGTGTTAGCTGTATTATTATTGACACATTGATTACATTGCCAAGGCTGTTTATTTAGTAAGTGAAACATTACAATGTTCTTGTTCTCAGCATTTCTGAAGGTGTCCATATCTTTAAAACTGGCCTATTAAAAGGGAACATTTAAATTAGTTTTTTTTTTATCACAATCAGCCTTGGCTTCAGGGGGTGACATGATCAAGATCAAAAAAAGAAAAAAAATATTTTATATTGCAGAAAATGTAGATTGAATGTGTTTGTGTATATACAGTATATACACTCTTTGTTATACTGCAGCCATTTGCTAAAATCATTTAAATTAATTTTTTCCCCTTCATTATTGTACACACAGCACCCCATATTGACAGAAAACCACAGAATTGTTTACATTTTTGCAGGTTTATTAAAAAAAAGAAAAACTGAAATATATATATTCAAACCCTTTGCTCAGTATTTAGTAGAAGCACCCTTTTGATATAATACAGCCATGAGTCTTTTTGGGAAAGGTGCAACAAGTTTTTCACACCTGGATTGGGGGATCTTATACCATTCCTCCTTTGCAGATCCTCTTCAGTTCTGTCAGGTTGGATGGTAAACGTTGGTGAACAGCCATTTTTAGTCTCTCCAGAGATGCTCAATTGGGTTTAAGTCAGAGCTCTGGCTGGGCCATTCAAGATCAGTCACAGAGTTGTTGTGAAGCCACTCCTTCATTATTTTAGCTGTGTCGTCTTGTCCCTGCAGCTCAAAAACACCCCTACAGCATGATGCTACCACCATGCTTCACTGTTTGGACTGTATTGGACAGGTGCCTGGTTTTCTCCACACATACCGCTTAGAAGGCCAAAAATTTCTATCTTGGTCTCATTAAACCAGAGAATCTTATTTCTCAACATCTTGGAGTCCATCAGGTGTTTTTTAGCAAACTCTTTCTCCGATCTCCCAACTGCATCTCTGGAGTTCAGCCACAGTGATCTTTGGGTTCTTCTTTACCTCTCTCACCAAGGCTCTTCTCCCCTGATAGCTCAGTCTGGCCAGAGGGCCAGCTCTATGAAGAGTTCTGGTTGTCCCAAACGTCTTCCATTTAAGAATTATGGATTATGGAGACCACTTAGGAAACTTAAGTGCAGCAGAATTTTTTTTGTAACCTTGGCCAGATCTGTGCCTTGCCACAATTCTGTCTCTGAGCTCTTCAGGCAGTTCCTTTGACCTC
>JAUCNO010000353.1:6868010-6897418 GCA_032353835.1 Enteromius viviparus
AGATCTTGAAGATATGAAGGTGCCTGGCCATAAATACATTTATGGGTTAACAGAAGAACTTTGTACTCGATCCGGGATGAAACAGGGAGCCAGTGAAGTGATTTGAGGATGGGAGTGATATGTTCAAGTTTCCTTACTCTCAGTAGGATTCTTGCAGCGCTGTTTTGGATGTACAGTATTGTAACTTTTGTATGTCCTAGTAGGAATTCCAGCAAACAGTCCATTACAATAGTCCAGCCTTGAGGAGGCTTGATAAAGGCGTGGACAAGTTTCTCTGCGTCTGAGAGTGTTAGAAGTGGGCGGAGTTAAGTCATTTTTCGTAGATGGTAATATGATGTCTTACACAGGTGTTTAATGTGGTCACTGAGGGTCAACTGTGGATCAAACCGAACCCCAAGATTAGTGACTGAGGAGCAGAGAGTAATGTCCTGGCCATCGAAGGTAAAGAACGGGTCTGGTGGGGGGTGCCAATAAGGAGTCCCTCAGTTTTACTGCTATTCAGCTGTAGAAAATTGCTATTCATCCAAGCCTTTGTCTCCTCTAGGCATGCAGTGAGGTTCAAGATGGCTTCTATAAGTATATAAGTAAAATAAGCCCTGTAAGCTGAAAGTAATGGTTATAGTAAACGTTTAGTAACCACGTTTTTTAGCGTATTGATTGTATAATCACAATTCTACTACAGATATTTTGGTTAAACTATGGTTAGTGTAGAAACACCATGGCTAATTTGTGATTACCACAGTTTAACTGTAACCATGGTGCTTTTTGTTTTGTTTTTTTGCAGTAAAACCACTGTTAATTTTTCTAATTGTTGTACGATTCGTATTCAGACATAAAAAGGCGTTGACTCCGTGCTTAGTTCTTAATGCGTACTATAATTAGAAATACACAACATGATACTTTCTCTTTGGCTAATTTATTTATTTCTTAATACTACTACTACTGTTATTATTGTAATTAGCTTTTTAGTACACTCTAGGTCATTTATATATATACACATATACTATATATTATTTGGGACATTTTTGCTATTAAGATGACTGGGAAAATAAACCTAAATTTACACCTTTATATGAAGAGGTCAAAGGGTCAGTGAAGTGATTCATGAATGAAAAAAAATAGCACATTTATGATTATGATGAGCATACTGTAAGTGTAAATACAGTGAAGGCCAAAAATAAATTTACTCCAAAGAGAATATATAAATAAGGAACTAAGCACCTTAATTTAAAAAAAAATAAAACCCTTATTCAAAAAGAAACAACAACATTAAATTAACCAGGGAGCTTTCATGGTTTTTTATAGTCTGAGCAATTACTTGGAAACTTTGGATAGTTTTCAGATTTCTGCAGGCAAGCAGGAAAAGAAAGAGCATTGGAGGGGTGAAATTAGCAGGATAACATAAATGTAATAAGTGCTGATCATAAAAGTAACCAATTCAAAAGGCATTTCTCTAAAAAAAATAGGTATAGTGTTGATAACATCAACAAAACAAGCTCCAAATAAAAAGAAATACATTTAGAAATTGTATCTGCCTAGTTAACCAAAATTATACATGTCTATATTAATAGCAAAATATGGCAACTGAAAGTCCCATTGCCTATTAAAAATAGGTTTTTTAAAAAAAAAAAAATTGTGCTTCTTCTTGCAGCCCAGTACCAGATGTGTTTCCTCTAAAATACACCACTAAAGGCATAATCTGAGTCTAAAGCTAATGTAATACTTATTTAAAACATTTATTGTCTATGTTTTTGCTATTATTCAGAAAAGTAGGAGTCCTAAAACAATACAAAGACAATTGAAGAAGTCAGTGAGCCTCAAATGATCCCAAAACTAATTTAAACAACTGTCTGAAATTTGATTTCGGATCACACCATGTGGTCTCGAAACACTGTCAGAAAGACAATTACATTTTTACGCAGGCTACCGTACATTTGCAGAAGTAATGCCTTTTCCAGTAGAATCAAATTAAATCAAACTGAATAGAACTGAATGACACTGAATGAAATTCAGCAGAGACGAGGAAGTAACACATATCATAACATGCTGGATGTTCAGGTGTGAGCGGTGCTGTCAGTCAACACACTCAAATACACACATACACACACCTGCTCATGCTCTGCAGCCATGTCCCTGAGGAGCAGCGTAAGGAGAATCGTGCTTACCTGTCTGTCTGTGGCTGAGTGGCTGATGCTATGGGGCCAGGCTAATGTTTTAAGTAATGGCTTTTGAGAGCTGACAGATCGCTGGTGTTCGGGCTGCTCTGGGAGAACAGAGCACATCCATCACCTCGCCATAATGCGCCCACCTTTCAGTCACTATCATGAGCGCCGCTATTAGCTTCACAAAACCTTGGAAATACTTCGACAGAAATGACACCCTCACATGTCAATTAATTACAAGGATTTTTCTCTGTCTAATTAAGACGCTGACTGAAGGATTGGAGACTGTGAGAATTACAGGTGGATTTTTTTTTTCTCATTTCAGATCAGTGAAGCAAAAAAAGCTATAAAATCTTCAGAAAGTCAGAAAATATTCCTAAAATATAAAATATATTTGAATTATTTGAATTAAAGAAAATATACTCATTGTTTTCTTCCTTGTCATGTCATGTTTTTTTCTAATATCTTTGTTGCATAATGTATGTGAATGTTTTTTGAAAAAGTTTTTTTTTATTATATATATATATATATATATATATATATTTTTTTTTTTTTTTTTTTTTTTTTTTTTTTACATACTAAAACATATGTTGTGGGCAAAACAGGCTGTGAACTTTGATCACCTAGTGTTTACCACAACTGGAATTCATTTAAGTATTCATAAAAAAAATAAAAAATAAAAAAAATAATAATTATATATATAGATATAGATATAGATATATATAATAACATTTATTATATATTATATAATAAATGTTATTATATATATTATATATACCATTAACATTTAGGCTATTTTATTTATCTGTGTTTTTTTATTTGCAAATAATTATAATAAGGTTAATAAAAACATTAAGCAATTATGAAAATGTATGAACAAAAGAATAAATGAACGATTTGCTATTTAATAATTATAAGAAAAACACTAATAATAAGAATACTTAATAATAAATAAATCATTTAATAAATATTCAATAATTATAACAACACTAATAACAAGAACCCTTATAATATGCTAATATAAATCTAAATAGAAAATTAGAATAAACCAAACAAAAAAGATGATGATGATGATAATAATAATAGGCTAAAGACATAAAATGCTTATGAAAATAAATAAGAGAAAATAAATACATTCTAATAATAATAATAGGCTAATTAATGAATAAACTAAACAATTATGAAAATTAATACAATTTAATAATAATAATAATAAATGTACTTTAAATACTTTGTTTTAATTATTTTAATCTGGAAACAAACAAATTTGTGCAAACTTTCAATGGTTTATTTCTCTCACACTCTCTCTCTCTCTTTTACACAGAGTTTGCCTTTCACACAGAAAAGCCATATTTTCAGTTAGTGTAAATCTTGTAGCATAGTACAATAAAAATAAAAGAAAGTGGATTGTTCTTTGTAAATAAATAAACAAACAGAATGAATATTAGCTAGACACATGCTGAAAACTGTCAGTCAGGAGGCCTTAGCCCCAGAATCTACAGTATTGCCTCCGTGCTTTAAAATCTTCAGCATATCTTTTTCCTTTTGAATAATTTTTTTCGACACCTCGCACTGGCTGCTTGCCCACACAGGCTAAGGAATAATTGTGATTCTGAAAATCAATAGAAGTGAAATCCAGCAGGTCCCAGCCATGTAATGCAATACTGTCATTCACTGCATGAAGAGTGATAAGCGCTCTGATTGGTCAGTTCCTCTGGTTAGCAGTCATGATGCGTTCTCATGCACTTGCCACACACAAGCCTTCTCATCTAGTTTCTTTTTACTTTCTCTTTGCATCTAATTCTACAATTAAAAACAAGGAGTGTTGCTTAAAAAAATATTACCTATTGATTTATAGCCTCAAGATAAGTAAAACTAATTTCTCAGAACATAAATGTAACTGTGGCTCAGTAAAATAAACTAGATGCACACACAAACACAGACCGCAGTTAGTTAGCATATGCAGTGGAGTGGTGAGCCACCTAATGCAAAGCAGCTGAACCGGGCACAGAGTGTAGCTTTGTGTCAAGTTTATGGGATTTATTTTTCAGAATGAGTTGTATAGGAATTGCATCCACATGCCAGCTAATTCACTTTAATAATTACACAAAGACAACATAAGCAACTGTAATGTCCAAGCTAAATCTTCGCCTGCATTTGAATTACAGTAGCTTAAAATATAACACTGCAAGACTTTCCACAGAATTGTGACACAACATGTGTATGTATGGATGGATGTATGGATGGATGGATAAAAAATTAGACTTTTAAAAAATAGTAAACAATTAGTAATATATAAAAACCAGTACAGTATATAACTGGTATATAAAATATAAAAAATAGGAATTTTTTTTTATTTCAAGGATTTAATGCTGTAATGCTCACCAAAGCTGCATTTATTTAACAATACAGTACATATAATATATACAGTAATATTGTGAAATACTCATCAGTGTCAGAAAGCAGTATAATATTCAGGTCTCCTTATTATAAATTCTCAATTATGAAACCGTGAGCATTTATTTAAATTATTTTTTTTTTAAGGTTTTAAAAGTTATTTCTGTCTCTTTTGATCAATTTAATGTTTCCTTTCTCAATAACAATATAAAATTAAATAATAATAAAATTAATAATAACACTTTTCAAGTAGATCACTTAAAATGTAAAAAAATGTAAATGTATAGCTAAAAATTTTGATTAATTTGGCTCCGCTGCAGAAAATGAAAGTGACTCTTCCCACCAAAAGGATGAAGTTGGAGTAAATGTAAAAGAAAAACCAAAGAAAAATGGTGCAAACAGCATGCTGCTTTCATGTTCAGTAAGCGTAAACACAAAAAACTAATGTGTACACATGTCAGTATGTCAATAAAATGCTCAGTTTTTATCTCATTGACACTCATTCTAGAGCCTTAAAAGCATCTTGAACTTGTGATCGTGCTCCACCTGTAGGCAAAGACAGGTAATTCATTTGAAAGGCAGTAATTGTCCATAAATGCAACCAGTAGATAAAGAGAACCGGTTGTCATCTTGCAACAAAAACTGTCACTTTATCATCTGATATGCAATCACAGGAGGAGAAAGACCTGCAGTCTCAGTCTGCAGCTGAGCTGGTGTTCCTGCTTTACTGTTCATAAAAGAGCCAGACTCAACATGCTTTTATATAATACGTAAACATCTCTTGTTTTGCCATGCCTCAATTCAGCGGCACAACTATGAATCTGCTTCTCGTTTCTTTGAGAAACAGTGGCAGACGTGCATCCAAACATAGTCTGAAAGTGCTTTTGGTGTAATCCATGACTATTGCTGTCTGACTGACGTTTATGGCTCAGAGATTTCTCTTTCATCTCTCTAATTCCAGCCTGTTTAATGCATGAAAGAAACTTCAGAGACCCACAGCATTTTAAGATAGAAGGGAGGTAGGCTGGGGTTATCTGGTTCGTCCTGCCTCTCCGCGGGCTTTGCATGGAGTATTTAGAAACGTTTCTTTCAGCAGACCACACAGCTCCGCGGGGATGCGATTGGGGAGGATGCTTCTATATATAGAGAGAAGGGAAAACAGCCCATTGAGGTTCAGGTCAGTCTGGGGTATAATTTTCCAGATCCAATGCCCTTCTGAGGTTGCGTCCAAAGCTGACCCCTGCCCTGTGTGGGTGACTGAAATTCAGGAGTAGTTTGTGGAGAAAAGAACAGAGACTGTGGTGATAAATCAAACCAACCTTGTCCTGTCTCCACCCCGTGATGTGTCCTTAGCTTGACACTGAGTGCACATGTGTATATGTGTGCGTGTGTGTGTGTGTAAGAGAGAGTGTGGAGAGTCAGAAGAGGAAACTAGTTTAAAAGCAAAATGTGCTAAAGTCTGTGCAGGGCCATAGACAGGTCAGGATGGACACATCTGTGGACAAATAAAAAAAGCACACTAGTGCTAATTAACAAAAACATTAAAGTCAGTGGAAGAGAGGTGCAAGTATGCTTTCTCAGAATACATTTATCAAATAATGACAGTTTTGATCGTTTTTAGAGTCACAGACGATGTTGCGATCGGTAGGATTCATTTTAAGGCACTTTACATTCATTTCAATGGTCTCCAGAAACAGCGATTGACTCTCATACAATTCTAGGTTATTGGCTATCAGTGCACACATGATTCATGGCTATTAGCAACTTCCTGTTTTGAACTTAAAAGCACTTTCCTCATTGGAACTGCTTTTCTTTAAAATAGAGCAGCTACAGATGCTGGTATCTCACCCTATAATATTGTTCTTATTAATACTACTACTACTAATAATGTACATTCTTGTCTACGTGTCACACACGTACATAAAATACATTAAAAAATATATATATATATATATATATATCAAAGAGGGTTTCTGGATTGGTTAGTTGGAGTTCAACTGGCCATGCCACCCAGAGAAAGGAACGTTACGCTGGAATTTAAACTGGTAATGTATTCTGGGAAATAAGGTGTTCCTCCATCCAGTTTATTCATTAATCAAATGATGAATTAATGAAACATCTATAAAAAATATATACACATAGATATAGACAGCTAATGTGAACCTGGTCAGTCTCAGCCCTTCTTTGTCATCGACAGATGAGCTTTTCCATGCATTGCCATGGATAAATAAGCAGTGGTTTGTGTCATATTGCTTATTGTTAGAAAGCAGTTGGCAAAGAGCAACGCCCTTGGCACAGGTTTAAAACACTTGCTGAATTAAGGTCACCTTCAGACGTCAATCCCACAAAGACAATTCATCATTCACCGGCCTTGTGCTGCTATCCCCACACACACAGCCATAACTACACATAAGTCAAAGGTCATTCCAGATCTCGTTCTGACTGCCAAAAGGCTCAATCATGCAGTGTTGGTTGCGTCCAATGGCACGTTCGGCTCATCTCAGCAGTGATTACGGCACAATGTCTTCAGAAAATCCTGTTTCTCCAATTATCTGGTGCAGAACTGCTGATGGTACCATTTACCTACAGAAGTGCATTAACATAATGCAGATATCCTTAACTGCAATACGGAGGCACTTCATGAAACTCATAGAGTTGGGATAAATGGACTGTGGCACTGATGTGAACACACGTCTATTAAACAGCGGATATGAGTGTGCGCGCCATGGGAGGAGGGCAGATTACATTGCTTTGCACACTAACTATACAGCCCTGGGCACTCTCTCTCTCTCTCTCCTCCCTCTCACAGACCCCACCGCTCCTCTTCGTTACTTCAGAGCTTAACATCACTCAGCCTTAACACACTTCACTGACACTAACTCACCACCCAAAAATCAAAGCCTATCCTGAAGGGGGAAACATTAACAAAAATATATCAAAACAGACGCATTCCTTATTTCAGATTCAACCAATTTTAATGCATTTTAATGCAATGAACTAGAACAGAGAAGTTGCGTTCGTAAGATGGGTCACACTTCAGTCGAGTGCTAACGTGACGTTTTATCATAACAGGACAATCTTGATCGTATCGCTTCAGTTCTTATTAATTTAAGGACCTCAAGAGGCTGATTAAAGGCCGTTTTTGTTTAATCCGTTTAAAGAGACTGACAGGCAGTGCGTCAAAACGTCTCCGTTGGGACCGGGATCAGGTGACTAACGGGTGTTCTAGTGGTTTCTGAAGCGTAGGTGAGGTTTAATGTACTAAGGGGTGAGGATTTTTACTTGAACCATTTCACAGCATCTCTCCGCCGATCATTAGACACAAGAGGTTTAGCTCGGGCCTTGAACATAGCTTTTGCACTGGAGTCTTAAATGGAGTGGATGTAGCTGGCTGAGCAGCTTCTACAACACACTCATCGGGGTTAAAAACAGCTGAGCCGGCTGAGGATCGTTCCATCCTCATGTGTATTAATAACGAGGTACATCTGTGCGGCTTGTGAAGATAATGAATCTGTGCATCCATACAGTTCTGGTGCACAATGTATATATGCAGTTGTCCTGGAAACATGAAGTGCACTTAGAAGAGCATGTCTAGATGATTCATGTGTGCTGTTTCCAAAAGCTGCAACTTCTTTCTAGGCATTGTGGCATTTTAAATATATACCTCCCAATATGTGCAATGCTGGACACTAAAACTCTGATCAATCTGATTCGTACTGATAAACTCAAATATTTAATTGAGATGCATGTCAATTTACAGGAAAAAGAATGTAAGATCATACACTAAAATGTTTGACTAACTCTATGCATGTTACGTCACCAAATATGTTAAAGAAAATATATTTTAAAGAAACAATAAACATTGTTACTGTAAACTGTAGTAAAATATTGAACAAATACAATAATTTAATATTTAAACTAACTAGTTTTGAGTATAAATCACATTTAGTAAAAGTTAGTTTTTTCAGTTATGCACATTGGAGTGTTGTATGTCGTTTAGTTAATATGCATTGCATTATTTTATGGCCATGTGTGTTACTCTGATATTGTTTGGTGTTTTATTGCAATTGCTGGAGAGACCAATTATTTAAATTTACGTTATCACGTGACCCTAAAATGCCCATCTGTATTATTATTATTGTTATAAAAAATGAATTTTAACTTAAACGTATCTTTTTTTAACGCACCTGTATATAGTTAAGCACTGTGAAATATCGTTTAGGCCTTTGAATTTCTCATAATAAAGTTCTAGCAACAGCCTGTTCTACAGTAATGCATTCATTTTTTATTTACTTTACTTTGCCATTTTTTAATCATAGAAAGGATAGCGAAAAATACTAGGCTGATAAAAGAAGCGTGTTTGTGTGGACACATGTAAAGACGGTCTTGTTTAACTGGCTGGAGGTTCGCTCACACACACAGCCGCGCTGTTCTGCTGTTATCAGGGTCAGGATGAACTGACACACACAAGAGGCTTAAACATGAAATACAGCAGCCAAGTTCAACTCGAAACTCGAAGCTGCGGACAGGCCTCGCAGCTGACAGGCGGATGCACAGCCACCGGCTTCAATTCGCTCTTAAACTGTCACATTTTTTGCCCTTCCAGTGATTATGTCTGATCTTTAGAGCATTATTCTAATATTTCGTTATAGAACAGGACTATTCGTGCTATCCCTGCGCACAAAATATACGTAGCTAGCCTATACGAACATACTGTATAAATACACATTGTGTGTGGGGTCTGTAAAACACAAAAGATGTAAATGCATCTGAAATGTAGGCTTTATGTCACATTCTTTTTGTTAATATTGTCGATTTTTTTTCAAGACGTAAAGCGAGTGTGTGTGTGTGTGTGTGTGTGTGTGTGAATGCTAGGCGGTAGAGGTCGGGCTGCGCTGTCCATGGTCCTGAACTGCTTTATAGACACGAGGAGACTTCATAAAATTCAGTGTGTGTTACTGTTGTGTGGCATCTTTAAAATACAACACGCGGTAAAAGTCTAAGTAAAACACATGTAGACTATCAGCTAAATGGTTACAATGGACAAAATCTGATCAAATGAAAAATAAATGCGCCTTTCAAACATGTCTGTGGCATATTTAGTCGGTTTTAAAAAAACAAATCTTGAGTTTGACATCTCGTTTTTAAATGTTCTGAAAAATTAAAAAAAAATACAATGAAGTTGAAATAACACGCATTTTGTTAAAATAATGACTGCACTGAAATAAATAGGCTGCACATTCTAATAATGGCGAATGAGAGATAATTCCTGTCATGTAACTAGTTCTAAAATGACAAAAATTACACAGCACCCCGACCAGGACAAAAGTTATGCTTACTTATCGGACGAATTGCAGTTAGTGTATTTTAAAGCGGCATTGTAAGCAATGAATATTTAACATTTTTGTAATAAACTAATTAGAACCGTACCTGGCACAAGTGTAAAAACATTTTAAAACAACAACTTCTGATATTTTCCAGATGCATATGTTAAAAATATAATATTTCCCTAATTTAAGTGATGTTAAAAACTTTCTTTTTTCATTATCTGTGTGCATCAGTGTGCGCGAGCACGGCATCTCTAAACCTTCATTAAACATTTGAAAAACATAATATATTAAAGTGTAAAATATTGATATTTATTTAAAAGTCATATTTTACAAAACTAAAAAAAAAAAAAAATAAATCCACATAAACATCGCTGATTAAATAAAAGTAATATTAAAATGCAAAGCATAAATGTAGCGTTAATTTACATACATTTAAAATGTAAAATAAGATTATCAAATGTAATTATGTGGTCACAGTGCGTTATTTAATTGCGTCGTAGTCCACTCTCTTTTCTTGATTTATTTTCAATAAAGTGATTAGCCAATTTGTAGAATGTAGTTTGTTGTAGACATTGCTCGAATGTGTATTGAATAGTGGAAATCAAAGAGACTCTCATCAGGGTGCAGGGCTGTCACCGCCGCTTTGTTTAGGCAGCTATTTTCATTTGTTTTGGCGCCCCCGTGAGGCCGAACAACGAAACGAAGCTCTCGCAACGATGTAGATCCCAGAAACAGAGGACGGTTTTGTCTGCGTGAGACGCGCTTTTAGAATTAAAATCATTGTGTTTAGTAAGCTCACGCGATCCGAACGTTTTCGCGCACGACTTAAAACGCGTTTTAAAGTCTCTAAATTACAAAAATAAGGGCATAAAAGTTTTTTTACGACCCTGAAACCAGAGTTATGTGTAAAGTGAAAAACATCGCATAATGCTTATATCACTCCTGTCATTCCGAAGTGCCACAGTTTCATCTGATTCTCATTCAGACACACGATCATATTCTACATGTAAACGAGTAATACAGGTTAAAAAAAAGAGAGAGACACTTACCAGGTAGACAGCCGGAGTGAGGAGAAACACGGCACACCAACACGTCGCCCGCATCCTCCCTTATCTCAAACTTCCACTAATTTCCCTGCGCTGTTTCTTTTGTCTGTAAGGAACATAGATCCACTTGGTATCCGCTTTAGACCTTTAGCCTAGGCAAAAATGACACTATAGACCCCATGACCACAGAATAGGCTTTAAACTTGGACACAGATAAGGGAGGGAGAGCAAATGAACGGTTACATAGGCATTAATCCAGTCAAGGAGTGAAGCACAGTCATATTTCATTAAGATGTCATGGGAGATGGTCGCTGGTCTTGCTGCCTGGAGTGACTGCGGCGTAAGTCCTCTTAGAAACAAGGACAGAGGCTTTTCACGCGCGCGCTGTCACTCAGCGGTGGCTTTATATCGCGCGCTGAGAGCCACGCGCGCCGTACTACATCCGGAGAGCAGCTCAGAGGGGGTGGGACGAGAGGAGAGTGGGGAAAAAAAGATTAGAGAACCGGACGAGATTGGTCCGAGAGACGACGGGATCACACGATTGCCAGGACTTTAAAGAGACTCGCAGCCCACCGGAGAAGCTTTTTTACGCGTTTTTCATACGCGCTAGACGACGCGGTTCGAGGAGAGAAGAGCGCCACAACTCTACACGAACATTATACGCTATTGTCCTATCAAATTGAACGCACCTGTGATTTTTGAGTTAAATTTGACTCATGCTGACATCCACTAAAAATCATGTGCTCCTGATCACAAAGCATTCGATTAAAATTTATATTCTGATAGAAAAAAAAAATAAAAACAATATATATATATATATATATATATATATATATATATATGGAAACATAATTAAATTGGCGTAAACATATATTTCAAATAATTGTACAACACATTTACCTCAATTTACCTCAAGTCAGTATGGACTCACATGGCACATACATCAAAAAAGTTCCCATTTTTGCCAAACAATTTTTAATATAAGCTTTAGTGATTTTGCAAGCAGCTAGATCATAAAAATGTTAACTTTGATTCACAGATTAAACTAATACTTTACACTGATGCATACGATTCAGAAAGACCAAAGCTGAAAGATTATTAAAGGTTGATTTGACCTATACAGTAAACATCACAGATGCACTATTATACTTTTTTATTATTTTTATTTCTTTAGATATTTTGGCAAGTCACAAGGTCTGGCTCCAATACCCAAATGATAAGGATTTTATAGTGCATCCTTTTTCTAGAAAACATAGTTGCCTATTGTTGGATATAGGTAAGAAGGATTCAGTCATATATATTGAAGAGGCCTGGGATTAACGGCAGGCTCTCGTGAATAGTGTCTAGAAATGCCTGTGTGAAAAAAAAACTATGAACCAGCAAATGCTGACTGTGTGGATTTTTTACACAGCTGTCGCTATGCATGCATGTAAAAAGAAGAAAACCAGGAAGAAAAAAAGCAGCAGGATCTGACTCTATAAATCTGTGGCGGTCTCATTGCTACAGCATGGTGGCAGTCTGAAGTGTCACTCAGGCAGTAACTCAGGCAGCGGCTGAAATGGGATGAGCTGTGAATGGCTGTGGTGGCCTTCAGAGTCGTAGCATGCAGCAAATCGGCCTGCAGGGATGTATCATCCAGGCCCAGCACAGCTCTACAGAGATGCAGTACTGAGCATGGGTGAGAGGACATTGCTCACAACCAGCTTTTGGAGCAGAATGCAGAGCATATGGCCTATTGATGTTAAAGCCCGGGGTTAATAACTTCAAATAACCCGAGAATGCTGAAGGCCACATTACTGAGGCCTGTAAAAGACCTGAAGTAAATACTTGACCTCTCTGCTCAGCCAAGTCTACAGGAACGGTAATTAATGACTTGAGGGTCCATTCAATGCTAAATTAATTTCTTACTCATCAGTTCTGAGTTTTAAAAGAGAGCACTTTTGTAATTTTAGCCTTTGTTAAAGTGAAAAAGGTACTTGTGACTTTACATCTCATCGATTTGATTTTCCACGATTGTGATTTTACATCTCACCATTTCAACTGTTTATCACAGAAATGTGACTTTATATCTCATGAATGCAATTTCATATTTAAAAAATGCTATTTATTATCTCATAAATGCATTTTTACGTCTGATAATTGTAACTTTGTATCTTGCAGCTCTAACTTGATATCTCCCAATTGCAGTTTTATATCAATGTTGTGGCTTATCTTGCAAATGTGACTTCATATTTCATAAATATGACTTTACATCTCATTCCAATTTTACTTCATATCTCATAAATTCAATTTTTAGGTCTCATAATTGCAGCTTTGTATCTTGCAAATATTTTAAAACTTTGTCTCCCTCTCTATTGAGACTTATAAAATGCAACTTCCTGTCTCACATAAGCAACTCTACATCTGGCGAATGACATTAAGATTACTTAAGATCTCATAGCTGCAATTTTATATCTCATAATTGTAATATCTCATTTGTGATTTAGTCAGTTGTGATTTATCTCAAAATGGGACTTACAGTATGTTCCAAATGCAACTTTATGTCATATAAATGTGATTTTATGTTTTATAATGACAGCTTTGTGTCTTGCGCATACAACCATATCCCAGTTGCATTTTTTTTCTCTCAAAATTTGTCTTTTTGTCATGAATGCAACATTTAACCAAACGACTGCAATTCTATATCTCTTTATTGCAACACAGCTTCATATTTCAGAATGTGTCCTTTTTTTAATACTCTTCTACTGTTTTGGGTATCCATAGGTTGGGTTGTCTCACCAACTTTTAAGCCTTTGAATAAGTTTGATATGAACTTATGTTCATACGTTTGGGGTTAACGCATGCAACTTTAATGCTCAAATCCGTCAGAGGGGACACCTGCTCACAATACACACTCTCTCTTCCTTCTTATCACGAGGTCAAGTGGGTTTAATTTAACACAGCCTACCTTTGGTCCTCTCTCACTCTCATTCACATTCACTCGAACCATGTAATCTACCACAGAGAACAGCAGATTATAGGGTAGAGACTTCCATTTCCGAACGGTTCAGTGGAAAAGAAGCGAGGGATAAAGACAGGGAAAGACAGATAAAGAAAAGGAGGAAGAGGAAGATTGAGCCAGCTGAGTGACGCTGGCAATACACTGCTGTGGCATGGCTCAGCTGGCATGGCTGAATGCCTGATTGTGTGGGCAGATGTTTCAGAGAGAAGGGAGCAGACCCCATAGGGGCTGTGGTGACACAATAGGGAGGCTTTCAATTAGGCCGAACTCAGGCGCTCTTACGCCAGGTGCCAGCGGCCAGGTGTTATCTTACGCCACAAACCATCGCTCGTGCCTTCTTATACATTACAGATATACTGTATATTCATCCCATAAGCCAAAGTGCTAATTTAAAGTGTGTATGTGTGTGTGGAACCGAGAGAGAGAGAGACTTTTCATGTCGAGCTAAGTCGGTACAGGCTGGTGGTGGCTGCCAGCATGGCTCATATGAGTGCTGGAGCGGGCGGACCCCGTAGGCACTGACAGAGACAAATGCGGGATCAGAGCACCGGTCGCAGGATGCAGCTGGTGAGCATCAAGTGCTTCCGCATGGCAATTAAACTGACGGCTGGACTCGAAGACACGGCCAGACTGATACTCGTACACAAAGTCCACTGCATCTGCATCTCAGAACGCCGCACACAATCAGGAGAGTTAATGACTCCGATTATGGTGAATTACAAACTCCACTCTTTAAACAATAACAAATGTCTCACTGCTGCAGACAGCAAATGTTGTTTTTTTTATTTCAATATGCTCTTGAGTTTTTCACTTCATCTGCAGGGGCCTTTTGATGAA
The DNA here is from genome assembly GCA_032353835.1 of Enteromius viviparus. NCBI lineage: Eukaryota > Metazoa > Chordata > Actinopteri > Cypriniformes > Cyprinidae > Enteromius > Enteromius viviparus. The sequence goes on from JAUCNO010000353.1 coordinate 6,882,784, forward strand.
GTTTCAATAACTTTCATTAGCAACAAAAAGGTTTTAATGACGTTTCGCATCGCTGCAGTCTTTCTTAAAGGGATAGTTCACCCAAATATACTCTGCAGAACAAATAGGAACAACCAAGCTCCTAACATGGAGCGACATATCTTGTTGCATTTGGCAGTAAAACATGTGTGTACTTTTACAGAGTTATAGCATAAACGTTGCATCGCAAAAGCATTTATATGAGCTTGTCCAAAGGTTTTATCATATACATCACAAATACATTTTGCAAGTGAATGCAAAGTGTCCCAGAGGAACACAAAAGCTTTACGGGGGAATGCAACTGAAGCTTTGAAGAGAACCCTTGAAATATACATTTCTTTTTCTCATCTCATTTTATAGTCATCGCGATATCTCTTTAGGGGTTCTATAAATAACAAATTCTAAAGACTGTTTTTGACAAAAAACGATCTTCTATAGGTGTGTAATGGCATAAAAAACATGACAAAATATTCATTTTTGAGTGCACTGTCTCTTTAAGCTTCATCCCAGCATTTGAACATTTGGCACAGCGATCACAGCGTCTTCGAATCAATCATGAGCTGTAGTTTTAAGACTCCCTAAAGAGCAACTTAATAGTGTAATGGAGTCGGAGCTTGATTTATCTGCTGAAGATTATCAGTTTCTCAATGTTGGATCAAAAGCGAACTTCCTTCCTTCGCTTTGGAGCTGATATTGTGGGAATCCTTTCCTGTACCTGATGTCAGTTCTGCTTAATCAAATCTGCGCTCCATCTTGATAACTCAGAGGTTGGGACAAAGTCATCGGATTGAAGTAGCCTTGCACTGGGACTTAATTGATTAGGTCAGTCTGTAAGTCTTCCTGCTTTTAGCTGAGGAATTCAATTGGAATGAGGGCCAAGAGACATGATTGTGATAATTACTGATTGGGTAATGAGGACTGAAGTCTCCCAGAGGCCTCAAGCCATGATTATAATCATAGTAGCATTGTGACCCTGTTGATTAAAGCCAGATATGACTTTAACAAGCTGAGGACAGCGGGATGACTCTACTATTAAAACAAAAGAACATCCTACACTGTAGGCACTGTCACTTTGTGTCTAACTCTATGGGACGACCTCCAAAAGTGAGATCTTCTGAATCTTTTCTCTGATTATGTGCAATACTGTCAGAAATGATACAGATGAATTAGGAAACATCATGTCTTGTAGAAAACTTTAAAGGATTTGAATAATTTGGACCATCTGGAGCGCTTTAACTTATCAAACGTTTCTACATTGGTGGAAGAACAAATCCGCTTGTCAGTCATCGAAACAATTCAGACACTGTCTTGTAGCGACATCTAGTGGTGTAAATCAACAATGAGCAATCCAGTAAACGATTGCAGGAGGTTTGAATTTAAATTTTAAGTTTTTAATGACAGATGAGCTCCCTTACAGATGCGATATACCATTTATCATCTTGATGAGTCATAACGTGTTACAATCTTATATTACTTTTCAGTATACTACATCTACAAATAAATCTGGCATTCTATCCAACACACTCACCTGTGCGCGGAAGAACTTCGGAAGAAGTCGTTATTCATTTGGATTTATCTATATATGGGTAGCTGACAAATAAAAATAGGACCGTGTCATGTTATTATTATTATAAAAAAAACAACAACACACACACATAACATAAGAAAAACCTTCATTCTCAGGGTTACAAATAGCATAAGAGGTTTGCCTTTCTTAAGAGTAAAAGTGAACTGAAATTTGATTGGCTTAAGTGGTTGCTGTTGATAATGATTGGTTACCGATTATTTTGATTGGTGTTTGTTTGAAGCGTATTCTTTTTCCCCTTTTACTTTCATTTCCTTTTCAAAAAAAAAAGAAAAAAAAAAAGAAAGATACTTTCTAACATGTTGGGGGTCCGTGTGTCATCTGATAATTAATTATTTGAATTAATATTGATAGAAAAACGAGAAAACGGCCCGTTTTTGTTTTTCCGTTCCTTTTAAAAGAGTAAAAAACTAAAATAAAGCTTAATTTAGTTGTTTTTCGGTCCCTGGTAGAAGAATAAATGAACAGCTTGAATCCTCATTTCTACATGTGGGCGGGAATTAAACGCCCCTTTTTGCTGATTGGTCAGCCAAAGATCAAACCAAGCCGTCATCAGTTCTTGTGCAGTTCTGCTCAGCAAATAGTCAAACGGATTCATAACCCGTTTTATTTAAATTACATTGGATTGGATTAATCGTAGCTGTGCACTAGGGCAATTCACCTGTTCTTTCTTTGAAACACACACACACACACACACACACACACACACGCACACACAAATATCCTGCGCACCCATGTGCTTCTCACATTATGTTTATAAAGGTAGGTGTAGCAGTAGTTAGCTATCTCTGTGTGTCGTACGTGGCCGCTTGTCAAGCACGAAAAACACATTTTATTTCAATTCTGAATATAGCCTATTATCGCACAACATCAGACGTAGTCCCTAGTCTGGCCCTGACCCGAGATGCTCAGGCCTTAGCCTTTATGTGTAATAGCAAAATAATTAGGCTACATTTAATTTCGTTGAATAGTTAACTTAAAAAAACCTATTTGGAGCATTTTTAGTTCGTTAAATATACGGGGTTTTTTTTTTTATAAGTTTTTGTTTTTTAAAGTAACGACCACGCAGCCAGATGCAGACAGAGCTGTTTATAAACTATGTTTGATCAATTTAACCTTCTCAAGTCATCACAACTTGTCTAAAATAAAACCTATAAAGAATTACTAAAATAGTTCAAGCATATGTTTTGTCTGTATCATAATACATTTATTTAAAACAAAAAACATAAACTTGCTGCCAATTTCATTATCGTCTTTTTTTTTCTTTAGAAAGCTAAAATGACATTGAAACTTAAATGAGCCACATATACCGCAATGCTTTTTTCTTGTTTATTATCAGCAATTCATCAGACACATATAAACAACCTGTAGGAAAAGAAGAAAGCAACATTTTCACACAGTAACTTGGTTCGCCCCAGCGAAGATCAGTAACAATAGACACTCTCTCTCTCTCTCACACACACACACACCCACCCTTCACATACCATCATACACACTTGGGGAGGTTTATACTAAACACTTTGTGTAGAAAAAAAAAAGAAATGAACAAATGTTTATATAATTAAGAAATCATTAAATAAAAGATCATTCCTGTATTTACAAATTAGCAAAACAAGTATTAACACAAGTAAACATTCCTTTCACCCATCGCATTTGAAAGCAAACTCAATGATATGCCTTTAGAGATCAATAGCGCCCATAGTTCATTCACTGTAAATATGGTTTTTGGAAAAAGTGGCCCTAACCTACTTATTTGTGCTTTTCTACCTAATTTATAGAAGGTCGGTGACACTGATGGCCATTTGAGTGTAATCTGAATCCACATATCTTACCGATTCTGATAGATGGTGACAAATAAATTAAACCCTTACAAAATAAATAGTAACGAAACGAAGAAAAAAAAAACACAAAACTTGTTACACGGCTCTCTGGAATACTCCAGTCCAGTCAATTATCATTTCTGGCAACACTATATCAGACTTTTAATCCAAACGCAGCTGGCGCCATCTAGTGTCCAAGTTAATGTATCACATCACATGTCGTCAGTTTAAACATTACTGTGATTTTGCAGTATTGTTGTTGCTAGGCTGTAACTAGCTTTTTTTAACGTAAGTAAAACTATCAAATTATTTATATTTAAACAAATTTTTAATTTCCATTTGTGTTTGTCAAATAACCGTTTAATAAGCAGTACAGTGTACAGTAAGCTGGTCATTCTCACCAGCGTAATTTTAGTATTTTTCATTTAATTATTAATATTTTGAACCAGCTTATAATTCACATTGTCCAGTTTCATGCTTTTTTATGTTCCTATATAGCAAATATGTTCATTCATGATGAAGATAACGACGGTGATACCTGACCATAAGGGGGCAGTGTGGGTACGGAAACGGACTACAGTATTTCCCTAATAATGCATATTCATCCATTTCTTTGAGTCTATTTGTATGGATACACTGCACAATTTTTACTTTCCAAACAATAACAATCAAATTTTTCAGTTACAATGTTTAGAAACATCATAAAGTGATTTAACAAAATATATTCAATAGACAAATGCTGAAATTATAAGTATGTCATAAAAAGTTCAATTTTAGTTTCTGCATTATTTAGTTGGCAACATTCCGCTTCAAGTTGTTGCAGTTGTTGTTTTCGCCAAAAATCACCCTGTCAGGGTTTATTATTCTACAACAATAACCAGCTCACTGTACATCACGTCTCAGCACAAACCACAGCATTTCTTCATTCCAATGAATGAGATTTGTTCAACCTCAAGTCAGGTCCGTAATACGTAATAATGTCGAACGAATGTTTCCAAGAGTAATCTTTAAATATCAGAGTAATTTCCGAATCCAGCTGATTTGACGCCGCGTGCCGTAAGTGTGTTAGACAGTCATGTTATATAAACTAACTGGTTCACACAAACACGGTAGGATCAGTAATTAAAACATCATACTGTTAAAAGCGCTTGAATTATGAATACAGAGCCCTTGGAATCAGAGACGAAAGACTGAAACACATGGAAAACTTCACCGACCTGGATCTCTAAGGTGTAAAGAACCATTGGATCATACATGAGTCAATCAGGCAAAGAAAGCAAACACATGGCTGGACTGCAACTGTACATACAACAGAGGGGTTCAAAATCTTTTCAACGGCCCCTTTATCACAAACAGGAGGTAACCAGTAAACAAGTATGTATAAACAAACACCAGTGAGTTCCATCAGAAGAAAAAGGGCTACTTTTGTTCCCTCTCTTTTTTTTTAAAGAAACATGTCTAGCACAAGACTGTACATCATCTTGTTTCGCGAGAGGCAGTTTTCTATGGCAACGCTATAAATAAATGTTCATGCTGCACTAATATAGTGCAAAATTGAGCCTGGAGACAGAAAAGGGGAAAGGCAGGCCAGAGTTTCTATAGGGGGCGCTAGTGAGCTCATTCAATCTGCAGTCTTTTATCCCTCTGATCACACAATATTGAGCGTTTCGGGGCTATTGTGTATTTATTTGTCGGAACATGCGACTTCCCAACAGCCACAGACAACGTACACACTGCACGTGGAGCTGACAAGAAGTGCGACTAAACAGGAAGAGACGGGCATATTTTGTGCTTTCTCAGCAAAAAAACGTCCCAATTTCAAAAAGGTCCTGCAACTTTCCACCCGAAAGATTTAAGTCTATGTTACAGAAAGATATCAATGGCAGAGAGGTGAAGGCAGACTTCCTGAAGAAGATTTTTGAAGAGTTTATGAAGGCTCTCGTGAAATAAAGTCAAAAAACCTGAACGTAAAAAAAGGAGGGGGGGGGGGTTGTTATATAAACACGGATCAAGTCTCTCTCTGAGGTTCCAGTAGAGTCTTATAAAAAGCAGTCGGTGAGTTTGCGTGAGTCTCCTTGTTTGAGGCTTGTACCGATGGCCGACTGTGAAAGGAGGCGAGTATTTGTAGTACGAAGCGGATGTGGTTCGGCTACATGTCAGCATCGCCGTCGTAAGCCAGCGTCAGAGGCTTGAGTCTGTTGTTCATCTGTCTTCTCTGGGGCTTCTTTGGCTTTTTGCTGTGGAAAAAATTATAGCTGTTATTACAAAGGAACTACTTTTACTTCAACAGACGCAAAAAGATAGCAAGCTTGCACGTGTAAACTAAATCTATAATACATGAAGAGATCTGACCTTCTATTACTATAGTAATGCATAACAGTGCACTAAATCTGCCAAATATGTTTATTCATATGTTTTTCCAGGGCTTTTTTGTTGTTGTTAGGTGTCCATGCACTGCTGCTGGTTGCCATGCATTAGCAAAGGCCTTTTTATCATGCAGTAGATGAGTCTAATGTAGCGTATACCAATATAATATTACATACATCATCCTTATTATATTATTAATTATATTATTAAATGTTTTAAATGAGTTCTAATATTTTCTTCATATAGTTTAATAAAGTTTAACATTTTTATTATTTTTAATTTGCGTTCGTTTTTTGTGAACATATGTATAAATAAATGTTATTTATTTTATTTCAATTTTAGTTTTAGTTCAGTACGTTGAGTGCAATTAAATTAAAATGGTATGTTTCACTGATAGAGCAAATAGCTGTAATAAAATAAGTTTTTAAATATTTATTTAATTTTATTTAAGTTTCAAGAAATGCAAATGCATTTAATATAAATAGTGTGCAATGTATTATTTAGCAACTTTTAATTAAATATTTAACTAGGGAAAAGGCATGAAGACAGATTTTAAAAATGGTTAGGAGTGATTATTAATTAATTATTATGATTAGTAATCAGCTGCCATGCTAACAGGAAGCATAGCTTTAGCAGTGGAGGGAACAGGGAAGTAGCCAGCAGCACGCTTCAGCCCACTAAACTCTACAAACCAAACTTACCTTAGCGAATACTATGACACAGAGATAGGGACACAAGTGAATATAACATCTTCTAAGCCTCATATTAGCTAAACTATTATCACAATAACTTATTATTAAATAACTTATATCAGGAATATATCAGTATTTTGCATCAAAGAGAAAATGATGGGTGCTCGCTGAAGATGAGAATGGTGATGATGTTAGGTTAGACCTGACCACAAGGGGGCAATGTGGGTAAAGAAAAGGCCTACAATATTGCCTAATATATATAAAAAAAATTTAGCTATCATTTACTCATCCTCAAGTTGTTCCAAACATGTATGAGCTTCGTTCTTATATTGAACACAAAAAAAATATATTACTGGTGATAAAATAGTTGGTCACTATTGACTTCCATAGTAGGGGAAGGAGTCAATGGGGACCATCAGCTGTTTTATTAGTTTAATTTAAAATCAAACTTATGAAGGTTTGGGAAACTATAAGAGTGAGTAAATGACAGCATAACTATTACTTTAAGAAGTTCTTTTTAGTGGTGTATATGAAGCTAGACTACTAAATGGTCTACCTGCTCACCTCCACCAAACAGCTCCATGTGATTGGTCAGAAAGGCACATGTGACTGTGAGAAGGCATAGGTGATGGCCATGATTGGCCACAGGGCAAGGCCATGAGGAAAGGGGCTTGGCTGAGAGCTCTAGTTAAACTGAGTCTCAATGCGCTGACAGTCAGGACAGGTATATATCAACTCTTGATCGTTGGGTCCGACCCAAATCACAGAGGTAATGGAAGAGTCCGGGCTCAGAGGAGAGCGCCGGGCCAGCATACAAAAACTGATAGATATGAAGGGGTTGGGGAGACAAATAAGAAGTGAGTTAAATGGAAAAAGTAAGAAAACAAGGTAATAATCAGTATTTCTGTCTTGTAGTAAAGGAAATGAGTGAAATCGTTAAAATAAGTTTCTTTTTCTTTTTTTCGTTCTTTTTTAGAATGTATTTAAAAAAAAATTTTGTATTATTTAATCATAAACCAATCAATATTTATGGAGGTTTAAGCTTTAAAAAACAGGAAATGTATTTAATAAGAATTTATAAATATTTAATATATTGTAAGGTTTTAATATTTTATCTCACAAATTTGTACAAATGTTTTTAGTGGAAAACAAGACAAAACTATTGATTAGGAAAATGAAGTGAAGCAGTGAAAGCAACTTACATGGATTAACATAAATAAATGATTAAAACAAGATGAACAGAATAAAGCAGACTTAACGAAATGATCAAAAATCTAGTTTGCTGTTATAACAAACGCTCTTACCAGGCTAAGTAAGTCATAGAGACAACGAACACTAGCAGTACAAAAGCTCCAGCTGCCACACCATACACCCAGGTCTTCAGTTTGCCATCTGTGCAGATACACACACACATCAACACAAGTACACACACAGATGTACCTCAGCTGTTCAGAACCAAGATAACAGGCAAAACATGACCTGTTGAGAACTTTTTGTTTGTTTGGACCTTCATATACACTATTACTGTGGCCTATTGTAAAATCAAACGTGCCTACAGTATTGTGATAATATACATATATGTATTGCTAATAAACTTATTCACTCATGATCTGTGTCTAATACTTGTGATGCACACTGTATATGTTTTTAACATTTATTAAGCAAAGCAAAAAGTCTTGTTGTAACAAAAAGGGTAGTTAGCAGTAGTTAAAATATTAGTCTTGATAAAAATGCTTGTGAACATGTCTTTAAGAGTTATATTAAGTCATGAACTTACCGGGTCCGAAGGGCTGGAGGAACCAGGTGCGTCCAGAGCGGCCTGGCATGTTGGCGGTGGGCTGAGTGGGGTTGAGGGCCCGGATCGTCTTCACGTCAGCCTTGCTGTCTCCTGCGGTGGGGATCTCAAGCACCGGTATGACTGTGCACTGGTCCAGCACTCCATCAGAAGTCATCACCTCAGTGTAACCCTCCTCGCAGCCGCATACTCCAGCCTGCAGGGGGAGACATTGCACCATGAGATGAGATATGGTTTACAACAGACAATCAGCATACAATGTATTATTTACATTTAATAATTTTTTATATATATATATAAAAATTTTTATATTAATATATATAATTATTATTATTATTTTTTTTTTACCAAGGATGCATTAAATGCTTACACTGGTGTTCATGTTTCAGGGCAATTATACATTTAAGTTCTGAGTAATATTAATTAGCTACCTGTACCTACTGTATGGTTAGGCACAGGAGTTGTGTTCTGTATAAGCATAATTAATTGTTATTGTACTAGTAAATGTAACAAGGAGACCCTAAAATAAAGTGCTACCCATTATATCGATCAAAATTAATAGTGGAGATGTATAATATTACAAAAGATTTCCATTTCAAATAAATGCTGTTGTTTGGAACTTTCTATATAAATACTGTTTGGGTATAAAAAAAAAAAAGTCTCACTATTTCCAAAAAATACTGACCAGCACAACTCTTCAACATTTTCTTAAGCACCAAACAAGCATCATGTGACACTGAAGACTGGGTTAAAGGTTGCTGAAAATTCAGCTTTGCCATCACAGGCATAAATTACATTTTAAATAATGGTTATAATGGTTGTTTTAAATATTAAAGGCAGACTTTTAAAGGCATAGACTTTTTTTCAATTATATTAAAAAATGATATTCACCCTTTACCCACTTTTGAACAGTATGTATGTATATATAATACATTTATTCAGAAATGATTTAAACATTCATAATATACTGTATCAATGACATTATTAATTTTTTTTGTCTATTTTTATTTCACTTGTTTGTTAAAACGCTTCAACATGAAAGCATGTGGTCACTTCTTTGTCAGAATAAACTGCTAAATAAATTGATGTTGTCACTTTAAAGTGTGGCTAGGTGAAATAAAACGGAAGCAGAAAATAACTCATCATACCAGTTGTTAAAAAACAGACAGCTTTCTATTTGTGGCATTCCCTCAGCCTCTAAACAGCTACTTAATGAATTCACTTTCCGTCTCCTGCGACCATCGCTTAGCTCTCTCTCTACCAATGTCACGTTGCTCTTTCTTTCTGCTAACAGCTCTGTTAGATGCTAAAAATATTTCTGCAGCATCTAGCTGTGATTTCAAAGATACTTTCTTTGTTCTGGAAAACATGCAGCTCATGTGAATCCTGAAGGCTACGGGTGCATCTTCGAGCGTGGGTGATGATAAGACACATCCCAGCACGTGTTCTTCCACTGATGAGACATTTGGACCTCCATGAGCATCAGTGTTCTGCAGACCTGAGTGCTTGTGTGCAAATATATGTGGAGAAACCCCCAGGTTCCTGCTGTCTGCAGGGGGTCTCTTATTCCCACTGCAATCTTGGGAGGATAATCGGCCCACACGCAAACACAACCTCTGTCAGATCTATGCGATCATGGGAAAACCAGAATTCACTGGGGCATTTGCATCTATAAAGACGAGCACTGAAGAGAAAGTCTGGATGTAGCAGAAGAAACAGATATGAATACAGGCGGTTTCTTCCCACAGTTTAGGGATTCACTACACAGCGGGAGACCTGAGTCAGACACGCTCACAATCTTCACTTGCATATACAATTCAGTTCATAAGCAATGGGATGAATCGCACGCTGCAGGACAAATGTGGAAGCTCGATGAATGTTTACATTTCATGTAGGATTATCTTCAAACGAACAAGATACATATATAGAGAGGAGAGTGTGGATAAATGTTTCCAAACATTTGACATGTGACCACGATGAGCCAGAAGTATTCACAACTTTTTTTTTATCTGGCTGCAAGGAAAAGAACACATGAACTGAGTCTTTATTTGAACACTTGTGCATTTCTATGCAAAATTGGAAAACGCACTTTACACACCTGGATGATGCACTTTTTTTATGAAATCAACAGTCAATGATTTCCTTACATAGCGGAAGGGAAAGGACTATCAGACTCAGATATTGCAAGACAAAATAACAGTAATAAGTCATATTAGACTGTGGAGTACATGGTTTACTTTCTCTACAAACTTGTTACTGGAAATTACAAATATACCATAATATTATATAAAAAAATGTAATTAAATTTAATTAATTTAATTTACTTAATTACTACTTAATTTAAGTAAAATTACACAAGACAATAAAAAATAAAATAAATTGCAGTACTACTAATTTTAGCTATTTTCTTGTAGAAAAGGGATTATTGCATTTACATTATTTATAAATAATTAGTAGAGCAAATAGAGCAAATAATTAGTAATAACAGCTTTTCAAACTATTTTGGTAATATTACCTAAAATATAATAATAATGATAACGATAATAATAATAATAATAATAATAATAATTATTATTATTATTATTATTATTATTATTTAAATAATATAATAATAAGACATTAAAGGAAACCATTAATAAAGTTGCAAAGGAGTAAAATTAAACTCCTTTTTTATGTATGGCATACAACTTACAAAAAACACATCTTACCACACCTAAACTGTACATCTATATACTTATAGTGTTGGGAAATGACTAATCCATCCAAAATTAAAGTTTTTGTGTGCATAATATGTATTTAATATATTAATACATAATATATTATGTATATATAAACACACACACAAATATGTAAATAATGAAATATTTATGTTCATATATTTAAAATATTTATATATAATATAAATTATATGGATATAAACATAAATGTATTAATACATATTTTATAAATATTTTTTAAAAATATATACTGTATGTGCGTGTCTTTATATACAGCACACACATATATTATGTAAATATAACATTTTATTTTGGATGCGATTAATTGTTGCCCAGCACTTTTTCTTATAATGCTATATCTTTATCATTTATTATACTGATTTTTCAAATCAGAGGCATATGCAAGCATAAACACATTCAAACACACCATCCACTTCAAAACAGTGCTGCCATCTAGAATGATACACGCTCTCAAGTGATAGTGACTTTCCCTCCCTAAGGTGTTTTATTTGGCCTGTACGGATCTCTACAGCACTAGCAGTGTTTTAATATCCTCTGACACTGGATAAAGTCAATGCATAAGGCGAACACTGTTATTTTGTATCTTATCTTATCTGAACAGCAAAATAGCTTTAATAGTTTCCTTCTAAGGTTATTAAGATGATATCTGTTGATAAGCGGATATCAAATCTTGCTATTACAGCCGGTGCATCTGGTTCTCATGTTTCAGAATTTACCATTAGAAAATTCCAGGACTATATCTCTCTCTTCTGAAGGAAGTCTAATCCTGCTGTATTGAATATCCATGTAACCCTGTTTACAGTCTGCCAGCATCCCAGCATCTCACCTCAGCAGGCGTCCACACATAAACATGCGCACATACAGTACTGACCTCAGTGCAGTAGGAGCGAGGTTTGTCGCAGGCTGGGTCACATGATCTGTCAGACACAGGCTCGCTTGTCAACGGGCATCCACCTGCAGGCAAAGAGTTCAAAGTTTTATATGAAAATTGTTTAATGACATTGTCACACAAACACATGCCCTTTTTCAGCTGTGCCATAGTCCTGGAGGCAGGAAACATCAAAGACTCCTTCTCTCCCACATTCATCCTCTTTTCCTCTCTCTTTAGTAAAGCTAAACAGTGGCAGACATGCTTTACTCCTATTTAATTCATGCTTAAATTCTCTCAAGTTATGATATTAATGATGTGTTAACTGATAGGCATAAGGCAGTTTTATATATTTATATTATATTTATATAATGAATGACAAACAACTTTCCCCAGTATTTTAAAAAGCAAGGGTTTTCATACTTTTATGTACTCATCATCAGAAATGTTGATCTTCTTTCTGAGAAACCTTTTTTTAGAATATGTTAGCTAAGTTACAGCGTGAAAAAGTAAGATAAAATACATATTTTATGTACATATGTACATATTTATCCAGAAAAAAATCTTAGATGTAGATGTTATCTATTAAACAACATTTTTCTTACATGTAGAAATGTATATTATCTCAATGTTATATCATAAGTATGATTTTTATATCTCATAATTGTTAAACATCATAATTACGTTTAATTTATCGTAAAAATTTTTACTTTTGTCAATTTGGACTATCTCATAACTATGACAAAATATAAATTATGAAATGCTGTCATATAAGTCTCTCAAATTTTTATCTCAAAATTATAATTTTATGTCAGAACTATGAATTATTAAAGTATTAACCTTTTTTTTTTTCTTATGCGGTAGAACTGGGCTTTCATGGTTAGATGTACAATTTAAAAATATAATAAACATTTAATAAATAAATAATAAATCTATTCGATACTTTAAATTATATAAAATTTAAATAAATCTTTTTTCTGAACTCTTTTTCCCCTTCTTTGTGCATTCTGAGTGTTTTCTAGGGCATAACTAGAATGTTCTGGGTGGTTGCTAAGGTGTTCTTGCTGGTTGCCAAGGTGTTCTGAGGGGTTACTAGGGCATTTGTACATAATTTCTAACCCATTCTCAGTCTGTATGATGTACTGTTCCCTAGATATTTAGGCTCGGGCTACTCCGCCAACTTAACTCCGTTGGATTTCTGCCCGTTTTATCGTCAGCCAACACAATTAAAAATGATCCTCTTCTTAGGTCGCCTATGTGTACAATCTCAACATCCTTTCATTCACTTATCATGTTCCCCTCTACAAATCGCAGCCTGTGGGAATCCACTGGATCTATAAAAGCACTGAAATGGCCAGCCGGCGGCCAGTGCAGGGGTGTTATTTTCTCTAAGCTGGAATGAATCAATACATCCAATCAACAATGAGAGCAGTGAAACAGAACTGCTCACTAACGCGGGAACCACCCTTAACTGCCACTGCCAGATACCATGACAATTGTTAAGGCCACAGCTAGCACTAGATGTGTCATTTGTGTCTAGAGTAAATAAAAAAGCTGTGTGTTATTTGGAAAATTGGAAATAGTTTTTTCTCTGTTTTAAATTTAAAAAACCCAACATAATTACTAATGAGATAAAGCTATCGCTGTGTTAAAAGATCTTGTCTTTATAGGTGCACTATAAACTGTGAGCATCTGCAGTAACATGTTTACTAATTAGCAGCCTGTATGAATATTCATACTTCTGCACACCTTAATATAACTCATGAATATGCATCGACAGGGACCTGGTTGCTGTAGAGGTTTTGATTACAGCCTTAGAAGTTCTGCTGCCCTGTTCTGCCAATCACAAGTGACCAGATTCATGTGTGCCATCTGGAACGAGGTCAGTCTGGACAGCTCGACATAGAGGACAAGCATTTGAAAATCATAGGGCCTGATTCCAAGTCACATAAATATGTCACAAAAAAGCTCAATGAAATCTCATATCGCAATGCATTTATGACGTTCTTCAGTAGAGCCTCAGGGGCATACTTCTGTTCCCGTGCATTTCCACGTCTGCACCAAAACAAGGAGAGATGTAAAATACACACACAGGCACATTAACATGGGAGGACAGCTGGCATAATGGTGAATGGGATTAAATGTTGGTGTCACATTGTCGTGGATTAAAAGCTTACTTCTATGAAGTATATACAAAAAACAGGTGACAGCGAACACTTCAGCCTTTCCTGACAGGATATGACAGCACAGGACGTCAACTTTATCTCAAACCACAGTCTGTCATCAAACACTCTCTGAGGAGAGAATATTGATGCTTCTGTCATAGTGTCATTTTTTTTCTCTGAATATCGAAAACAGATACAGAGTGGCTTATCTATGCTTCTACAATTTGTGCACCTGGGGATACGCTAGGGTATTAAGTAAAAATCCATTAAGATAGTTTGTAAATTTCCCAACATAAGTATATAAAACTTTTGATTAAATTTTTTTATAAGTGATATACATTAAAAATCTTAATTTGGATGACTTTAAGGGTAATTTTCTCAGTATTTAAATATTTGTATCTCTCCCAAATATTGTCAGATCCTAACAAACCATACATAAATGGAATGTTTATTTATTAAATTTGGAAAAATTACACTTATGTCAGGGTCACATATTAATTTCTAAAACATTTCTATTTTAATAACTAATAAAAAAAAATACATTTAATTAGAATAATACAAAAAAAAAAAAAAAAAAAAAAATATAT